>CM034151.1:260908908-261390632 GCA_019776745.2 Taxus chinensis | reverse complement strand
TCTCCTTGGAAGCCATAGATTAGGACTAGATAGGTGTTTTTCTTGCATTAGAGTTAGTTTGCACTAGAGTAGGACGGGGAACCAACCTTCTTTGGAAGTCTATTTCAAGTAGCAAGTCCCACAATTTGGAGATAGTACCCATGTTACCCAGTCACATTGATTGCCTTAACACACTCACATGTTAAGCAAATAGAGGGTGTTGTGATTTGGCAATAACAGTTCTGGCACGCCCGGTGGGACAGGTTTGAAGCACCTTACCACTTCACTTCATCAAGTTTGATGTGCTATTGGTGAAGATTTCAGCCTTTGGAGGCAAATCCTAAGCACATCTGGCAATTCCACTGGTCTAACCAACCCATTTTCTCAACCAGTAGATCTTTTCCTTTTCATTTTCATTTCCTTTCCTATGAAGTTGTACAATCATGACTACATTTCCTCAATGGAACCATCATTTGCAGCAGCAGTTCCATTTGAATCCACGTCCATCCTTGCAAAATTCTTCTTCAAATTGTTTTAGCACACCTCCAGATCCGTCTTATGGACAAAATCAGATGGAGAATGCATGTCCTCTGGAGTATGCAGATTTTGGAGGCTATCCTACACTTGAAGATGACCTTGAGGGCAGAATTCAAAGGATGGAGCGGATCTTGGAAGTTGTCAAGGAACAACAACAAAGACTGCAAGCTAGACAACTCAGTTTTAGGCAGCTCTTTCCATGGGGAGGTCCAATACCCAGTTGGTTTAGTCCACAACAAAGGCTTGAGGTAATGACTAAGTCCTTTACCCAAATAGTTGGTTTCGTTTCATCTTTACAAGCATTGGAATCTAATCAGTCTAAGGTTAGAGAACCCTGTCAATGGGATGTTCCTACACCTTTGCCATACCAAGCTAAATAACTCGGTTTTAGGCAGCTCTTTCCATGGGGAGGTCCAATACCCAGTTGGTTTAGTCCACAACAAAGGCTTAAGGTAATGACTAAGTCCTTTACCCAAATAGTTGGTTTCGTTTCATCTTTGCAAGCATTGGAATCTAATCAGTCTGAGGTTAGAGAACCCTGTCAATGGGATGTTCGTACACCTTTGCCATACCAATATTCAGTGCCTATCCATAACCAACCACCAAAGCCCGAGGTTAAAATTCCTAGCTTCTTTAAAGCTTCTCCTTTTGTTTCTTTCCCTCAAGAAAATTCTGCACTTTCCCTTCCACCTCAACCATTAAAAGAATTAGTTGAAACCCAGCCCACCCCTCCTTTTGTATTCCCAATTCTGTCTTGGGAAGAAAATCAAAAAACCAGTCGGGGAGGCAGCAAGTTGAAGAGCCCAGTAGAGAAGAGCTTGCCAAAAATCTGAAGGAATGGGATGCAAAGTTTGATTCCAATCAGTTGCCACAGCTGGTCAAACCTTCAGCAGAGGTAAGGATCAAAGAACACAAGGTGGATGTTGTTTTGGTTGATGAGCAAGCACAAGAAGAATATGATCAACAATCTCTATGCTCCGAATGCAGTGTGTGTGATGGCAGTATATTCTCAGAGGTTGTTTTATCTCCACAAGAACCAATAATGGAAAAGTGCAAATCAGATTCAGAAGAGCACAAGGAGGATGAGATCCAAGAGGAGTATACTGCAAAACTCGACAATGAAGAGGCTGATTTTCTGTCAGATTTGGAGGATTGCATTGGTGAGGAAGAGCCCATTGAGATCACTACCTTTTCAGTCCCATCATCCTTCTTTCAACATGGGGAACCTCTTGCTGCAAACAACCCTCAAGGATCAACCATGGAAGAAAGCATAACAGAGCAGCTTGCTGCCCATATCAGTTCTTAAGAGAAGAAAAGGAAAACGATGACAACTTTACAAAATCAGTCATCACGGATAATGAGTTTGAGTTTTCACACTTCCTGTTTGAAGAAGAAATTCAGAATACAAGCGTGAAGACAAAGGTGTTTATGCAAGAGCAGTGAGAACAGAGCACGAATCAGTTCGCAGACACCCAAGAGAAGGAAGAAAGTGCTCCTTGTGGCCTCATTTATGGAGTTGCAAGCACAGGAGATGGGAAAATTCATAAGACCAGCCCATGCCCAATTGGATATTTGGCTTCTTTACAGCCAAAGAAGGGGTTACAACCAATCATGCCCACTCTAGAGCATAAGGATAAGCTACAACATGGCAAAGATCAGCTGCAGCATCTCCCAGATCCAAATGCAGAACAACTTGAGGAGGTATATGTTTTGTTTCTAGCCGATACTTTGAAGAAACAGGGGGTGTGTATCATGTTTGCACTTCCACCATGTGATCTTGTTGTCAAACTGAACACATGGCAACAATTTGTGAGGAAGGGAAGCTACTTCTCCCTGCCAGTTGCAAGATTTGTTTGAGTTTTACATTCCTCGGATTAGAATAGAATAGGTAGGTTTGCTTTTAGTAGAACAAGTGCTTATGCACACTCTGCATGCTTCACTTGAGCATGTATGATTCCTTCCTTTTGGACATAGTTTTTACTTCGTCATTGCTCTTGCACAGTTCATTGGAAGTGGCATGTTCATGGGGAAAATCAATTTTTTTAACAGCAGTGCCAAGTTCTTTCTGAATCAGCATGTGTCTCCAGGCCTCTGCAGTACTTCATCCTTATCAAGAAATCATCAATTTCAGCTCTTCATACTTGGCAAGGAAATCAAATTTTGGGACAGGTTCAGAGGTTCATCATTCATCCCACAAATTAGATTGGCAGAGAGAAAATAAAACTACGGGTTCAAAACAATTTTCCACTCAATCTTATTTTCAAGATTTTCTTATAAAATTTGGAAAATTCGAGCAAAGGGATCAACTTCAGGTTCAGCGGTGTTTTAAATAGCTCAGGGGCAGAATTCAGAGTTCAGGATCAGTTGTGGGGTGCTAGAATGGCTCCATTGCCCAATACATGCTACAAGGCTACTAATCAACCCCATCTAGCAGGCAGATGTGTTCATGAGTCACCAAATTGTTATCCATTTTTACCCCCCGGTAAAAATGGACAACTTGGGAGAAATTGAGCTTAGGCAATTGATAAGGCTTCAAAGATTGAATCTGGAGAGTTCGAGTAAATTTCCATGTTTTGGAGCACTTGCAATTAGTTTTGGAACATTTCGACTTCATAGCGCAAGTTTCCTTTGGCTACGGGATTTGTTGTGTACGGCTGCGAGCAACCTGTAGGTGCACAGCAGTTGTTGCGAGTGACCTGTAAGTGCACAACAGTGGCTGCAGGCAACCAAAAGTGCATAGCAGTGGCTGCGGGCAACCTATAGGTGCACAACCTCCCCACCAACCACTATTTTTTTAATTATAAAATTTGATTTTTGGGGCTTGTAGTTTAACACTCCCACTCAGAAATGATAAAACCTAAAAAGTAAATGTGGTGGGTGGAAGAAAATGAAAAAGCACACCTACAGCCCCGAATTTAATGCCCAGGCCCGAGAATCTGCCTATGAGCCACAAAAAGTGACCTGCACTAAAACTGCCATAACTTTTGCTACACTCAACAAAATTGGACAAACTTATACTCATTGGAACCGGGATTCCGTCCTTTACACTCATAAGTCAATAAATTAGAGATTTGGTTGGTGTAAGTAGGTGAAAAATGCAGAAACGTCCCAGGTTCGAAATGGTCACTTCCAGGCAGCTAAAAAGAGCAATAAATAAAGGATGTGATGGAATGGGCTTTGCAGGTGTTCCAATCCCTTTTATAGGTGTATTAATGATTCTTGTTGGTGATTGAAGAAGAAATCTGCCCCCTCTTTCTCTCTCACTGATTCTTCTATATTTGTAAAAAGAGAGCTCATTAAAAAGGGTTGGATAATTTTGCAATGCTGCTCTCTTTCCTTCTTTGTAGGGCAGGATAGAGCTTCAAACCTTCATTTTCTATGCAATGTAATGGAAATCATGCCTTCTTCCTCAACTGTGATGTACTGTGCATATTATTGGAGCAATAGAATCAATGTTTTGTGATGGTTTCTCAATCCTTTACATGTTTTTATTGCTTTGTCTTGCCTCTCTTCATAATACAGGTATTTTGTGCATTTTCTAGTTTTCATTGTAGAGTTTCGGAGATTTGTTTGATGGAATAGTGTATTGTGAGTAACCTTGGCCTGTGATGCTTGTCCATCCTCTCCATGCTCACCTTTCTTCATTTGCATATATTGTGAGTTGTTCAACACCCCCTTTTTCCGGTGCTATCACCTCTGTAGTGGAGGCTCTCCTTTTCACCCTTTCTCCTTCTCCCTGTCTCCTTTGAAACCATAGATTAGGACTAGATAGGTGTTTTTCTTGCATTAGAGTTAGTTTGCACTAGAGTAGAACGAAGAACCAGCCTTCTCTGGAGGTCTATCTCAAATAGCAAGTCCCACAATTTGGAGATAGTGCCCATATTACCCAATCACACTGCTTGCCTTAACACACTCACATGCTAAGAAAACAAAAGGTGCTATGATTTGGTGATAACACTAATTGTTTTCCATTTTTACCTCAAACGACGTAAACCCTTTGAAGTGTTGCATTAGAGAACGAAAACCCTCTATTGCCAAGGATTGAAGAACGAAAACTCTTCATCCTATATGAGAGGGAGCTCTATTCAGGGGTTTCCATTGAGTTTTAAGGGTAAATTCGGAATTTTCAACAGTGTGTGAAGGCCCTTAGGTGCAGATTTATATTTTCTCCGACTAGGGTTTGAAGAAGAAGAGTGTAGTACATTTTTGGCATGCATTTCCAGCCAGATCTAGGATTATCTACACACTTGTGAGTGGCGTTTGACACATTCTAGGGCAAGGCTAATCAGAATCTCATCTTCATTGCCATATTTTTAAAGGTCATTTCGAGATTGTATGCATCTAATTTGGGCTTTGAAAACATTTTTCCAGTCTTATCTGTAAGCTGATTTTTTGCAGACTTTAATAAAATTTCCAACTCTTCTTTTTTATCTAAAAAATATATTTTTGGTGTTCTTGCATCTATAATAAATTTTGAATTGTTTGGTTAAAGATTTGGATCATTTTCAATCAGTTTTGAGTATCAATCATCTCCGAGGCAAGTCGCATTTCCTAGAAAAAATTCACACCTGCATTATTTTTGTCAAGTGTACCTTCTATAAATTGTTGTTATAGATTGGATTTTCAGTTGTTCCGTTTGGGGGCATAATTTGTCCATTTGGGGACACTACAGAAGGAGGTTATGGTAACCGAATCCAATAAGAATGGAGAGAATAAATTGGGCAAAGGACGAAAATTTTACTTTGCAAGACTACGAAAAAGGGTGAACTTGTCCCCAGAGGAAGCTTGAAAACAAACCTTTCGGAAACAAGGGAAATGGTCCATTACTCTCCACCACAAATACAATCTCCATAACCGAAATCTCCTTTTTCGGGGCAAAAATTCAATGTGAGGCAAACTACAAGCTCTAAACAGGTTACAAGCATGGGGGTAGGCTCCAAGGAAGGAAGACTAAACATTAAGGAGATCCGAGATAGAGGGACAACCAAAGATGTCGCAAATGGAGTTCAAAGCCTGTTGGAGGTAAAGAGGAACACTAACTCTTCCATTATCAAGAAATGAAGATCATCTCGTGGAATATTAGAGGGTTGAACAACCCCAATAAACATAGAATCTTAAAAGGAATTATGAACACACATAACACGGATATTTTATTGATTCAAAAGACCAAGATGTCTGAGAAGAATCTTTTGATCATTAAAAATAAGGTCTGAAATGAAGCAACCTATGAAGGAGTGAATGCATTTGGAGCCTCAAGAGGCTTGACTACTTTTTGGAACAATGAGGCTATGGAAGGTGAGGTTTTACTTGAAAACAATAACCATTTGGCGATTTTTCTCACCAATATACATGATAAAAAGATGTGGATTCTATCCAATATCTGTGCACCAAACTCAAGATTAGGAAAGAGTTTGTGGGAGGAACTTGATACCTTCAGAAATTCCTGTAAATATTCCAACTAGATTGTCCCATCTTTCCCCAATGGAGAAGAAAGGAGGCTCCCAGGACATCTAAAAGTATGGAAGATATAGCAGAATTCATAGATGCTAAAGGTCTAATAGATATTGAACTATGTGGGCCTAGTTTTACTTGGTCCAACAGAAGAATGGGAGAAATTAATCCAAGTAAAGTTGGATAGATTTCTATTGTCAATAAAATGGCTCCTCATCTAGAATAGTAACCTCTTTGTGTTACCAAGGATTGGGTAAGACCATAACCCCATAGTGTTGATCGCGAAAGATAAAATAAAAGGAAGAATTGTCCTTATAGGTTTGGGAAGATGTGGCTTCACCACCCACATATTAAAAAGAATATTCAAGAGTGGTGGAACAAAGATGTTCGTCCAGGGATCTGCAATGTTTAGGATGGCAAAAAAACTTAAAAATATAAAGCAAAATCTTAAAAGATGGAATAGAGAATCTTTCAGAAATATCTTCGAGCAAAAAAGTAAGATTTTGGAAGAGTTAACACTGATTGAAAGTAGAGTTCAAACCAGTGGGATGGATCACATCATTTATAACATAGTGAAAGAACTAGTTAGTGACTTCCATTCCCTGGAGGCCAAGGAAGAGACCTAATCGAGACAGAAATCCACGAACCTCTGGTTGAAATAGGGAGATAGAAATACGAAATCCTTCAATATCTCAACTCTAAAAAACAAGAATTCAAAAAAAATTATAGAGTTGGTCAGGATCGATGGTTTGAGTTGCTCTGAGGAAGAGATTGATAAAGAAGTGTCCTTCAGAAAACTACTCTCCAATAGAGATCAACCCAACCCGGAGAAAGAGGAAGCTTTTTTGAGCATGTTCCCCAATACTCTCAATCTAAAGGATAATGAAGCCCTCCTTACTCCTTCACTCGAGGAAGTCACGCTTGTGGTGTTCTCTATGGAATGGGACAAATCGGCAAGCCATAACGGGTTCCCTTCGGCCTTCTTCCAAAACTTTTGGGATATCATCCAGTTGGATGTTTTAGCGGTTGTTTTAGAAATTCTTTGGTATAACACCCTCAAGGAAATCAAAACTACTTTTCTATTTCTCATTCCTAAGAAGCGCGAAGCAAGGGAGCTCAAGGACTTTAGACCCATAAACCTTTGCAACAAAATTTAAAAGATTTTTTCAAAATCGTCGGCCATGCATCTCCGGGCCCTTCACCCAAGTCTCATTTTGGAGCATTACGGAGTGTTTCTCTCAGGTAGACAAATTATGAAGAGTATTGTCACGGTCCACGAGGTCATTCTCTCAATGAATATATCCTCTAGAGAAGGTATCTTCCTTAAAATGGGTATGAACAAGGCCTATAATCAGGTCTCCTCGAGCTTTCTGGGGAAAAACTTGGAAAAATTGGCTTTTTAGCCAAAAGTTGGATATCTGATTTCAGCTTGCATCTCTACCCGAGATTCTCTACATTATCAATGGATCCCCGACGGATTTATTTCCAGCAAATAGAGGTTTGACGCAAGGTGATCCCTTATTTCCTTACCTTTTTATCATCACGGCTAACATGTTAGGAAGAAGGTTTGAATTGGCTAGGATTAACGATGTGATGAAAGGTCTGTGTATAGCCCCTTCCATCAATCCCCTTCCCTTCAGCAATTCATCGATGATACTTTCATCTTGGGGGAGGCATCCGTTCAAGAGGCCGAAGTAATTAAAAACATTGTTTTAGACTAGCTGAAGTGTCTCGTTAAAGCATTAATCAGAGAACGAGTTCCAATTTCTTTATCAACGTTGTTGAATCCAAGCAATGAAGAATCTATGTTATTTTGTAATGCCACTTTTCAAGGGTAAAATGCCACCAACTATTTGAACTCCCTTCTAGATAGATCCAACATAAGTTATTGAGTTGGAAAGGAAGTCTTCTCCCACAAGCTAGTAAGCTTCAGCTGCTCAAAAGCACTCTTTAGAGTTTTCCTATATACTCAATGTCAGTCGTTAGAGTCCCTAGTAAAACTACGGAAAACTTTGAACATATCCAAAGAAGGATTGTATGGTCAAGGACCAAGGAGAAGCTCAAAATTCCTTTAGTTGTTTTCAATAAGATATGCTTACCTAAATCTAATGGAGGACTAGACATAAGAAAAATTAACGAAATGAACAAGGTTCTAATTGCCAAGATGGGACGGAAGCTACTAAAAGAAGACGTTGTTTGGACTAAAATCATGAAAGCAATGTACATGGAAAGCGGCGAAACCAAACATTTTCTTACCTTGGTCTCACCTCCTCGAGGAACCTCCTTCTGGTATACTTTAGTTAAAAGCATAAAAATCTCAGGAAAATGGTGAAAGTGAAACATATGGGATAGTAATAAATCTCCTTTTTGGGATGATGTTTGGTTCTCCAACAACCTGCCTAACACTTTCCAACCTTGGAATGAGCTCAGTTCGACATTCAAAATCTCTTTGGGGATTAAAGTGAAGGACTATTGGGAGGTTTATGCAAGGTAAAGTGTGGAAAACTCTTTTTCTGGCTGGGCTGTGTTCTGAGCTTCAAAGTATCGGGGAGGGTATAGGGCATCACATTAAAAGTTCAAATGAGAGAGATGATCCTCTATAGATAAGATAAAGATAAAGATAAATATATTAATGTCCAACGAATGACCACAAAAGTAGGTCAATGGGACTGCAGCCAAAACAATATAAAAAGTGCGAGCAGGGACAACTCAAAACGAGTTCCCGGTAACAGAAAAGAAAAGAAAAGACAGCAGAAAGGAAACCCGAAGCCAAATACCCCCACAGGCGGGGGCAATGGAGCAAGCGGGGGAGAAAAACAAGGGAAGCAAAGAAGGGAATGAAGGGGGGGACAAAACAAGGACCAATGGTCTAATCACGAATGGTAGCCACACCCCTCCTAACATTAGAGGCCCACGAAAAAAAGCTCCTGATGGACTGGTAACAAGACGAGGGGGCGTAAGCCTCCTTCCCTGCTAAGCTCTGAGACTGACACGACGACCAAGAGGACGAATGGAGTTGGACTGCCCTCTGGTACGTGTGTGCATCCAATTCTATTGGCGGTGATCGAGATAAGTGTGAAGGTCCAATTGGGGACGAACTGATCTATGCACTGTATTTGGGTCAGGAAGGCTCTGTCGTTTAGTACCTCCACTAGTGGGTAGAACCGGAAAGAAGGCCGTAATCCATCTCGTGCGGACGACTCTCGGAGTGGGATGAAGAATCTAGTCTCGTAACAGCAAAGACTCATGGATATAGAGGGCAAGGCACTGTTGGTCGATATATCTGAAGAAGACTGGGAGAGTCCAAATCCCACTGAAGAGACAATGAAATCGTCCTCTAATCTCATAGTAAATGGGGCAGCGGAAGATGAAATGGGTCTCTGTCTCCACCTCATGAAGGCTACAGAGCCTACAAAATCTATCCTCCCGATCAAGGTGGTGCTCAGTCTCACACTGAAGTTTGTGGGAGCCGACTTGAAACTGACCCAGAGGTATACGGAGGGCATGCACCCAGTGACGAGATGTGTACTTTGGGCGGATGATGACTCCATCTCTGATTTCAAGAAGTGCTCTACATGAAAGGACATCTTAGGGCGCAAACCCCCAGGGGGGTTGACCCAAGTAGTCTGAATGAATCTCCTGTAGATATCCTCCCGGATGGACCTGCTCAACACTTGTTTGGTGGGCAAGAGATGACTGGGAGCATTCAGAGAATACTGAAAGGGGGGGAGACGATCAATCTTGATACCGAGTCCAACAAGGCAGAAGTCTCGGCAAACCAACAAGGGCCCACAGCCTGGGCAATACTCACAGAGGAATAATAGGCGAGATATGGATACCTGTCCTGCTTATCGGAGAGATCACCAAACCCCCTGATACGGTGAAGAAAGGATGATATGTCAAATATAGTCTCCAGACGAAAAGGTCGGGCTCCGAACTCTGCCAAAATAATATGTTGGGGGACCATCTGTTTGCATCTGATGAAACGGCGAAGGAGGAGAGTCTGAATCCTCTCAGCGAAAGCCCAATCTATGTCCAAAAGGGAGGGCCCCCAGACAACAGACCCATAGAGAACAGTGGGGCGGATGAGGGAGTTCATAAGAAACATCTTGGAGGAGACGTCCTGGAAGTGGTGCCGAAAACACCGTCTCTCAAGAATGGCAAGAGACCCATACCCTTTATTCACCCTCAGCTGAAGAGTGTGCCTCATACTGAATCTAGGCCCTGAGAACTGGACTCCCAAGTAGGTGTATCTATTAGTAATTTCAACGTCTTGCCCCTTGAAGAAATGGAGGTGTGATGTCCGCAACCCATTGAAGACCATGACCTTGGTCTTACCCAGATTGACCATCAAATGCCGAAGATCAAATAATAAAGCAAGTGCATCAAGCTATCTCTGAAGCCCCTCGGAAGAAGAGGCAAGTAAAACAATATCGTCAGCAAATAGGAGAATGGAAATCTAGATGTGGTGAAGAAGGCAACCATCCCCTTCTTGAATGTGATCCCGAAGGAAAGATTCCAGCTCATCAATGTAAATGCCAAAGAGGGTAGGAGACAAGGGGCACCCCTGTTTAACCCCAATGGTGCTCCTAATGAAATCAAACAATCCGTGTGCAGTACGAAGACGACCAAGGATGGACTCATAGATGAGCATGATGGCAATAACAAGAGTCTCAGAAATACCGATGTCTCGGAGTCACTGGAAGAGGGCCATGCGAGGTATGGAGTCAAAAGCTTTTCGAAAGTTTACAAAACAACAATAAACTTTCGAAGAGCGGTGACGAGCCTCCTCAATAATAGCGCGAAGGGTGAAGATGTGGTCGATGGTGTGGTAACCAAGGCGAAAACCAGCCCGACCTCTGGCTCTAAGCTTCTTCTACTCCAAAATCTCGGACAACCTGTGGAGGACTATAGCATAGAGTTTGGAGAAAGAATGGCCCACCATGATAGTCCTGTAGTTGTTCGGATCAGAAATGGACCCAGCTTTGTGGATTGGGTGAATGATATGATGAGACCAGGTAGGAGGGAAGCCCATGCTAACCACCTGATTGAAAAGATCTGCCAAATAGGTACCTAAAACCTCAAAACCCTGCTTGAAGAACTCGGCCTGGAAACCATCCACATCAACTGTCTTGCTACAATTCAAAATCCTTATTGCCTCTTTGATATTACGGTGAGAGAAGGGATTACCAGGCGGCGGGATGCCAATCTGGGTAGACTGCTGCCCTGGAACATCGTAAAGGGTAGAGGTGTGGGAAAAAAAGGAGATAGGATCGATTGTTGTGGAGGGGGAGTGGCGGAGAAAGACAGTACACCAGAAGGACCGAGGGTTAGTCCTAAGGGAGGTGGAAAGCATGTATCTACGGTGGGAAATGAAGGATCGCTTCTTACAGCAGAGAAGGCACCTATAGGCAACCTTAAGAGTGGGGAAGGAGGGGAGGGCCTGGGTAAAAGCCTAGCGAAGGTGACGGTGAAGGGATTTGCTCTCTACATCGTACCATTGGTTCATGGGGCAAGATTTAGTAGTACTAGTGGCCGAGGGATGGGTGGTGGAGCTGGGAAAGGATCTCAGGGCAGCCTCCCACATGGCAGAGGAAAGGCATGAGTACTTGGCCTCCACACTAGGCATGTTAGAGAATAAGGGCTCATAGGGGAGAAGGTCGCGGATGTGGGATGAGTAAGATCCGTAATCCCCTTTATCAAAATGAAAGGAGATGCGAGGTGGGTAGTGGGGAGGGGGAGGAGGGGCGGTGGTGGTAGGAGAGCTGGCGACCAGAGAGAAAGTTAGGACAGCATGATCGGCACAAGGAATGGGGGAAACAAAGGAGCAGAAGAGGGGTGAGATGTCTGGGCTGGCAAGGATATAGTCCACCACACTAGTGCCCCCGCCATGGGGACGACATGTGAAGAAGTGGGAATCCGGGAAGCGCTCGATCCCGTTGAAGATTACCAACACCTGTGACTCCCCGAGCTGGAGGAGGAACCAACCATAAGCTGTAAAAGGGCCATCTATATCCTCAAAAGTCCTATGCAGACCAATTGGCACAGGGTCTGTCCTTTGTGTGCAAAGCGTATCCTCTGACCTGTCATGGAGGGGGACCTGAAAGTGTTTGGTACGGGCATTAAAGTCACCTAAAATGATAACCTCCCCTACGACAAAGTATTGACCAATACTGTCATATAAGTCAAAGAAAGGATCACCATCTGGGCCATTGTGGATGGCGTAAGGGGAAGCAACCGGAGGAAAGTAACAAACTGATATATATAAATCCCTAGAGAATCGAGCGGCCCTACTAATGCGAATCCACATGTACCTGGCAAACTCATCAAAACCAACCATCGAGATCCTGTTCTGGAGGGAGTCTCTGTAGAGACAAGCAACCCCACCAGAGCCTCTGACACCACCCGAAGCTCAAGTCTCCTGTCTGTAAGCTGATAACCAAAGAAATCCAGTAATGCCTGGGAGAGTATGAACCGGGCTCTCGTGTGTCTCTGTGATGAAGAGAATGTCGACAACCCCGAGAGCATCAAACGTAAGGCCCGTGGAGGACCAAAGGGAACCATCCCCATTCCAGCAACTGATAGATAAGCCTCTGGTCTGACTCCTCTCCCACTCGGCCCGTCATTGGGGGGCCCCTTGGTAGGGCTCCCAACCAGGAGGAGAGTCTCTAATAACAGCCCGAAGATTCCTGATAACAGCCCATTTACTTGCTTTCCTTGCTGCCATAACTTGCTCCCTAGAGCGTTTGAGCTCCCCAACTTGTGTCCTAGTGAGATCTTCATCATGGAAGACCTTGTCTGGGCGTGAAAACAGAACCCTCTTAGCCCTGAGAGCTCGCAGCCTATCAAAGTTGTCCTGAAACGGATGAAGAGTGTGGAGTCATAGCCAACCCAAGCTCGTTCTAGTGTAATGTCAGGGATCCCCATCATGGAAGACCTTGTCTGGGCGTGAAAACAGAACCCTCTTAGCCCTGAGAGCTCGCAGCCTATCAAAGTTGTCCTGAAACGGATGAAGAGTGTGGAGTCATAGCCAACCCAAGCTCGTTCTAGTGTAATGTCAGGGATCCCCAAAGTATCTATGATGGAGTTACCAACCGTTAATGGGTCTTGTGTCGGGGTGGGGGGTGGGGGGTGGGAGACCCCTCACCTTGAGGTTTAGTTCCCTGTCACGCCTCGTACGTTCCTCAATTAACTTGGCTTGCATAACGGCCTCAACCGCAGCGAGAGGTGGGGGAACACTGCCTTTCCCACTAACAGCCTTGGACCATGATTTTGTTTCTAGTTTTAAGGAGGCCTGGTTATTTTTTATTTCCTGTTGTTGAGATCGGAGGTCTACAATTTATGCGTGTATAGCATCGTTAGGAGAGCTAGTATTATCCGTGTTGGTGGCTAGTTTTTCTCTCACGATGACATTCTCAGATTCAACATCTGCAACCCTGCCAATAAGTGTACAGACCTTGGTTTGGAGTCGCTGATTGGCGATTTCAATCTTCTGGATTTGATTAAGGAGTTCCAATAACATCTCTGCTGTGCTATTAGAGGTGTTCCCCAGGGGATTCCCAACCATGCCACTGCCAGTTGGAGTTTCCGGGGCCATGATTGAAGCTAAACCAGTAAACCACCTCAAGAGGGGAGAGGCTGATAGGAGAATCAGGGAGCATACCAGACAACAAAGACGACCCCACCGTTAAACCAGCGATGATTAATCTCCTGTTTCAGCGACTAAAAACAAAAGCCCCTGAAAAGTGGGCCAAAACTGTGTATGCACAAGCAGGCAGTCCCGTAAATTCAAGCAGTCAAAGGTTTGGAAGAAACCTCGAGCAGTGGTAAATGTGACTCACGATAGTGCAAGCACAGCAACAAGGAATGTATCCTGCAACAGACCACGAGCAGAACCCAAGCCACGAAATTGGTTGACTGTATTTTATACCCAACATTGACTGTGATCTGTGCCCACTCGAGACTGTAACAAGGCATGTGAAAACGTGCCCTCGATTCACATAGTCGTGCAGAGAGAAACTGTCCAGAACATAAGCAAAGAGATCCCAATAACACGTGAAAACGTGCCCTCGATTCACACAGTCGTGCAGAGAGAAATCCCAGTAACACGTGAAAACATGCCCTCGAACCACACAATCGTGCAGACCCAAAGAGTAAGAGCACACAGTCATGCAGAGACCCAAAGAGAAAAACCCTCCCGAAAGTCACGAGCAGAAAAACGTGCCCTCGAATCACCGAACAGAAAAACATGCCCTCGATTCACGACACCAGAGCATTTTAATGCACGTGCCCTCGGTTCACAAATCCAAAGCTACGAGCCACGAAGACTATTCACGAAAGCCTTCCGAAAGTCACGAGCAGAAAAACGTGCCCCCAAATCCCTTCACCAAGCCACGAAAAAAAATGGAAGATGATATCAAGGGTTTCAACTCAAAGTCTAGAACACAAGAATGTTGATTACAAATTCTACACTTTGGCACATTTTACCTTACTTGAGCATAGAGTAGGTGGCCAGGGGAATGAGATAGGGAGAATATCTATCTGGGGGTCAGGGCAGTAAGTCTTCCCAATCTACTTGGGTGCTTCCCTTCACTGCTAGCCATGGTTGGGCGCCCTAGCCCTATATATCTTCATATCTCCTTTTAGAAACAAAACTTGTATTTCCTATATGGGCATAGGCCCTGGCCGGTTGTACTCATGAGCCAGTGGGCCCAACTGGCGTGACTCAACGGTGAAACCAAAAACCCTCTACCCACTCCATTGGTGCCAATAGGCCACCTTCATTAATTCTAGATCCGTAAACTCAAACGGGCGATCAGGATAAACTACATTATTCGGTTGAGAAACAACCGGAAAACAACGGTTCTCGTCGTATCCGATTTATTTCTTTATTTTTGAGGATATTACTTACATATATAGACCTGACTTGAACGGCGGGCCAGATAACCTATCTATATAGAGGGGAGGGGAGGGGAAGGCCAATATATGGATATGGATATGGCCTAATGCCCTATATATGGCCCTTTTCTATGGATATGGCCCCTCCCCCTCCCCTCAATATGTATATGCCAAAAAACACTATCTAGGCCTCTTTTCAGGAGGATCTATATCCATATAGCTGGGGAGCTCGACCCCTATCTTATTAATAGACTTTGTCTAGATAAGGCGGGACCGGGTTGAAGTCTGGACATTTCTGCAAATCAAGGCGCTGACACCTCACCCCACTTATACTTCTAATTCTGCCTATATTTCTATAGAGGCACCCAGATTAGGGTGCCAACTATAACTAAGCTAGTTTTCCTCGATCCATCGTCCCCCATCCATAGAATAGAGGGGAGAGAGGGGCCTATCAATACAGTAACTAAGGGAGGGGGTTCCGACTATAGAGTAGAGAGTCACCCCTCCATAGCCATAGATAGTTCAAGGCTCCTCCCCCAGACTCTGTTCCCCTAACTAGACGAGCATGCCATAAACTAGAAATATCAAAACTGATCTCTCGTTACCTGTGTCTTAGCCCAGTAGGCCCCAGATAAATAAGATATATAGGACCTTGACCTTTATTTCCATGCAATAGATCTATTCACTAGACGACTCTCTGCTAGATAGGGGCCTGCCCATTATTCCATATTTGTTTGCATCACCCCTATCTATATGTCATAACCATAGAGAGTCCCCCCATATAGATTTTCGAGATAGATCAGTTGCCCAAATGGCCATCAGTTGCTCGAGAGGATTCCAAATATCCAAAGTTGCAAGTTTATTCTCACTCGCTCGAATGCCAGCTCCTACATCAGCCATATTCCTAGAGAAGATGGGCTAATTTGGGCTCCCTCCGAGGACAATTCGTATAATGTCAAATTTGGGTATATTATCCTTTCGAATCTAACTTTTGATGGCTTTCCATGGAAGTCTCTCTGGGATAAGGATATGACTCCCAAAGTGAATCTGTTTTTTTGAACTTATTCAAAATAAGATCCTTTCTGTTGAAAGACTAAGGAAAAGAGGTTTTACCCTCCCGAATAGATGTGCTCTTTGTGAATCGGAGGAGCAAACTGCCCACCACCTTTCCTTGAAGCAACTCTCCCAAAGGGTCTTTGCTTTTATTCTCTCCCACTTTGAAGTCTCTTAGGTCATCCCTAATTCCATTAGTGATACATTTTTATGGTGGAAAAACCCCTTATTCGTCTCCCATTTTGAAGAAGCTTTGGAAGCTTTCCATCCCACACCACTTCTGGGGTTTATGGAAAGAAAGGAACTCCAGGGTCTTTAGAGGTAAGAAAGAGGTAAGAAAAACAATGCCCTGAGAGTTGGATCCTCTTTTTTTATCTCCATTAACACTGACTTGAGATTTGGATCCTCTATTTTATCCTCCAATAAGGAATATTGGTCTTCTTCGAAGCGGGTTAACTCATGCATGGTGTCAGAGATAGAAGAGTATCTTGTTCTTAGGTCCAATCCAAGACCATTGTGAAAGGGGGTAGAAGCCAGATCAAATGGACCCAACCCTTACTTTGTAGGGTCAAACTTAACTTCGATGGGGCTTTAAAAGGGAATCCTAGAAAAGCAGGGGGTTGTCATCAGAGAGAATCAAGGAAATTTTCTAATTGTTTATGCATGGCCTTTGGGCATCCAAACCAGCTACTTTGGGGAGGCCAATGCTGCTCTTTGGGGTATCAAAAATGTAAAGGAATTAAATATCAAATTTTTGGATATCAAAGGAGACAACCTCAATATCATCAACTGTCTCAAAGAAATTAGCCAACCACATTGGACTATTAAAAAATTGATAAGGGATGCCATCAATCTTATGCAAAGTTTTCAAGATGTAACCATCAACCATGTTTTTAGGGAGGGCAATAGAAGAGTCGATTGGTTTTCCAGCAAGAGGGTAACCAATGTTGATTTCCTTAAATGGTCAAACTTGTCTGAATCACCTAAAGTTATCCAAAATATTCTTAACGCATATGAAGAAATTAAGGAAATCTCTACTTAGCATACTTTGCATTTAGTAAGATGTCAAATGATGATGATAAGTGGTAAAGAGGGGCTCATGCGAATTGATTTGTCATTGTTTGGAAGGAAAGTCAAGGCACTGAGTATTGAAACCAATATCACTTAGTATGATAGGAACAAACGTGCAAAGTTCAAGCAGGTCTCATTACATAGAAACGCGTTTCTTGGAAATGATTACAACCCTCTAAAAAAAGTGAAAGAAAAAACCACACAAGGCCATGATTGGTTTAGTTTTGGATCCATACGCTTCGTTCCTTCATCCCATATAGTGAGAATAGTAAACAGTGGAAGGTTCTTGGCTCGAACAAAGAAATCATGGGCGGCGGCAAACTTTGCATTGAGACATCCCCCTGTGAGGGGTCAAGAGGAATTGTACCGTGTGGAATATTTTGAAAAGAGGGGGAATTCTACCTGCTACATTGAGAAAATCAATGGCTACGACCCTAGTCTCTTCATTGATTTTGCAAGTGCTTGAAAAAACATGGTGGTGATAATGAGAGGCATCTCCAAGGAGGTATTAGATGAGAGCAATGGCAATCGATGGGCTGAAAATCTTTAAAGACAAGAGACGCAAGAAGGAAGAAATCAACTTGTTTATTAGAGATAAAAAAAGAATTATTGAATAGGAGGATGGCATCCTAAGAACCTCTCTACCTAGCCCCTGGGAGGAAGTTAGTTTATAACTGATGATATATGTAACGTTAGAAGGTAGGTTCTACGAGCTCTATTCCTACCATTTCTCCCTTCTGAATCATTTTTGTCACAAGCGCATCATTAGAATTCATTTTTTTTGTTTGTCCCTTGAATCTTCAATCCAAGAGTTTCAACATAGTACACCGTTTATGTCTATATATGGGGATGGATCGAGGGAGACTCGAAACTCAACCTCCTCCCAGATATATAGGCTTGGCCAGGGGCGACCCTATTTATCTCTATCTATCTATGGGGTGGCCATATCTAGAATCTATATAGGGGGGGCCCATAGAGTTATAGGCAGGTGGACTTACCCATCCATCAAGCCCTTACCATCCTCTTGCAGGAGGGTAAACCGATTATTCAGAAGATCAAACTAAATCCTAGCCATCATTTGTTTGATCTGCTTACCAAAGGTCAACCTAGGTCATTTGGTCCTCCCAAAGAGAAAGAGGTTATTCCATAACCCAGGCTAGTTACTATTAAATACCTAGCGGGTACCTCCTCTGAACCAACGAGAATCCATGAGGTTTTTATGCCCCTTGACATCCTTGACATAGATCTCAATAGAAATGAGGAGTCTAGTAGCGACTTGGTGGCCCCATCGGAGAATACCTTGGATTCGGGGCATGTTTCTCACTCAGAGGGGGAGGAGGAAATCAATTTTCTAAAAGAGAGCACGCCCAAGTAGTCAAAGAAGAAGATGGTTGACCTGGGAGCTGACCACCTGGCTAGAACTGATAATCTAGAGAAGGTCACCAATATGCAACTTTGTATAATGAAAGACCTCTTCAATGAGAACAAGAAACTCAAGCAAGAGATCAAAGACCTTCAAGTCCATAGGGGCAAGGAGAAGATGGAGGAACCTGGTCAAGATAAGGATAGTTGGCACTTGTTTTAGGAAGTGTGCAAAACCAAAGAGGATATTTCCAATGTTAATTGCAAATCGGATAAGATTGAGGAGGCACATTAAAGAGAATTTGATTTTGGTGGTGACCTTCAGCAAAGAAACTATCAAAAACTATGCCTCTAGTAATAAAATCCTGCAAGAAGATGTGAGAAAGAGGAAGGATTTGGCCTCACAAAAGGGTCCTCGCAAAAGAACCGGATGGCAAAGTAAAAAGAGGGTTGATAAGGAGAAGAATCTAGACGTGTGTCTCATAGAGAACCAACCGAAGGATTTCAGCAATGAGTGGGAAGCAGTAGCGGGCTTGAATAATCTTGCTACCCAACAATAGCTATGACCTTATACTTCTGTTATCACAATGTTTCTCTTCCTTGTTGTTTTGTTGCCTGTTGGCTGACTTTTTGCTACATGTTTGTTGATGGTTGGGAGTGAAGGCCTAGTGCCTTACCCAGTTTCTGTAACGTTTCATGCTCTCAACTCTTTTGTTTTTTTCTACCATCACGTTGTAGAAGGGAGAGGGCCCCTTTCAAAAGACTCTTTTTACCTAATATCAAAAAAACACAAACAATGCATTCACATTCAAGAACACAAGTGCACAATAATAGATAGATTTAGTATCAAAAGTCACTATCCATGGTAATTAATAATTGTTCTTCCACTTGATGTATGTATTTGAGATATTGCTATCCCTACAAATATACATAACTAATTCAACCCAGTCACTTCACTATCTTAGCAGACATAAAGAAGATATCCATTATAGACACATTGACTTTACACACGTCCCAAGGATGCCACAATTTGCAACTCATTCGACCGCTAGCAAATGTTTACACACATCAGACTTTACTTCATCCATGTAATCGGTTGCTATTGCTTAGAAATACTAGTGTGCTTTGTAAATTGCCTTGCCTTATGATTATTACCTATGTAAGGGTTATTCTAAAAATACAATCTTTGTTCTAAAAAAGTGACATATCTTGCCAGTTGAGGATTTTGTTCCACTATAATATCTAAACTATTGCAAATTGAAATTCGCATTGCCTTGTCAATTGAAACTCATTTGTCTTTGTGCAGCCAACTCAATGGTTATGGCTTTGGAAGCTTCATGGTCTTGAGCACAAGGTCCTACACAAACAAATCAGATATCAAGTTCTTTTGAGACCCTAAATCAAACAAGGCAAGGCACTTTACCTTGGTCATCATGATTTAAATTTAAATATGGAAGAGTTTCTCCCATTCATTTTCCATGTTCTGTAGCTCTATTGTCAGGGTCTTCAGTATCAAAGTGCATGCCTACATCAAGCTCATTTCTGAGTCGCAGTTTAGTTCATATCCATCAACCTTAGATGTCATATTCTTCTAATTTAAAAGATAAAGCTCATGATGCAGCTTCCCACATGTAATCTTTATATGTGCATCGATATCACAATGATTGTAGTGACTCATTAAGGATTGATTGTTCATTTCGTCGCAAATAGCAGTATGTTTTTGCTTTCCTTCTGGTTCTTTGAAGTTTTAAAATGAAAATTCCCGTGTTTAGGACTGAAATACTAGATGATTTATTCATTACTGGTCTCATTACCAATGAATTTAATCCAATAGCTCCAACTAGATCCATTCCTTTCTCTTTGGCTAAAGAAAGGTTCTATAACATCTCAGGGCAGCCCCCAAGGGGAAGATCGGCTCTTGTGGCCACTTCGTATCTCTCTACCAATCTATATACCTAGTATCCCTGATCAGATAGAGAAATACTCACTCAAATCTATATCTATTCTATATTAAAATGGAACTGAAACTGACATGATACAATACAGCTGACTTGAGTGCCATACAGAGGGTCAAGCCGCTCTACACTATGTGAAGTGAGTGGTGTCATTTCTTCCATCCAACATTTCATCCTTCCCTACATGACATGATGCCTCCTATTTATATGCTCTATAAGGGACAGGTCAAGCTGCCACCCCAGCATATAGAGATTGATATAGGGTGCTCTACCCATTGGTACACAGCCACCATCGTACCTATATAGATGGTGGCCACCAACAGCCTATGTTGGTGAAGGGGGTTGGCATGTGTCGGATTCATGTTGTAGCTCTCCACCAACACTGATTTTAAAAGATAGGCCCCTCACTTCACCCAATCCCATACAGATTTCAAAATTCCATGTTTCCAAAGTCCATTCACAAACCACATGGGATGTTGAGAGGTAGTTGCCATCCTAAGGCTTTTACTTCTTCCCATTCATTTAGGTTTGCAAGAGCCTTCTTGCACGTATCACTATCACCAATGCTATTTGCACTAAAACGAGCCAATTCATTTAGAATATGGCCATGTAGGCATCCAAAGCACCTCACAAGTACTGCTGGGTTATTTTGGGAGATATTCAATAGAATGGCCTGCTTCCAAAATTCAATGGTGTACAATTGAACACTTTGTCCTTAACTCAATCAACATTACTGCCACTTGCGAAGTTGCACTTTCTCATATGTGATGGGGTAGAATTGGGATATAATCAGCTTCTTTAACGTATCCCACCTGTTGATGAGTATCTTCTTTCTTTCTTTCTAGGACTGCATATGGCTTTCCTGCCAAAATAGAGTATGTCAAGTCATCTTCTACAAACAAATAAAATTTTCTGCTCCATAGAAAACCCATGGATTCCAAAGTACACTCAAGCTATCTTAACCGGGCATTGAGTTTCTTGCATCTAATTTTCCCTCATACCACATTACACATTAACTACTAACCTCGACAGGAAAAACATAATGAATTCATCTACGAATCCAAGTAAGCCATATTATTTGAAAAGAAAATTGGTCAATACTAGATTATTAAAATAAATTCCACATATACAGGAAAGAGACAACTGGGATAGTTTGAAGATACCTATTCCATAAGATGCAATTACACATACAATGGAAAATATCCAAGAAGCTCTTATTACAAAAATTGGAAATTTAGTAAAGCTAAATTCGTCGTTATTTATAATGTAAATATTTTAACAAAAACAAAGTTTTTTATAGCCAAACCAACAAAAGAATTGACATATACAAAATCTCTTAGTTTTGTCATGATATATTGAGTGTGTTTCCTTGAACAAACAAGCTCACAAAAATCTAATAAAGATGGAAAGTAATCAACCAGGTCACCTTATAAAGATCACTTCTGAAGACTTGAATTGGAAATTTTACGATTAATAGTCATAGTAAGCATTGAACACAAATATTGGCATTTACTATGTACATATGTTACAATCACCAATAATATTCGTTAAAATGTAAATGCATTATTTTGTATATTTTGATAGCATACAAGCATGTGACTACATATACAAACATGCACAATAATGACTCTAATGTGCGGACTAAAACATTTGATATTGGAAACAAGCCATAACTTCTAGGATGCGATTTGAAAAGAAGCAAATGTTATAAGTACTAACCGTCTGGTAATCAAGATTTGCATTTTCCTCCGGGGAATACCCATCTAAACTTATGTCCACAAATTTGATTGTTCCATAAAGTTTGTTCCTTGCTTGAAGCATATTAACCTGCAATGTCAAACACTAAAATCATTAATAGCATTAAGAAAGTAATCAATAAAATCTCTTAGGCTCCCATCAATTGACTATTGAATATATCTAATTTGCTCAATTAAAATATAATGTATAAGTTTTCCTAATTCTACTTTTTTGAAAAACATACGAAGTTATTAACAAAAACTAGTTTTTTGTTTACAAATTATGGATATTGGAAATCTGAAGTCTTTAACATACAAAGTACTTATATTTACAGCAAAATGAGGATATTACATTTCGAATCAGACCAGAAACAAGGAAAATATTGATCTGATCAAATTAGCACCATACCCCAAAGGTCTTGAGCAATCCCTAACCACTAAAGGTAACAGTGTTACCATATATGCTTCAAACCTTTATACTTACTATGCAATGTCCCCTTTTCCAAGCTAGTTTGTTTTAGGGACTTCTAGCTCATTCCCCTTCCCATGGGCAAGAAGAAGTTGAGCAAGGGAAGTAATTGTCACATTTTTTAGTTATTTTCATGAGCATTTGCATTTTTCTTTCATAGTTTCTCTCATTAGTCAAGTCAGTTGGGTTGTAGAGGAAAAGCCAAAGATAAAATTAAAAGAAATCATCATTATGAGGTCGGTCATGGGGGAAAACTCCTTGATCGATTTTGGCGCCACCAAAAGGGTATAAAAGGGGTCGTTTGGACTCATTTGTGGATGATCTATCTTGTCAAAAAAAATATATACTTGTTTGGTTTTTGGGCTGGTTACTCAATTCCTTTCCATTGGATGGCGAAAATCCTTTGGTGTGGCATACAAGGAGGACGAAACCCTTGTTCAAATTGAAGAACGAAAACTCTTCAATTGGTGGTTCCTAAGGTCTTCAAGGAAAGTGATGTTGGTTTCCGGCTAGGGTTTGATAGTGGAAGAGCTAATAAGGTTTTTACATCAATTTTGGATCCTCTTCTAGGATAACAACTTGGTTAGAGGAGTTGACTGCCTTCTAGGGCACATCTTCTATGATATTTTTGGGGATTGGAATCTCCATTTCCAGCCCTTATTGTGAGTTGTATTTTTGTTATCATTTATTTAATTCCAGTGGGGTATAATTTCATAATTTGCACATGTTTTGAAGCACTTTGGCTTGGTGTTTATTCCATTGATTGAATGCAATATTTAGGAGAATTTATACATCTATTTTCAGCTTGTTTGGAGGGTGTTTGATGCCCTAAAAGTGTAGATTCAGTTCGTTTCTAGGGTTTCATATATTTTCATATTTGTTGTTATAAAAATCAGATTACTCTCATTTGGGTTCGTGTTATTTCCTTTTTTTCAGTTTCAGCCCTAGAAAGGGACATTACAGTGGTCTCAGAGCATCAATCCTCCCAACCTAGAGCGTTTCATTCAAAAAGAGAAGATAAATGGAAAATATACATTTTGATGATGTTGGGGTTGAGAGGTTTGCCCAAGGGCAAGAAAGATTGGCGATAGGATGGCACAATTGATCCATGCCATACAAAACCTAAATGGTTAAGGAAGTTCTTCAAGGGAAAGCAATAATATCCAGCCACCAAGAATCATGAGTGATTCTTCATCTAGGTCATTTTGGCCTACCATCCTCCCAAGAAAGGAAGCCATTTCGGTGGTTGAAAAACGACATTCAGTGGGTCACAACATTGTGGACAGCTATGAGTATAGGGCTCTGTAATATCCCCTTCCCAATCGAAGACCTTTGGCCTATTTTGTCAACCCAACGGCCAAAGGGGGAACACAAGTGGACTTACGTCACAATAAATTATTATAAAGTGCCCGTAGCAAAGGGAAAATAATAGAGCACTTATATTAATTTATTTGACTTAATTATGTAAATGTAGAAAGAAGAGAAAAGCACTTATAAACTTTTTAATCTTGTAGAAAAGTGCTACTAGCCTTGGGGCAAATATTAGTGGTCTAAATACATTTTGTATCCATCCTAGGGAGATTGGCGACTTGCCTTAAGGAGGGATAATGGAAACTTAGAAATAAAGGCCCATATTATTTTGTATCCTCCCTATGGAAAAATGCGACTAGGCTTAGGAAGAGGATATGCATAGAGAAAAGCATTAAATGTTGAAAAGAGCTGGTTGGATGAGTGGAAGGTCACTTTGGGTCATATCTATCCTTAAAAGTAGAAGCCGACTTGAGGGGAAGGCATTCTATGATCATTCTATAACCATTAGATTTTCTGAAATTAGCTTGTGTAAGCTGAATATTGTAGCTGCATTTCTGAGGACGAAAACCCTCAGGGAAAATAGTGAAAGGGGAACGAAAACTCTCCTTTGAGTCCATATTTTGCATTGGAAGACTCAAGTCAAATCTGGTTGTTGAACCATTATTTTATGTACTGCTGGAGCGACCCAATTTTGGGTAGATTTGGCATTTTCGAAGGATCTAAAAATCAGTTCTGTATACCTGTTGTTGGGAGCTGAGTTTCAGATATTTTCTTCTTCTATTTTGAGAGCTTTGTGCTGGGTTTCAGACCTTCATACGCTGCTGTAATCACAGATCTAAACTGCAGCCTTCTACCAATAAAAAACGGTCTTTTTGGAGCTTTCAAACCAGTATTTTAAATCTGCAATACTTTTCTAACTTCAGCTCAATAATTTCTGATATTTAAATCTGAGTTTTGCTATTATTCAGAGGGTTTATGTCTCCCTATCAAGTCGTTGTATTGGGTATTTATTTCCAGCTGTTTGCAAGGGGTTTATATATCAGTTCTAGGGCTGTTTTTAGCATCATAAAACCAGTGTATTATCTTGGGGTGGGAAAACTATGAAGTGTGATTGATTGGTGTGAAGTTTTATGCAAAACCCAGTCACATTTCTTAAGAATAAAATACAGCTAGGCATGATAAAAATTTGATTGCATATTTTAAGCTTGCATTTGGTTGGGGATTGCCTAAAATCCATTTAGGGCGATATATGTCCATTTGGGGACATCACAGTGGTATCAAAGCAATGATTCTCCCAGCCTGTGTATTAAGGAAAGGAAAATCAGATCTGAATGCAGTTGAATGAAAGGATGAAGTGGTACGAAGTCCCTCTCTTTGATGGAACTGAGGCAATATCAACTAGAGGTTGGTTGCAAGAATTTAAGACATTCCTTTACTATAATCCTATGTGTCAAGATGATGCCCTCGAGCTCATCTCTAGATATATGTTTGGAGTAGCAGACACATGGTGGCACATTTGTTGGAGACCCGAGAGGTTGAATCCATTGCCTCACTTGTTGATTTCTCACAAAGATTTCTAAAAACAATTGATGCGCAGGATGGCAAGGATGAGCAAGGAGACAAAATCAAGGAGTCCATCCCTATGGAGGAAGAAAATCAAGATCTACAAGTTGATGAGGAGAGCTTGGTGGTGAAAGCCCAAAGTCCAAATGAAGGAATTCATTACAAGAGGAGATATATGAGGATTATGTGGTAAGAGGTACCTCATCCTTGTTGCAGCAGCATTATCATGATGACATTCAGCCCTTTATGAACAACGTTGCTAGGGAATTGATACGAATAGGTCAAGTTATCACAAAGGATGATGAAATCAGCGATACTCCAAGGTATGAAGAGCATGATAATGTGTCTCATCTATTGCTGCCAAATCAAATTTATTTTCATTATGAAAAGCATGATAAGATAAGAGGATTAAGTCTACCATATGGAGTATGTTGAACCATTGTTCCAAGTCTATGTCTATGAGCATCCGGAGAGCGATGTATTGTGGCAAGAGCTCTCACATTTAACAGGTACAGGATCAAGACTTTTGGAGCACTACAGCATGTTTTAACTGCTGCATATGGCACTTGGGCGTGCAAGTTGCAATTGCATGAGGGCAAAAAAATTTGGGAAGGGAGGATTGTAAAATCCCCTTGCCAATCGAAGACCTTTGGCCTATTATGTCAACCCGACGGCCAAAGGGGGAACACAAGGGTGACTTACGTCACAATAAATTATTATAAAGTGCCCGTAGCGAAGGGAAAATAATAGGGCACTTATATTAATTTCGTTGACTTAATTATGTAAATGTACAAAGAAGAGAAAAGCACTTCTAAAATTTGTAATCCCTATAGAAAAGTGCTACTAGCCTTGGGGCAAACATTAGTGGTCTAAATACATTTCGTATCCATCCTAGGGAGATTGGAGACTTGCCTCAAGGAGGGATAATAGAAACTTAGAAAGAAAAAGGCCCATATTATTTTGTATCCTCCCTATGGAAAAATGCGACTAGGCCTAGGAAGAGGATATGCATAGAGAAATGCATTAAATGTTAAAAAGAGCTAGTTGGATGAGTGGAAGGTCACTTTGGGTCATTTCTATCCTTAAAAGGAGAAGTCGACTTGAGGGCAAGGCATTCTATGATCATTCTATAGCCATTAAATTTTCTGAAATTAGCTTGTGTAACCTGAATATTGCAGCTGCATTTCTGAGGACGAAAACCCTCTAGGAAAAGAGTGAAAGGGGAACGGAAACTCTCCTTTGAGCTCATATTTTGCATTGGAAGACTCAAGTCAAATCTGGTTGTTGAACCATTATATTATGTACTGTTGGAGTGACCCAATTTTGGGTAGATTTGGCATTTTCGAAGGATCTAAAAATCAGTTCTGTGTACCTGTTGTTGGGAGTTGAGTTTCAGATATTTTCTTCTTCTATTTTGAGAGCTTTGTGTTGGGTTTCAGACCTTCATACGCTGCTGTAATCACAGATCTAATCTGCAGCCTTCTATCAATAAAAAACAGTCTTTTTGGAGCTTTCAAACCAGTATTTTAAATCTGCAATAATTTCCTAACTTCAGCTCAATAATTTCTGATATTTAAATCTGAGTTTTGCTATTATTCAGAGGATTTATGTCTCCCTATCAAGTCGTTGTATTGGGTATTTATTTCCAGTTGTTTGCAAGGGATTAATATATCAGTTCTAGGGCTGTTTTCAGCATCATAAAACCAGCGTATTATCTTGGTGTGGGAAAAGTATGAAGTGCGATTGATTGGTGTGAAGTTTTATGCAAAACCCAGTTGCATTTCTTAAGAATAAAATGCAGATCAGCATGATGGAAATCGGATTGCATGTTTTAAGCTTGCATTTGGTTGGGGTTTGCCTAAAATCCATTTAGGGCAATATATGTCCATTTGGGGACATTACAGGCTCTTCCAAAGAAGAATCACGATGCCATATCACTCACTGAGTTCATAGGGTTAAAGAAAGGTAAAGTGGGAATTTCACCAAGGTCTACACCCCGAACTATGCCCAAGGAAAATGGGAAAGATGTTTCAGCCCTGGAGGGAAAGAAGCCTTAGAAGTACCTATCACTCTTCCTAGGGATGAGCCATTGACTGATTTTCAGGACAACAATGTGAAGGGGTGTGTGTTTGATGAAGAAACCGTGGAGCATGAGCCCAAGAAAGATGGGAAATATGATACGCCAAATTGTGGAGGGGAATTGGTAGTTAAACGCCAATTGCCAGATGATAATGTTGATGTTCAGCTTGTTGGGATTTTCAAAACAGCAGTCAATAAGAGGCAAGTTGATGGTGTACATGACTTCGGCAAGAACCAGGAAGATGTTCCATGCGAGTGTCAACAAAATTTGTTTGAAGCCGAGGCAGAAATACCTTCACTTGTTGAATCTAAGGTGAAGGAGAAGGTTGGTCCTAACTCAAAAATTCTGAGTCACAAGGTCGGGGAGTGTAGAAGATATCTCAATCACTCCTCATCCGGCAAAGGAAGGTGAACATGTTGAGGACAACCTAAGGTTTCATAGTAATGATCATATTTCAGATTTGTTAATTCCTCCTATGTGGCTGTAATATATTTCTTATCTTGATCAGCGTGTTATTTTTATAATCAAGATTGTATGAATCAGCTTGCTATGGTTTTATGGGACTCAAGTTACTTTCAAGATTGCCACTTTTAAATGTATGTGAAAGTTATGGATAATTCATCCACTAAAAAATAAAAAATCAGGTTCAAGGAATATAAATTCAGCTTGCTACTTCAGTTTTCATGAACCGAGGTGAAGTAATGTATCATGCCATTGTTTGGGATTTGTTCTCTAAAACATACCTAGCAAGAATGCCTAAAGAGACATGGATTCAATGGGACTTTTATGGTGTAATTCATCCTTCTAACACGACTGAGATGAGCTTGGAAAATGTGAATCATGAACCCCGAATCATTGTGGGAATTGTCCCGAATCTTGTGGTTGTTATGACCAACATGTTCAGTTGGTTCCACGTTCTATTTGCAGCCACCAAGTTGATTTCGATCACAGAGAAGAGGTGTTCTTCTTCTTGTGGCATTGACGTTTTGAATTTGAATTTGAATAACGAAATGCAATGCTACAGCCATGATGGGATGTTCTCCCCAATTTCATGTGTTGGGTTGTGCATATCTTTTTTGGACAGCAATAGAGGGGCAGGTTTGAAAACATTATATTCATTTAAAATAGTATGTCAGAGGGTTCACTCATTGAGATCAATTAAGGCCAATGTTCCAACATATTTGGTATTGATTGGGACGAAATTCCAAGCAAAGTATGGTTGTTATACTTACATACCAGCAATCATAAGTTCTTATCCAAACTAAATTTTGAAGAGATTCATTTGGGGCAGCTTGGAAACATCTTTTAGAGGCCAAGGTAATCATAATGATAGTTGTATTTTTTTTCATTCACTGTCCGCAACAGTTTTAGCTCCCTATCCATTTTTTTGACAGTCGGAGATGAGTATCCAACCATGAGGGTGAAGGGTTTCGAATCTACTATCATCGTTGTGTTTTCAGCTATCATAAGAAGGATCCCAGCCACTATCCTTCCGGTTTTGGGGAAGAAAATGCATGGGTATAGCTGTGTTTGGGACAACATGGTCAGATTTTTGGGATTCCATCACTTGAAAGAAAATCATGAGGAGAATGCAAGCCATGGAAGAGAGCTAGCTTCCATACCTACAAGGCATGAAGGAATGATATTAGAAGTTCTTGTATCTTTTAATGTGTTTGTTCCATAGTAAGCATAATCGGCGAGTACTCACCGAGTTGGCGAATACTCGCCCAAAAAATATTCAAACGAATATTCACAGTTAAAACTCGCCAAAGGGACTCGGCGAGTATTGGCGAATATTCACCCCGAATATTTGCCAATACTTGGCAAGTCTGTGTTGTATATTCACCATATGCGGACAATACGTGAAACACACAAAAAATGCTGAAAAAACACTTTTTTTTCCTTTTAAAGGCACCAAAGCACTTCATTTTCATTAACACAACCATTTGCGCTTGCATTGCATGTGTTGAAAGGTTTTTTGAACGAATTCGAAGAGAAAATTTGGAGAATTGCATTTGGAGGTAAGTTTTTTTTTTAAATTCTTTGAAGTTTTTGCAAATTTGGTCTATATTATTTAACTTTTATATATTCATATTGTAATTCTAAATGCATCTAATGTAAAAGCGAATAATTTTTAATTTTTAATAGTCATTTGCAAACAAAGCTATGTTTTTTTTTTACGCAAATTCGTTCTAAACTAGACTGTCTCAGTACGGGTATGGGTACGGTACACTAATACGGAAAATTTTTAAAAACTTTGGGTACAATACGCTTTTGGGTACATTTTATATGTGTGTGTGTGTGTGTGTATGTTTGTATATAAAATTATAAATATAAAAAAGCATTTGCATACTTATTGAAATTTAATACTCATACATTGCATACTTATTGAAATTTAATACTCATACGACTTACAATCATTCATAGAACATGAAAACAAATTTCCTATACTTTGAGAATTGAGACTTGAGTTTGTATTGATTCATAATGTTCAAAACATAATAGCTAATAACATAATACAAAATTTCTAAATCATTAATTACATTGCCGTGCAAATAATAAGAACCCACAAACCATTCGAATTAATAAAATCTCACCAACCACTTACAAATCTTACTTAAACTTTCTTCATAGCCCTTAAAAAATAACGAGCTAACTTTATTCATAAAATAAGCACCTAAAATTTCTAGCCCTCGTTTAAGAATGAAAATATCATGAAAGCATACTATATTTACTAAGCTATCCTGCTAAAACAAATTATTCACATAACTGCATTTAAAATATAAAACTAAAGAAAAGTAATGGCATAGATACATAAGCTAAGAAAATATCTAACTATGCAAAATGAAAATATATTTGATAACAATCACATTTGTTTTATACGTTCTATACGATGTGTTCCCTTTTTTCATCCACTCTTACTTTGTGGATATGATGTCTAATTCTTCTACCTTGCTTGCCAAGGCCTCATAAATATTGTCCAAACATTGGTTGTTCCCAATTTCCCTCCTGCAGTCCCAAACACAGCTAGAACTATGTATTTTGTTCCCTAAAATCATAAGGATAGTGATTGGGATCCTTCTTCTAACAGCTGAAAACACATCAACAATGATAGTAGATTGCAAACCCTTCATCTTCATGGTTGGATACTCCTCTGTCTTTGTCAAAAGAATGGATAGAGAGCTGAAATTATTGCGGACAACGTACAAAACAAAGATGTAACAACTGTCGTAATGATTACCTTGGCCTCCAAAAGATGCTTCCAAGCTGCCCCAAACTAATCTTTCCAAAATTTGGCTCAGATCATAACTCATGAGTGTTGGTATTTGAGTATAATAGCCATACCATGCTTGGAATTTCCTCCCAAATAATACCAAATATATTGGAACATTAGCCTTAATTCTTTTTAATGAGTGAACCCTCTTACACACGATTTCGCATAAAAATATGTCTTCAAATCTGCCCTTCTATTGCTTGTGAATAAACAAATATTAATTGAGGAAACTCCCATAACAGCACTGCATATTTTAATCTCCAATTTATACCTCATCATGATGTTGTTTGTCAAATCCTTCCTTGCATTCTCAGCGATGATCAGTCTTTTCCCAACTGCTGGTAAGGAAATAAAATCAGTCCTTCCTTGATCAACATGCCTACCCTTTCCATTCCCGATTTAATGAATTTTGACCTCTTCATTTTGTAGGTGGAGCTTTAACCCCCTCTTGTGAATTTTGAGGGTAAATTCCCCTAATGTTTGGAGCTCTTGACCCCCAAGAACAATATGTGCCTCAACTGAGCCTAAAACAAAGAAGTTGATACAAAATTCCACCTTTCCATGGGAATAGTGAGCTGGGGTATCTTTCTTGTGCAAAGAGGAGATGTTCCATAGGTTATGGTGACCATTTAGCTTTTGAAACCAGCTTTGTTTGGCCCCATCCTTGCCAATTATTCTTCAATAAATTGATGTGTATTGCCATTCTCTACAAGCATGGTGACCCTTTGGTTATGAAAAAGACCCTTCACCTGGAATGGGTGATGTGTGCCACATATTATAGGAAGAACGCTGCCCATCCACTCCATTCTTTCTGGCTCTTCCATTTTTATGGAACCATGGGTTAACCACATATGAAACTGAAAATTAGAACCACCATCATGTCCCAAACACATCATGATAGAATTTCCCTTCATAATGAATTTGAAATCAGATATTCCTCCCTTTGTAAATCTCAACATAGCACCTATGAGCCATGTGTGGACACGCCTTTGAAATTGAGGCCAAGTATCTATACGTTCTTTACTACAAAAGGTATTTCTTACTTCATCATCCCGTGACGTACGATGTACATAATAATATTCAATCAGCGGTGACATAGGAGGATACAACACACATGAAATATGATTACTCTTCCAAACCAGGTGTCCATGATGACAACAAAACTGAAATGACATTTTTGCAAAAACTGAGATATCCTCATAACATGGGCTGCCCATGACATTCTTATGACTCAGAATTTCTGAGTTAGAATCAGCACTCCAAAAATATATCAAATGTACCTTACCTCCACGGTCTTGCTCTTCCCTAGTGTCATCCTTGAGGATTCCTTGCAAACCAAAGTTGTCCTGTGGATTGTGGAGGCGAAAACATGGTAGCATCATAGGAAAGAGTACACAGTTATCGTTCCTTCCCAGCTGATCATGACATCCATAATTTTGACATGGTACAATGATAAGCAATAAACTTGAGTTGTCTCTAGGTCCAGGGCTGCTTACCTTCACTTTATCATTTAGCTTCTTCAAGGTAGTAATGGTACTCATGCACAGGACTGTATTATGGCTGACTATGTCGGTAATTCTCTCATGCTGGACTGTTGTTGATAACAGTCCAGCAACCTCATCAATTGGTCCTTCATGGAGAACTTCTTCCAATTTTCTTGACCTTATAAGACTTGTTGAGATATCATCAACACAACCATCATTGTGACCCCAAATTTATTCCTCAAACATATGCATATCAGATCACTTACAAGCCAAACGGAAAGAGGAAGTAGTTATCTTTGCATGAATACCGTGGGCCTTGGGAAGAAGGTTACCTCTTATCAATCCAATTTCAGTCCTTGAGCATAAAGCGACCTTTGTCTTGATGCATGCATAACTTGGAAGTTTCCTAAAAGGGTGTAAGTACCCCTTTTGCACTACCTCCATACTTCATAGCTCTAATCCGTCATCATTTTGTTTTTTAGTAACTGCTGTTATAAACAGACCAGAAAGCTTATTCTCATCGTTTCTATTTGGAAAATGGTTTCCAACCATCCCTTTCTCTTCCCCTTCTTGCTCATCATCCTTCTTTTCAACCATGGATTCATCACATGTTAGAATATTATCAGTATTAACTAAACAATGATCATTAATTACCTCAGAATGTTGACTCTCTGGAAGAACAATGGGAGTGAGACTATTAGGGTTCAAAAATGGCTCATGGCTCCCTTCCCTTCAAAATGCTGACCTGATTTTTCACCAGTATGTGTGTGACTATTAGGGTTCAAAAATTTGTCATGGGGACTTAAGAAACCTCTACCTTCAAGCCCTTCTTTATGTGTGATGTCAAAACCCTTGAATGTGGGGTCTTATGGAGCCCTGACCCTTTCCTTGTTGCTTGGTTTTTTGACCTTGTGCCAATTCCAACTCTCTATTTCCAACTCCACGAACCCTGCAAAAGGGAGAGCATCCCGAACCTTCAACGGAAGAGCTCTATAGCAAAACATCAAATTTGGAGCCTTGGAAGACTTTGGAGTGGCTTCTTCTTTGATTTTTCTAACTTCAACGAGTTTTTCCACTGTTATGGCAAGGGTTTCTAATGACCTTGCTAACTTCCCTTGCATATTTTCGAACATTTCCATGTTTCACATGTTGGGAAGATGATGCTCTGATGCCACTGTAATGTCCCTTTTTGGGGGGGCTCAAGAAATGGCAAAAAGATCACAAATCAAATTTATATCACTGTTGTTATAACCCTGCAAAAACTGAATTTCAAACCCTTCCTAGGGCAGCGACTTCCCTAGGTGAGAACAACCCTTCAAAGAGGGGTTAAACCTTGCAAAAATCCTTCCAAACTTATGCCAAAATTAATAAAAAAAACCCTTAGTAATCAATTGCAGCCGTTAGAAATCAAAATTGTATGTGGAATTAATTAATTACGAAACCCTAACCAACAAACATTCCCAAGCTTGCTAAAAATAGTAGAACATCACCAAAATTCATCAAACTCGGAATCTTGGTCTTAGAAAATATAGAAACTACGAAAGTAATTTCATATTTGCCAAAATTGCATTACACATACCAAATTTCCACACCAAGGTAGGTCACTCCACTCCAAACAAATATAATTTGCATCAAATAGACAACACATGCAAGGGAAATATACTTTATTTCCTTTCAAATGATGATTGCATCAGGTATTATTGAGGCCGTTGAGTAATCAGCATGGGTCAGTCCAATGGTCATAAGCATTAAGAAGGACGGGAGGGTAAGGATTTGTGTTGATTACATGGACTTGAATGCAGTGTGTGTCATTGACCCTTTTCCAACCCCCTTCACTGAAGAAATACTGGAAGGAGTAGCCGGGGGCGAGGTCTATTCATTCACGGATGGGTTCTCAGGGTACCACCAAGTTAGAATTGCAAAGGAAGACCAAGAGAAGACAACTTTCGCCACTGAATGGGGAAGTTTTGCCTACACGGTCATGCCTTTTGGGCTGAAGAATGCGCCTGCAGTGTTCTCGCGCCTGCAGTGTTCTCTCGCATCGTGGTACAAGTCTTTCAGGACTTCATCCATAAATTTCTTCAGGTCTACCTGGATGATTGGACTGTGTATGGGCTAGTAAAAGACCATTGTGACAATTTGAGGCAAATGTTTGAGAGATGTCGGCAGTTGAGGATATCCCTCAATATTAAGAAATGTGTCTTTGCTACTCCAATTGGAACCCTGTTGGAGCATATTATATGTAAGGAAGGCTTGCTGGTGGATCCCGCCAAAGTTGTAGTTATTGTGGGATTGGAGGAGCCTACCAGTCAGAGCGTAGTGTGCGGATTCCTTGGGCTTACGGGGTACTACAGTAAATTTATTAAGGGATATGCCAAGATCGTTGCGCCCTTGGAGGAATTGCTTAAACACAAGAGTGCCTTTCACCGGGGAGGGGCGCAGCAAATAGCGTTTGACACTTTGAAGGATAGGCTTGTCACTACACCCATATTACGCTTTCCTTCTTGGGATAAGCCTTTCCATGTGCATGTTGATGCCTCGGGAACAACCATTGGAGCAGTAATGGCACAACCTGGTGAGGGGATTGTTGATCACCCCTTGTGTTTTGCCAATAGGAATTTGACACCAGCAGAACAAAATTACACAACTACTAAGCGCGAGGCACAGTATGCAATCATTGCAATATAAAATTCAAATCCTCTTACACCCACCTCAAAGCTCATTTAATGGGGAACGGGGAAACGGGGATTAGAAAATGTGCCAAGGTTGAAGGGAAACATATATTGGCATATATGAAAGAGCAAGAGGAGGCTGATTTGGCAGCTTCAAGAACTAGATTTAAAATTGCTCCTTTGCAAAATAGGGGTTCTATAAAACCACCCACCCCATCAAACCATCCATTTATCCAAGTTGCAGTTGAAACTCCATCACAGGGAGAGTGCTTGTCACGAAAGAGAAGTACCAAAGGCCCATTAGAGCAAGCATTTGCAAATGAGAAAAGGGATGTTGCTGATGAGTTGGTTGCTCAATGCATTTATGCATGTGGGCTGCCCTTCAATGTGTTGCAGTCACCTTATTGGAAACAATTGGTGAGAGGAATTAATGATGCACCACAAGGGTATACAAGCCCTGGTTATCAAAAGGTGAGAACATCATTGTTGGCGAAAGATGTGGCCCATGTACATACTTCTTTGCAGCCAATTAGGGATTTATGGAAGGACTCAGGGGTATTTATCATTTCAGATGGATGGAAAGATGCCCGAAATAGACCCCTAATCAACATTGTTGCAGTGTGCCCTAAAGGAGCAATGTTCTTAAGGGCTGTTGATTGTGAGGGTGAAGTAAAAGATGCTCAATTTATTGCTAATATTTTAATTGAGGCTATTGAATCAATGGGCCCTCAAAACGTTGTCCAATTCATCATGGAAAGGCTCAGGGGTATTTATCATTTCACATGGATGGAAAGATGCCCGAAATAAACCCCTAATCAACATTGTTGCAGTGTGCCCTAAAGGGGCAATGTTCTTAAGAGTTGTTGATTGTGAGGGTGAAGTGAAAGATGCTCAATTTATTGTTGATATTTTGATTGAGGCTATTGAATCAATGGACCCTCAAAACGTTGTCCAAGTCATCACGTACATTGCCAAAAATTGTAGAGCAACAGGTATGATTGTTGAGGGGAGATAGGAGCACATTTTTTGGACACCTTGTGCAGTACACTCCTTGAATTTGATGTCGCAGAAGTTTGGCAAAATTCCATGGATAGAAGAAACTTATACAGGGGCAAATAAGATTCAAATGTTTGTCACAAATCATCACATGTCTCGGGCTATCTTTAGGAAGTTCTCAACATTGGAGTTGTTGAAGATGACGAAACAATTTCCTAGTTTTTAATTTTTAATATTTATTTGCTAACTTTCTATGAAATATGAAATTATCAATTGAATTTCTTTTAAATTTAATTTTATATTTTATTAACTTGTTTTAATTTATTTTAATAGGTTGTTGAAACAATATTTGCCTCTCACACGCTGGTCTTAAGACGACTTGTGAAGGTAAAACAAGCCTTAAAGCTTATGGTGATTGATGATGTTTGGTCAATGTGGAGGCAAGCAAACACAGAAAAAGCCATCAAAGTAAAATCAATTATACTTGATGATAGTTGGTGGGCAAAGGTTGCATTCTTGCTTAGTTTTACTGAGCCTATTTTATCTATGATTAGATATACAGACACAGGTGACGCTTGCATAGGGGAGATCTATGATGGCATTAACTCTATGCTTGAAAAATTTAGAGACATCGTACAACAAAAAGAGCAGGATCCTGTAGAAACCTTCTACAATGAAATTAAGAGCGTGATCATGAGGTGTAATAAAATGACCACCCCATTGCATCTCCTAGCCTATGCCCTGAATCCCAAATTTTATAGCAGTGAAATAATTTCGCTACCTGGTAGGCAAAAACCATATGATGACCACGAAGTTGCAATTGGAGTTAAGGCAACATTCCCGAGGCTTTTTCCTGATTCAACTATAGCTAGTACGATCTGCTACCGCTCTTGTCTCTTCATCTAATGGTAGCATGGGTGAAATGGATGCAGCAGTTGACAAGTACAAGATGACCCCATTCATGTGGTGGTATGTACATGGCCATGATGCCAAGTACATACAACCTGTTGCCAATAAAGTCCTCTCACAGGTGTAAAATATTATAATGAAATCAAAAGTTTGTTTATTATTAATGAATTAAAAATTAAAATTGTATGTTCGAAGTTCTTACTTCTTAGTAAATTAATTTTATTTCTAATTGAAAATTTCTAACTTCTTTTTTCATTTTTGTAACAGGTGGCTAGCAATTCTTCAGCAGAGCGGAATTGGAGTACATATAGCTTCATTCACTCATTCAAATGGAACAAGTTAGGATCCAAGAAGGCTGAGGATTTAGTGTATGTACACTCCAATTTGCACATCTTCACACACAAGACTGAAGGCTATCGTAAAGGTCCCAACAAACTTTGGGATATTGATCTTCAGAGCACTGGTTTTGATGCTTCTACGGCTACTCTTAGCCAACTTTCACTACTTGGTATTGATGAAGAAGAATCGGGACCCATTGCACAAGGGATGGAAAGTGGAGCCAGTGGGAGTGGAGCTGCCAGTTGTGTTCATGGAGATGATGATGAAAACCTGGATGATATATTCTAGAATTTAGATTGTTATCATGTATATGTGAATCATTGAAATTGTAACCATGTTGAATGATGAGTCATGACTCTTTAGAAATTCAAATTTCAATTAATACAAAATATTTTGAGTGCTTTATCAATTATTTCGTATGGTCTACAATTATAAAATGAATATTCTGCATATATATATAAAATTTTATTTTAATAATATATTGTACGGACATTTCCGGTAACGTTTCGTATCCAACGTTTTTTGAAAATTGTCGTTCTCCCCATTTCGTATTCGTTACTGTTTCCGTTTCCGTGCAACGTAGATTCCCATGAAGAGCTGGCTTCAGAGATAAGGCATCAGCCGCTACAATGTTTTTCCTCTTGACATATCTAATGTTAAAAACCAAAAGCTTGTATATTGTTGTCCCAACAACAAGATATGGCCTAAATTTGACCAAGGCATGCATAATGGGCATCATCTTCTTATCATAATTGTGAAGATTCAGCTCATGTTTCTTGAGTTCTTTGTTTTCCAACGCAACAAGACGCTGATTTTGCATTAGAGAACGAACAATTTTGACTTCGCAAAATTGTTTAAAAATAAAAAATGAAAAATTTGAAAATTTTGAAAAGTGTTACTTTGCATGGTTCATTTCCCTCATTGCGATCATCTCATTTTTGTGATCGTTTCGGTCTTCATTTCATCCTTTTCGGGCAAGAACTCTTCCCGACCACTTTAAATAGCGTTAAAATACATTAATATTAATTAATTAATATTTAATTAATTAATCGCTCCTTGTTTGATAAAATTAGCTTTTAAATAACTTGAGAGTATTTAATTAAATAAATATTAATTAAAAGTTCATTCGACAATTTTTTATTGCCGGGGAAGTAAGCTTATGCTTCCAACTGCCAGGAATGCCAATTTGGCTTCCCGAACCAGGATTTCCCCTTCCCTGGCAATCTTCTTCAAATTTCCCGCACGTGGGATTTTCTCCACCAATTGCCAAATCATGGATTGGCTAACGGGCAAGAAATTCCCCAATTTCCCACATGGGGAAATTGAACGGGGATTGCTAACCCACTTTGCCATTCCGTTGGCAATTGTCCGTTGCTTTCCCCATTTCCCCCTGGCACTTAAGCCCACTACCCAGGAAGAGAGGAAGTTGGATTAATCCCCATAACTTCCTCCGTCAAACCCGTTGGAAAAAGTCGTGCGAAGCTTTGCTTCTTATTTCTCCTGAAGGACATAATATTTTGTCACATCCAACAATCTTCCACGCACTCTCCAGAAGCTTTCCACGCATTGGCAGGGGAAGCTTTAAATCTTTTTGTTACCGCAGCCAGGGATAGTGAGAGCAAATTCAAAATAGCAGTTTCAACGCATTGATCTGTTTCTTTGCATTAACTTTCAACGCATTGGGCAAAGAGGACAGTCCAAACGCATTGCCAAAATACAGTTTTTCACACCAAGAAGGAAGAAGGAGAACTCCACGCATGCAAAGGGAAATTAGAACAGTCCAAAAAAATTAAAGACAGCAAAGGAGCTTTCCACGCGCCAAGGAAGAGAAGAAGCATTTGTTTTGAGCCCACGCATTGGGCAGAGGAAGGAGCAAAGGAAAATGCACGCATGAATCCAAGATTGCTCAGATAATAATAAAAAAAAACACACAGCTTTCCACATATAGAAAGGAACAGCTTTCCATGCATCAGAGGAAGAAGCCGCGCCTAAGGGAGAAGGAGGGAGTTTCCAATAAAACAAAGATTTAAGATTTCCTTTCCACACGTGAGAAGAAGTGGAACAGTTTTTAAAAACAAAACAGAATGTTTTTCAAGTAAAAAGTCGCGCCCAGCCAGGACGAGTCCACACGCCTAAGAAATAGAAGCAGACAAGAAATAAAATCAACCAATTCCCAACCCAGCAGGAATCCCACGTGGGAAGAAAGAGGAATAGTTTTTAAAAAATTAAAAGACGTTCACGCATTCTCCAGGCACCCATTCAAAGGAGCTCCCACGCATGCATGGGCAGAATAAAACAATTTTATTGCATTGTTAAAAATACCAAAACATCAACAAAGAGTCTGATTAAGAAGCTTTCCACGCGCCCAAGAAGGAAAGGTGGAGCTGCAGAAGACAAAGAACTCAAAATCCACGCAGTTTGGAGAAGGCGCCAAACATAAGAAGCTTTCCGCGCACCTAGGAGAAATAGAACAGTTTTAAATAAAAAAGGAAAGAGCAGGCCGCACCCAACTGAAAAAACAGTCCAAGAAATATATAAAAAACAAAAGCAAGTTTGTCCCACGCCTTGGGAAGAAAGAGGACAGCAGGCCGCGCCCAGATCAGGAGGAATCCCACGCAGGACAACACCCACGCAAAAATTTTATAACAGTTTCCACGCACTTGTCAACACCAAAGAATTTAAACGCCATAGCAAAGATTAAAATTGATCCACGCAAAATGTTAAAATCGAGAGATTTTAATTGTTATTGTCAGATTTGGAACTTGATCTTAGTCTCGATGTGTTTGTATTGACATTTTTAAAAAAAATTGTAATTGTCAATTATGGATTATTATTTTTAAAATAATAATAATAATATTAAAGCAAAAAATATTTTTCTTCCATCAATGGGGTTTCGGAGACTAAGACCCAGTCCCGTTTGCGTTGTCTGGCGTGCCTGAGTCACTTTTCTGTTAAATTCATAATGGCTGAAAAATCCGAACCTGCGGGGAGACGGACGAAACCAGTGGAGAAATCTAACAAATTCTCCCTGAAATATGAATTCCAAGGAATTATCCCTCCCAGTTCCATTAAGTTGGCATATGACAACATCACTGATACAAATCTGGGTCACATCAACGTGCAACAGTTCTGCGAGCGGGTGAAAACTGAAGGCAAAACCATTTTCTCAGATAGACTTTACCATAGTGGCCTACCCCAAGCAACAGCATTTCCTGTCTCGGTGCAGTGTCTGGAATTGGTTATTGCTTGCACGGAGCATTATGACCCTGAGAGACGAGGAATTTTCAAAGATAATCGTGAGCCTTTCCTCTTAATCACACCTGAACACATTAAGGAATTGCTTGGCATACCCGACTTTCTCGAGAATGCGGATATCACTCGCTAATCAGCACAAGAATTCTGGGATGAAGAACCCCTGAGATGGAGCAAAATGGTCAACAACAACTGGTTAGTAACCAAGAGACCTCGAATTGACAGGCTTCCCAAAGAACTGTACCGCATTGAGTTCGTGGCAGAAATCGGAGACATGATCACTCTCCTAAGTCGAGTTTTCGGTCTACCTTCTGCTAAGGATTTTCCACCCATAGATGTACCAGTTTATTTGTATCATCCTAGCCAAGAAAGAGTTTGTGGATTGGGCCACCATCATCAGTAACACCATTCACAAGCAATTGATAGAAGTTAAGATGATTGGATGCTTCTACATGACTTCATATTTGACCTATGCAGTAGCACAAAGAAAGCTATTTTCGGGACTTGAAATAAGAGGGGTCATGGGGTCATCGAACAGTGTTTTTCACTATTACCCTCAGCTCAGCTTCAAAAATAGTTCTCACCATTTTAGAAGAGTCAACGATGCATTCACCTTCCGCGTGATCCGAAACCTGAATCGGAATACTGAGGAAAGGTTTTCCAAAGAAGCCATGAGTGTCATTTCCCAATGGGGAACCTGGTTTATACAATTTTCATCTTTTTCCTACATTCGTGTGAGTGGTTTCGTTGGTACCCTGTGGAAACTTCCTAAGTACGTCAATGACATATGGGTGTTAATGGAGCTGGCAAGGCAATTATTCCAAGTTCACTACCTTCTTAGTGAAAAGCACTGTTCAGGAATTCATTTCCCGATCTAAATCGGGGAATACCAATGTCCAAATTTTTTCAGTGCAGAAAAAGAGTTCGCTCTCATAACCATCCATCCACATGTGAAGAGAGCCCAATTTGATATCAATGGATATATGCAAAAGATTCTGGGGGAAAAGTACCAACATAGTCCTACCATGGAATATTTCTGGGCCGCTTGTTCGAATGAACATGAGGTAAGAAAATGGGAGTACTATCGCCTAACACTTGCTCAGATCAAGGCCTTTCGCATCAAGAGTCCTCCCGATTCATTCCTAAATGATGATGAGGATGTCGTCGATCCCTCATATGATGTTGTTGCCTTTACCCCATTGCCTCAAATTGACTGGACCAAAAGAGATGAATTTTCTCTTGATGGCAAGAACCAACCAATTATTGAAAGAAGCATATCTTGGTATGACAGAGAACTTGCCAAATTGCAATCAATTCCAAATCACGTTTCGAGATCACAAAAATTGCCAATACGTGGGGGTCTCCATTCGACCAAAGTCTCTTCTCGATCAACCTCATTACCATCCTATCATACACAACAGGCAAGAAAAGAGTGGTTGCCAAAATCCACTTCGCCAAGTAACGTGTCACAAGGAGAAAGATCCAAAGATCCAAACCCCAAAGAAAGAAGAGAGTGTGTGTCTGGATTTTCTACCTCGAGTAGAGATTCTTCTACCCACATCGTTAATAGTGCTCAGAAGCTAGTAGCTAATGATCCCTAGCCATGCTTCAAACAAACATCCACTCAGGTGCAGGTAATTCAAATATCAAACACTTCAGAGCATGTAGTTCATGAAGGGATTTCCCAAAATCTCCCGAATAATCAGGAAGTGGATATTGAGGTTGTGTCTCCTCAAATCGAGGTCGTAGATAGGATTCAAGAAGGATCTCGTGATGTCGGGAATAATGAGAATATCGATTCAAGCTCCAGGATTTTGTATGCTGAAATAGTGAATGATACTCCTTCCTGGGTTGATTCTGAAGTAAAGAAAAGGAAGAGAGTTGTCAAGCCAATTGACATTGATTTTGATGCCCTTTTCAAACTTTCGAATGACGCCATTCCTAAGAAGCCTAAGGTGCTTTCTCGAATAATGGTGGATAATGATGGAAACAAATTTGCAAACCTTGCCATTCCACAAGTGGATAAAGAGCGCGATGCTACGACGCCGGCCAACTATGAAGTTTCCAGACTGGGACTTGGAAGATCTACATTAGAGAGTGACATGGCGATGGCTCGAGATTCAATTGATATCGTGCTAAAAAGAATTGAGAAATACAAGTCTCAAAACTCTCGGCTCAAGGCCGAAAAGAATCAATTGGTGGAATATGTTCAACATTTGATAAATCCCATATCATCCACCTTCCCAGTACCTGATGCAGTGGCTGCCCCAGATGAAGATACTCTCAGTTTGTCAAAGGAAATAAACACATTGGGCCATGTCACTAAAACTTGGCTTTCAGAGATTCTTGTTTTAGGCCAGGGAACAATCAAGACCGCAGTTAAGCTTCATGAAGATGTCAGTGCGTATCTTGATCCAATTCTTTCTTTCAAAGAAACTTTTGTTTCTGCTATATCAAATTTGGATGAGATATTGCCCAGTTTACAGGAAATGACAAGTATGGAATCTTCAGTTTTAGCTATTGAAGGAATTCTCGAATTTGAACATCAGGGGACACGTTTTCTTTGGTGTCTACATCTCAAATCAAGAAAGCACTTCTCGAGGATTCTATGATCCATTATGACAACATGTGCAATGAAGCCTTCACTTCACTCTCCTTGATTCAGGAATTCATGGCTAAGATTCCTTGTAACCTCGTAAATAAGCATAATCAAAGGTGTTCATCAGAGCAGGTGGAAGAACAATTTTCACAATTGTTTAAGGACATGTATACTCCTGCCAACAATTTCTCATCAGTTTCCATGGAGCAATGCATCAAATTAAAGAACTTATTTGAGAATGCTCAGTCCAAAATTGTTAATTTAAATGATATGCCAAGTAGAATTCTTGAATTGCAGGTATTTTGTGAGGCTATTCTTCGACCAAGTGAACCTCCAGAAGAGGAAAAGATGTTTGAAACTTTGGGAAGGTTTAGATCCTTTCAATTGGCAAAAGCGACAGATCCTAATTTCACCAGCGTTGCAGGGAGTTGATTTTCTTGGTATCTAATGAAGTGGGAGAGTCCATTTCTCGTACACTTGAGATAGGCAGACCCCATTTCAATGGATAAGGCACTGGTTATTATTGTATATTTTAAAAGGTGTTGTTATTTGAGAAACAACGGTTATTTTAAGTAATTTCTATTTTTTTGGGTTGTCTTTAATAAAGTTGTTGAAAAAGTCAAAGGTCACTTAAGTGCCTTATTTAATGATCATGTAAAACCCTAACTACTTTGTAACCAACTTTTGGGTTATAAAAGGAAGTGAGGGGCTCATTTGAAAGGGGACTTTGAGAGAGGAGAAGATAATACTTTTGTGCAAGCGTTGTTTCAAGAAGAAACTTTGTGTTCTTTTGTGAAAAACATTTTGGAGTTAATGAAATACAAACTTTGTGTCTCATTCATTGTCTCTTGTAACATTTGATGTTCTTATGTTCATTAGATGTTAGGTGTTTGAATCTTGCATGCAAATATTATCTTTGATCTTATTGTCAACGTTATTAATCAGTTGTTCTAAGTTCACTGTGATCAAGCTCTGATTATCTACTTGCTCATGTGTTCCCTTTTACACGTTCTTGTTTGGCTAACTCAAACTCCGTTTTATTTGTGTTAGTTATTCATCTTTCCTCTTCATTAGGCTCTGTTTTTACCTAACTCTTGCATGTTCTTTCAATTCATTCCATTCCACTCCTTTCCTTCATTCCATTCCATCTCCCTCATTCACTTTTCTTTCCATTGATGTTCCAAAACACCCCCCACATACAATTTTGAATGTGCAGATGTAAATACAGTTTTGGTTTTCAATAAAGGCAGCCTCACCTTCATTGAGGAGGGACTTCGTTCCCACACTGTTGCATGTCATTTGCATGCGTGCAAACCCATATGCTAACATGTTCCAAAAGTTATGAAGCCTTTGAAGCCAACCTTGTTTGGCCCCATCCTTCTTGCCAATGTTTCTTTAATAAAGTGATGCATATTGTCATTCTCTATAAACATGGTGACCCTTTAGTCATGAAAAAGACTCCTCACCCGGAATGGGTGATGTGTGCCACATTTTATAGTAAGAATGTTGCCCATCCATTCCATTCTTTTTAGCTCTTCTATTATTATGGTACCATAGGTTAACCACATACAAAACTCATTACTCTGTGAAGTATGATGTGCATGATGATATCCAATCAGCAGTGGCATAGGAGGATATCATACATAGGAGACGTGAGTATTCTTTCTAACCAGCTGTCCCTAGCAGCAAATCTGAAATGATATATTAGTAAAAACCGAGATAACCTCATACAGTGGGCTGCTTATGACACTCCTATGGCTCAGAATTTCTGAGTTCAAATCAGCACTCTTCCTTGGCCTGGTTTCCTGGCCAGATGGGATCTTTCCTTTCCACATTTGCCGGTACTTGTCTTGGATAATTTCTGGGTTCTTATTAGGGTTGTGGTTTCCATCAAATGACCTCCCTTTGACTGCTGTTAGGGACAGTCCAGCCACCTTATCTTGTCCTTCATGGATAGTTTCTTCCGATCTTCTTGACCATAAAAGACTTGTTGAGGCTATCAACCCCATTTCAGTCCTTGAGCCTAAAGCGACTTTTGTCTTGATGTATGCATGACTTCGAAGTTGCTTGTATGGGTGCACTACCTCCATGCCTTGTTCAAGTGTTTTTGGAATGTTTTGGAATGTCTTCGTAGCTCTTACCAAGGTCTAATCCATCATCATTATGCCCTTTAGGGACTGCTGTTCTAAACAGACCAGCAAGCTTATTGTCATCATGTCTATTTGGAAAATGGTTTCCAACTATCCCTTTCTCTTCCCCTTCTTGCTCCTGATTTTTCTTTCCAACCCTGGTTTCATCACACGTTGAAACATTATCAATATTAACCAAACAATGATCAACAATCACCTCATGATGTTGACCCTCTGGGATAATAGGAGTAAGGGCCAATTCTCTTTCATTCATGGCTCTATTTCTTTCAAGACACAGATCCATTGCATGTTTGCACCTCTCCCTTTGGCGCTAGGGTTCTTTGCCAGTAATGTTTTTCTTTCGTCCTTAATTTGACAAAATCTGTGAGAGACATTGCCTCCCGAAATTCCTCTAGCATTTCTTGGTTTTCTTCAAGCAACGACAAGTAGCCATGAGCTTGTCTGGGCCTCCCTTGTGGAGCAACTTCCTCCTTAGCGACGAATTGGAGTTTGTAGGGCCTTGCAAAAGAGATTTTCTCCTTCTTTGATTCACAGGGGCTATAGGAAGGCTCTTCCTTTTTGGCCAAACCACCACCTTGCAACTTTTGGATGGCTAGGGTAAGCTGACTCAATGCCTCCATCATTCCTTTTTGTTTCTTTATGATCCTCTCCAATTTTTTCATGCTTCATAGTTTGAGAGGAAAGAGCTTCGATACCACTATAATGTCCCTTTTTGGGGGACCTTAGGAAATGGCCAAAAGCTCTCAAAATCAGATCTGAAACACTGTTGTTATGAACCCTACGATTCTGATTCCAAAACCCTTCCTCGGGCAGTGATCTGATTTGGGGTTTTCAACCCACTTAAATGCATTCAAAACACTTTGGATCAGCTCTATTTGGTTCTCTAAATTATTAGATATCACCAGCAATCACCTCATGTAAGAAAACTGATTTTAAATGTTTAAAATCTAGAGAGATGAATTTTAGATAAGCCCTTGTCTACAGCGTTTCTTTAAAAATTCATAACTCAACTTTAAAAACACCAAAAATCATGAAACTCAATATATTGGCCTTATAAAATATGGCGAATAAGCTAGAAATTTCAGAATTGCCAAAATGTCATCACACATACCAAAACACCACTTCAATATGGGTCGCTCCACTTGAAATAAGATATAAATTGCACCAAAAGATAACAGTTGCTAGAGAAATGATATTTTATTCTTTTTCCAACCAGCTTGCACCCCAAAAACCTTATGAAGGGTTTTCGTCCTTCACAAGTTTCCCAATCAAGGGTTTTCGTCCTTGAAAGAGATCCTCAACCTAAGGGGTTTCGTCCTTGAGAGAGAGAGAGTAAAAGGGCTACACTAGCCACTTCCACCAAAATAAGAATAATCCAAATACATGATCCATAAATACCCAAGCGACCTCCTTAAATAGGCCTAAGGAGTGCTTAAAACAAAACATCGCCGACCCCTTAAGTAATTGCTTTTCAAATATTAGAAGGTTATCGGAGCCTACATGCTCACAATACCAATAAAACTAAACTACTTAATTCCTCTATTGGAGCAAAAGGCTTCCAATAAGATAAATGATAATAATTGAAAGTACTATCTAAGCAACTATAAAATATAATTCAGATTTCCCCTTGTTATTCTCCTTAGACCCACAGGGAAAGAATGGGTTGTTAAGGTCTTCGGAAATTAGCCTCCAAAAAGGGACATGACAGCATTCAACTTAGGAGACAAAAGAAGATGACATCAATACTCGTGATATTGTTAAATCAGTCATGACATCATAATTGTATGTATTTTTACCAATGTATCGTTCGGATATCATCAGCTAAAATTCTTAGTCAGAAGTAAAACCTTATTTGCTTAAAATTCTTTGTCTAACTTGGTCAAAACCTTATTTTTCTCTCTTATCCAATCTTATGTAACTTCCTTTAAATTATTTTGCTGATATCTGTCAACATGTTTGACTTATATTTCTATCATTTATTTTAATGGCATTCTCCAAGTTCCCAATGCAGATTTCATGGTAGAGGCATTGAGGCAGACTACCAATAAGCTGACATCAGCACCAATGTTGACTGTCCCTGCACCAACATTGACTTTTACTGCAACATTGACTTTTGGGTGTTTGACCTTCAAAATTACTGCCTTTGATTCCATAGATCAAGTGGATGAGCAGATTTTTTGCTGCATTAACTAGCTGCAGTAGTTTGGCCAGATTTTACAGTGTTGACCTTGCTTCACCAGTTGACTTTCGAAAAGAGCCAGTTGACAAAAGGACGCATTAAGATTTCATCTTAGACAAACGTATTTGAACTGTTAGGATTGACTTCTTTACAGTTATGAAAGCCCAGTTTACTGAAAAGTATGGAAGCTTTTCCCAGTCTACTTCATAGGCCATGATCACCCAATTCTTCCCATCTAAAACTTTTCTCCTGCTTCAACATTCTATCTCATTAAACCTAATGAAATGTTAATCTATTTCAACCTTGTTGTACACTATCTCTAAAAATGATCCTCGAGTCTTGTGGCCTCCTTCAATAGAGCAAAGAAAAAAAAATGTTAACCTGCATATGCCCCTTAATAGTGCTTGATTAAAGTTTACTACATTGTGACATGATCCAGAGCATATTGCTTATAATTTCAAACATAATCCTTTGCATCAAATGTCAAACTACATCTATCAAAATGAACAAACTATATTTTCCCCCACCAAAACAACAAAAAGAATATGAGTAATGATATTTACCATTTCACCCATTTCCCATTTTTCAGCAATCATTATGAAATCCATCCATCCTAGTGATGAGGATAAGAAGGGGGAAGATTCCCATTGAAGATGAAAAGCAAGTTTTGGTCTGTAGCAGCAATTGATAATTATAATCGGTTCCAGCTAGACAGTAGGTATTGTCGGGTAAGCAGTCAACAAAAACTCATTGTGACTTCTAAAAGATTACTAGAGGAAGAAAACTAAACCTCACGCATACACAATGGACACTCCCCATCATAAAGCATTTTTATTTTCCATATGTCAAAAGGCTCTCTGCTTCTTTGATTTGCTTGATTTTTTGTATCGCTCTTTTGTTCTGATGTGGCTGTAGCACGAATTGTGTGTAAAGCACAAGAATAATATGCTGCAAAATGAAAATCATAAGCATATTTGTGAATGCCAATATATAATGTGCATGGTCCCTAACATAGATAAATAACATTACCAAAGAGAAAACTTAATTTGATTTATGGATTGCTACTTGGCTCAAATATATAAATTTTAAGGAAATCTAAAAAACATAAAAATCCAAGTGGTTTTAAAAAAGCATTCATGTCCAATGCTTGATAAGCATTACATTAATTTAAGGTAAGCAAAGTTTGTTTTTCAAAAACACTAGCCTTAATCCATAGAACAATTTGTTATAATGGAAAACAAATAGATTCTAGAAAACCAAATCAAATTCAAATATAGCAAAATCCCACCACATTCATATTTATTTAATGCAGATTGACTAGGTTTATTAGAAATCCCTTGATTTCGCTCATCCTCTTTAATGCCAATGTTTTGAACATGAGACTTTCTAAGTGCAAATGGAATGTGGTAGATTCCCAGTAAGATAGGCAAGTTTCGAGAGATATTTCCATACTATTGATCATAGTTTATGCTTCACATTGTTATTGAGGAGGCTCACCAATGGTCTTTTGAATCCTTATGTTGCTTTGTAGACTTTTGAAAAACCTATGATTTTGTACTTGCACATTTGTTTTTTTCGAAGTTGCCTACTACTCGTATCTCAAAATTATTATTGCTATCATCATGACACTTCTATGAGACAATTGTTAGTGGGTTTTAAACTTTCCACTCACACTCTGACATGGTCAAGTGTACAATTACAGTCAAAAAAGGGATCCATCTATCACTGAGTCTCTTTGGGATCTACATAGATGAGCTCGAGGATTTTATGAGACAAGTCACTCTGCTTGATGATGGTTGTAACTTGCATCATTATCGATTCGTGTATAGCTTTTCACTGATGATGTGGTCCTTTTCATTCAATCTTGTGAGGATTTCTAGAGACAATTAGATGCTCTTTCTTGCTTTTGTGAGCTTCGCAAACTACCGGTAACCTTAGTAAAAATAAGACTTGTGTACTCCATAGAGGAGGCATAGGGTCAAATCCAATGGGGATAGGATGGGTATGTACACAATACACCCATAAGTAAAATATATATCAGGTAAACGGAAAAGCAATTCCCTTATGGGCTTCCACAAGGAGAGTCGCATATACCAAATTGGTGTTTTTCTTGGCAGTGACCTAAAAACTACATATTATTTACCTTTATATCTTTCCAAGTTCCATGTTTCCTATTAAGGCTAGCCAATGGAAATCACGACATCATATACCTATTTGTGTGCTCAATTTACAAGTTCATTTCTCAACCTAAAGCCTGCTTTGTAAGGGATATGTCTCCCTTGCTATTTTGAAGCATTGGTGGTTTTAGATAATTTTTTCAAAATATCCTTTCTAAGGCCAGTAGAGCGGGTATGTACACCCATAAATAAGAAATATATTAGGTAAACGGAAAAGTAATTCCCTAGTGGGCTTCCACAATGGGGGTCATATATTCCAAATTGGTCTCTTTCTTGGCAGTGACCTAAAAAACTACATTTTCTTTACCTTTATATCTTTCCAAGTTTCATGATTCCTATTAAGGCAAGCCAGTGGAAATCACGACATAATATACCTATTTGGGTGCTTAGTTACAAGTCCGTATCTCAATCTGAAGCCCACTTCTTAATGACAACTTTATAAAGGATATGCCTCCCTTTCTAAATTGGAGCATCAGTGTCTTAGATTTTTTTCAGAATATCCCTTCAAAGGCAAGTCAGTGGATATCACAACATCATATACCTATTTGGGTGCTCAGTTACAAGCTCGTCTCTAAATTTGAAGCTCGCTTCTTGATCACAACTTTGTAAGGAATATGCCTCCCTTTCTATTTTGGAGCATCGTTGTTTTAGATTTTTTTCAGAATATCATATACCTAAAGCTTGCTTCTTAGTTACAACTTTATAAGAGATATGCCTCCCTTTCTATTTTGGAGCATCGGTACTTCATATAATTTTTTAAGAATATCCCTTCGAAGACTGTAATGTCCCCAATGGGACAATTTATGCCCCCAAAAGGAACAACCACAAATCTGATTTATGACAACCAACTAAAAGAATATATTTTTGATGAAACATTAAGTGCAAATCTGAATTTCTTTAGAAAAATGTGACTTGCTCTAAGGATGGTTGACCCATTAAATTGATGTAAAATCGCTCAAAACTTTGACTAAATTGCTCAAATATTATTATAAAGGCATGAACGCTCAAGAATATACCACTTTTCTTACCCAAGAAGAAGAGTTGTAATTTTATTATTCGAAGTCTACAGATGAATCAGCTTAAAGAACATGTCTGGAAAATGATGTTTCCAAAGCCCAAAATCAAATGCATAATACCAGCTGGAATTTGACCTCTAAAAATATGGAAATGACAATAGTGACTCAAATCTGGGACATTCGTGCCCTAGAATGTGTCAAACTCCACCCACAAGGGTGTAGATAACCCTAGATCTAGCTGAATCTGAAGGTAGAAATCTGCCCCAACACTTGTGTCTTCAAACCCTAGCTGGAAATGCCTCAAATCTGCAATATTGGGTCTCAAACACTGCTGAAATTCGGAAATATGTCCTTGAAACTTAATAGAAACCCCTGGATAGAGTTTCCTCACACAAAGGATGAAGATTTTTCATTCTTCTACCTTGGCGATAGAGGGTTTTTGTCCTCTAATGCAAATACTTCAAAGGGTTTTCGTCCTTTGAGGTAAAAATGGAAAGCAAATAGCTCAACCAAATTTCAGAGATATGAAAATATATAAAAGTGATGCCTTCTCCAAGTGCGGTGACTTCCTTTTATAATTTCCCTTGGCATATTTGCCCACACAAAGGCCCAATCAGCGCTCTTCGCTTTATTTAATAGTTTCCTTTTGCTTTACTTTATTTAATATTTTTTATCCCCATATGGGTCGCACTTTGTCACTAGGGGGAAATAAAAATAAAGAGACTTTTTCTTTTATTAATTTATCATTAATAAATTATCAAAGTGTTAATAATAGAATTATTATGCACTTTTAATTAACTTTCTATTAGGATTAGTTTCCCCTTTATTCCATTTCCTTAGTCGTCCGGAAACCAAGAATAGGCTAAGGGTCTTTGAGCTGTTATGTTCGAGAAGGGGATATTTCAATCCTCCCTTCCCCAAATTGTTTGCCCTCAATCAATTGCAACTCATATGCCCAAGTGCCATCTCCAAAAGGTAGTGCTCCAAGAGTCTAGATCCCGTACCTGTCAAATGAGAGAGTTCTTGCCAAAGTATGTAGCTCTCATAATGCCCACAATCATGAATTTGGATCAAGGGTTCCACATGCTCCATATTGAAAACTTTATCCTTTATTTTATCATGCTTCTCATGAGGAAAATAAATCTGAAATGGTTTAATATGCAACAATAAATATGATATGTTACCATTCGTTTCATAACTTGGTGTGTTATCAATATCTTCACTCCCTTTTGCCTTCATGATATCTTGGCTTTGTTGTCCCAGTTCCTTAACATCCTTGTCCAAAATAGGTTGGATATCATCATGATAACACTGTTGTAATAAAAAAAAAGGATGGATCTCTTACCACACAATCCACAACCCATGCAATCTGCCCTTGTTTGAAAGAACTTTCCATACTCTTGACTGTCACAACTTGAGGAGCACCATTTCCCATACCTTGTAAAACAACTTCCTTGTCTTGCATCTTGAATTTCAACTCCATACCTTGTTCATATATGTTTTGAATGTCTTCATGGCTCTTACCGAAGTCTAATCCATCATCAAACAATAAAAGAGTGTTACGTCAGGTTACATGCCCCTTAATGTCCTTCTCATTCCTTGACACAAGTCCCATGATTTCTCCAAACCCTTGTGTCTTTATGGTGTTGTTTGGAAAATTAGTCAAGGGATCTACTTTGGCAATGGTGATGGGGCTTCTACAGCTCCCATGAGTTTCTCCTGTTGAGATCTTTTATTCTTTCCGGTGCCCTTACTATTCTTTAACTCGCAAAAATCTTTGAAGGGCAACATATCCCTCACCTTGAAACTAAGGGTTGCATAGTCTTCACCCAATGCCTCAATATCACTTCGTCGATCTAAATCAACTAGTTGTGCCTCTTTCTGAAGGAATTTGGCCCTAAATATTGGAGGAGGTTTAATGGAGGTCCTTGCTTGACTGGATGAGCTTCCTTCACCATTATTTGTTGTTCCCTAGTTCATTGATTTGTTGATATTGAGTCCATGTAGAGCCTTAATCAAGTCCATAATAGATCTTGTCAATGCATCACGCATCTCCCTGTGAGATTCCCTCAAGACCTGTTGCAACTCCCTTTGACTCCTTGTAATTAATTATTGCATAAAACTCATCTTATCTGTAGGAGGAACTCTCTGATCTAGATCATCCATGGTTCCTTTCCTTGGAGTCTGATTTCTTCTTTGATAAACCGAAGTCGATTTTTCCTTCTGCATCAAGATCTGATTTTTTTATTATATTTCTCCCACAGGCTGACAAGGATCACCGCTCAGATACCACTATAATGTCCCCAATGAGACAATTTATGCCCCCAAAGGAAAAACCACAAATCTTATTTATAACAACTAAAAGATATATTTTTGATGAAAAACAATGCAGATCTGAATTTCTTTAGGGAAAATGTGACTTGCTCTAGGGATGGTTGGCCCATAAAATTGATGTAAAAATCACTCAAATACTTTTCCTAAATTGCAATCAGTAATATTATTATAAAGGTGTGAATAACATGAAGAATATACCATTTTTCTGACCCGAGAAGAAAAACTGGAATTTTATTATCAAAGTCTGCAGATGAATTAGCTTTACAAAACATGGCTGAAGATGAATGTTTCCAAAGCCCAAAATCATTTATGCAACTAGGTTGGATTTTGACCTCTAAAAATATGGCAATGATGATAGTGACTCAAATCCGGGATAGCAACTGTGCCCCAGAATGTGTCAAACTCCACCCAACAAGGGTGTAGATAACCCTAGATATGGCTGAAAATGAAAGGTAGAAATCTGCCCCAACACTTGTGTCTTCAAACCCTAGCTGGAAATGCCTCAAATCTGCAATATTGGGTCTTCGATCACTGCTGAAATTTTGAAATAAATCCTTGAAACTCAATAGAAACCCTTGAATAGAGCTTCCTCACACAAAGGATGAAGAGTTTTCATTTTTCAACCTTGGCAATTGAGGGTTTTCGTCCTCTAATGCAAATACGTCTAAGGGTTTTCGTCCTTTGAGGTAAAAATGGAAAGCAAATAGCTCAACCAAATTTCATTTATGATAATATGTAAAAAGTGATGCCTTCTCCAAGTGCGGTGACTTCCTTTTATAATTTCCCTTCGCATATTTGCCCACACAAAGGCCCAATCAGCGCTCTTCACTTTATTTAATAGTTTCCTTTTGCTTTACTTTATTTAATATTTTTATCCCCTTGCTTTATGCCCCCATATGGGTCGCATTTTCTCACTAGCGGGAAATAAAAATAAAGTGACTTTTTTTAATTATTTTATCACTAATAAATTATTAAAGTGCTTATAATAAAAATATTATGCACTTTTAATTAACTTATTAGGATTAGTTTCCTTTTTTTCCATTTCCTTAGCCGTCGGGAAACCAAGAATAGGCTAAAGGTTTTCGAGCCATTATGTTCGAGAAGAGGATATTACAAAGACGTGCCTCATCAACACAAAATTCTTGAACCCACCATGTTTGGGGCCCCAATTTAGGGTGTGTTGATTGGGCGCATATTGAGAGGGTACAAATTATCATGCTTTTGAGGGTATAAATGGATAGTTCCTCGATGCATTTCCCAACCCCTTCATCTTGAGAGGGCCTTCAAGCTTAGATTATATTTTAACATACCAAAATCACTAGGTAATTCATCCTTAGATCAAAGAGAGTTATCCATATGTCTTTTCTCTTTAGAAACGATTGCCACTATAGATCTCCCTACACAATAACAATCACTCAACATATCCACATATCAGCTTCCTCTAATTATATGTATTATTAGAGAAGACGTATCAACAACATATCCTAGTCACACAGAACTCTCCCCCACAAACTCGTGTCTCGAAGATGGCTTTCCATTTGAAACATTTTTACCAAAGTCTTGGTCGTGTATGTTAGCTAAGATGGTCAATATGATTATCTTGTCTCTCTCTTTAAATATAGATTAGGATATAAGCAGAGGACCAAACAAGATATGGAGATGGGGTGTTACTAGGATCCAAAGGGTTGTAAGCAAGAGCTAGGGTAATATGTAAGAGCTAATCCTAAACTAAGGCTTGTAATGCCATTTGGTGGTAAGCATATGTTGTAAATAAATAAAAAGCCATAGACAAAGATATGCTACACTATCCTAGTCTATATATGATACATCAATATAATAGATCAACCAACATAAAAGGAGTTTCGGGTTAAGGATACTTACCTTATGTGTGTACATTGTTGGCACATTAATCCCCCTCTTGTGTTAGCAGCACCATGTAGTAGATTGTTGGGAACTCCAAAGCCTAAGATATACCCCACCGGTGCAGCTCCTCTTCTTGATGTTCCTAATAACCCAATGCTCAAATGATGAACTCCAAGTATAAGCTCCACCAAGACCCTAAACCTCATAAACCTATAAGGGTAGATTTGCGAGCGAAGGCGAAACATATTATACAATGATATCTTTGAGAAATGACGACTATAACACCTATTAATAAGGGAACATAACTTGAAGCCATGACTCAACTTAGCCGACGGCATCAACCAATCGGCCAGAAACAAGTGTCTTCTAGATTACATCGACCATGGTAGATGCAATCAGCCACAAACAGTTCGTAAAAGGTGACATGGAAGAGAGAGAAGGCTGGAAAAAAACACTTAGAGGAGGTATGAAGGAACTATAGGAAGACGATATGAAGGTGGTAGTATTGAGAATATCAAGTAGTCGCAAAATGGTAGTAGGAAGGCTAGTGGTTGTATGCGGATCTCTCACAAGGTGCTATGAATTGGAATAGCTTGCAGACCTTTAGCCTATTCTTTTAATAGCTCTCAATATGCCCCTTAAGGCATACATTTAAGGGGATTAATGTGCCAACAGCTTGCAAAGAGAAACCGATACTGTGAAAAACAAGGTGTATATAGGTGGCACTGTCATCTACGCCAACTACCTCCAACGTCATTTCACATAACCTTCAGATTCCACTTGAAGAAAATATTGGTTTGTTTCCACCAATTGCAAGTTGAACTTGATCGCCATATTCCCTAAGGTGATAGGATTCCCTCCAAAAATGATGGAGGACGACCTTATTTCCATGTCCTGTCTATTATGAGAGCACGAGCAGATGCCAACAAGGGTTTTGGTGATTCCCTAGCAACCTTTTTCTACTATCCTAATCAAAGGTGTTTGGTCCTTTATCGTTAGGAGGTTTTCACTTCAAGTATTGAGTTTTATGTGGGGATCCTAGGAATACCACACTGATTTACTTCTCCTATCTTCCTGTTAACTCGCTTCTTTTCAATCTGCCACCAAGGTGCCCCCAATCCTACTCTTATCCCTCCAAGAACGGAGAGTCCTCTACTCTTCAACATAAAGAACCAGCTAGTTCCTCTTGCTCACAGTCCAAGCTATATGAACTAGAGCATGTTACACTCCAAATTCTACACATTATATGCATGGATGGGTTAAGGAGGATCTCACGGGGTGCATGCACAACCATTTGTCTTAGTCGTGTAGAAGTTCCTAATTTCTAGAAGTCAACCTCATGGGGGGTTGTGGGATTGTCCCAACCTAAGTGATCTATATATGGGGGTTACATATTCATTTGAACATCATCATTGGTGTGAATTCATATTTGGATTATGCATTTGAGAGGTTGCCCATCAAGTGTTATGGCTTCCTTATAATATTAAACTTTTATTATAACTAATTTTTGGCTATGGCCTTACAGTTCTACAAATCCCCACTTCATTTCATGTAATTGTGGTCGATAATAACACTTCAAAAAAAATTCTATATTTATGTGCTAGCAGCCTAACAAGTGGTATCATAAAGACAATTTGAGAAAGAACAAGACTTGCACAACTAAAATTTTGAAAAAAACCTATTTATTCACGCCCTACTTTTTTGAGCTCCTATTTTTCTACATCCTACCTTTTTTGCACCTTCATTCCTACACCCCAATGACAAAGAATACAGACATGGATTGGCAACCTAGGTTCTGACCAAAGAAAGAAGTCATTCAAGAGGTGGAAACACGACATTCAATGGGTCACAACATTGTGGCTATCTATAAAGAATATAGGGCTCTTTTGAATGAGATCCGTGATGCTATTTTGCTTGCCGAATTTATAGTGGTAAGTAAGGGTAGGTCAAGGCCCAAGCCTTGATCTCAAGCGCCACCGGAGGATCTTCAACATGCCTTGGGGAAGGTGACACTCTCCACATTCGATGGTTCCAACAAGGGGACAGCCGGAGCATGGATGGAGATGCTAGGGTTAAACCCTAGACCTCAAGAATGCGCCAGAGAGCCAAACCCAAAGGGGTTTCTCTTGAAAGAAGAAAAAGAAAAATCAAATCTACAAGAGGGTTTTGAGGTGCAGTCCCAAGAAGACTATGTTGAAGGACATACAAAGGTGTTTCTAGATGAAGAACCAAAAAGGGTTTTTGATGCAGCAGAATCTTCAAAGAAAGCGGTAGAACCTATCATTTTCCCTAAGGATGAGCCCTTGACTGATTTTCAGAACAGCAGTATGAAGGGCCAAGGGTTTGATGAAATCTTGAAGCATGAGCCTAGGGTAGAGAAGGAAATCATGAAGCACGAGTTGGAAAGTAAAAATCCTTTAATATTTAATGATGATTCATTGATTTCTAATGATGGCATGTTGTAAAAAAATGGAGAAGAAAAATCAGATTTGCATGAAGTATATGAGAATGACATTATGAAAGGGTATCTCCATGAAGGAAGGGCACTTCCGAGCTCCCTCTTCCTCAAGCTTCGTAGCCTCTTCTTGCTTTGTGATCCAGAGGATCCTCACAAAGAAACACCGATATCTTGTTTGCAGGAAACGGAGCTCGTTTGCAAAAGTTATAGCCCGCTGAAATTTTTGGGCAACTGGCAAAATTTGGAGTTTTGTGCAGGTTGGACGTGTGCACGCTCGCCAAGTGTTTCGATTATATTGCGACACGTGGACAATTTGTGTGACGTACTAAAAGTGGTTTTTGGAATGCCGGTCTTGGACACTCGTTTTCGGACAAATGAACCCCGCTATTTACTGCGGGGGGCCCTCAGCCAGGTTCGACACACTCGATTATGGAGGGGTGTCTTGGCCTCCTCCTCATTTAATCACTAAACCAACTTGTGTATATATACTCCTGTATTTGCATTTGCGCTATGCATGTGGGACTATTAGACATGCCTTTTTAAACTATGCAATTTCCATTCCCACGCATTTTTATTCATTTCCATATTCCACGCATTACCTATTAATCCTTATTTCCAAATGCCACGCATTACCTAATAATCCTTTATTACCATATTCCACGCATTGCATATTAATCCCTTATTACCTGGTCCACGCATTATCCTTGGCATTTTAAGTGCCTAAAAATATACATCCATGCGCCATGGTTATCTAACCAAGAAATGCGCCCACTCCATAGCAACTACGGTGGCTCTTAAGCCAATGCAAACAGCCCTCCTTTGGCATTATTAAATGCCTACCTTTTTGCACGCACCCACAATGTGGGATAAACCACTACAAACCCGCCTAAGGAGAAGGAGAGAGGAGTGGAGGGGATTGGAACAGCTGACCTCCCATGCAAAAGTTTAGGCGCCTAACCATTGCGCCAGCTGTTTGGAAACAATATAAAAGGAGTGATATTTTATTTGTAGAGCATTCGGGTCTGTGCTAAAATATTGTAATACTCATAACTTGAGCTAAGAGTGGAATTTGGAGGAGATGTAAAAAGCAACCCCTGTTATTTTTGACAGAGGAAGACTGTGAGAAGGTCAGAATTTTGTAGAATTCTTTGTAAAGAATTATTTTCAAGATTTTAATAGATCGGTCTCATTCAACCGGACCCGGAGACGTAGGCCTCAAGCACCGAACTCCGTTATCAACTCTTGTGTCAAATAGCTGGTGAAATCTCTTCTTTTCTTTAAATATTTGCACAGTACTTGCATTTTTTATTCTTTTATTAAAAATACAAAAAGGATATAATGCTCAATTCTTACATCGAAAATCAATACGAAGCAAAGAAATGTGTGTGCACCATTGCTAGTTAAATTTGATTTTCAGATCACTTTGCTAACAATGAAGGGGCTCTTCTCCTCTAGGGTTGAGATATCCTTCCTATGACCCTTGTGCATGGCTCGAGACTTGGCCCAAGTTCCAATGCAGACTCTATCTTTTATCCATCCTACAAACTTAGAAAATGCTAGGGCATCACGAATAACTTCCAAAAGAGCCCTATACTCCTCATACCATGTAGCAATGTTGTACACTTTGGATGGCTGAGTATTATTAACTTCGTTTGAAGAGCTCCTTCCACCATTCAAATCTTGAAGGGTATGGATACTGTAATGTCCCTTTCTAGGGGTGAACTGAAAAACATAGAAATAACACCAATCCCACTTGAGAGTAATCTGATTTTATGACAGCAGATCTAAAAAATATTAGAAACCCTAGCAGCGAACTGAATTTACACTTTTAGGGCATCAAACACCCTCTAAACAAACTGAAAATAGGTGCACAAATTCTTCTAAATATTATATTCAAATAATGGAATAAATACCAAGCCAAAAACATGTGCAAATTATGAAATTATACCCAACTGCAATTAAATAAATGATAGTAGAAGTACAATCCACAAAATGAGCTAAAAGTGAAGGCTCCAAACCCCAATAAATGCCAAATGAGTGATCTGATCAGCCTTATAATTATAGAGAGACCTGAATATCAACTTATGCCAAATCGTGCCCTAAAAAACACCAAAATACACCCACACCCAAATCGCCACCCTAGGAGAGGGTGTCAAGGTGAATGAAACCCCTTGATATTCTTCTCCTCGATGCCCTAGCTGCCAAACCAACAAGATAGTCTTCGTACAAGTCCTCAACACCACCCAAATTGGAGAGTTTTCATTCTCCAACCTTCAACAAGGAAGGGTTCCGTCCTCCTTGCTTGCCACACTAATGGATTTTCGCCTCTTAATGGATTGGAATAGAACAAGCAGCTCTAGAACCAAGTAGATAAAAGTATATAAGCCAAAGAGATGCCCAAAATGAGCCTTTACAACCCCTTACATAACCTTATGGTGGCGCCAAGAGTCCTTAAGGAAAGATTTCCCCAAGACCGACCTCAATAAAAAGGTTATTTCATCTTTTAACTTGTCTCCCAAGCTCTCCAACATAGCCGACTTGCTTTATTGGAAAAATACAAAGAAAAATATAATTATTAATTAAATAGAGTCTACAATAATCCAAGGGCTTCCCTTGTTCATCTTCTTCTAGCCCGTGGGAAGAAGAATGGGCAAGAAGCCTTCAACTGGATCAATTCAAAGAAAGGGGCATTACACCCTACTTCATTTCATGCAATTGTGGTCAATGATAATACTTTAACAGTTTTGCTATATTTCTTGTGCTAGCAGCATAACAAGTGGTATCATAAAGACAATTTGGGAAATAACAAGACTTCCACAACTTAAATTCTCAAAAAAAGAAAATCAGGCCCTACTTTTTTGAGCTCCTATTTTTCTACATCCTACCTTTTTTTGCACCTTCATTCCTGCTCCCCAATTTTCACACTTATTTGATGCAATTGTGATCGATGTCAATACTTTATTTTTACAAGTTTGCCATATCTCTTGTGCTAGTAGGCTAACAAGTGGTATTAGAAAGACGGATTGGGAAAGAATAAGACTACCACAACTAAAATTTTCAAAAAATATATTTATTCACGCCCTACTATTTTGAGCTCCAATTTTTCTACATCCTACCTATTTCTGCACCTTCGTTCCTGCGCCCCAATTTTCACATTTATTTTCCTCACTATACCTTGTTTCGTGCAATTGTGGTCAATGTGAATACTTTACTTTTACAAGTTTGATATATTTCTTGTGTTATCAAGCTAACAAGTGGTATTAGAAAGACGATTTGGGAAAGAATAAGACTTCCACAACTAAAATTTTCAAAAAGTATATTCACGCCCTACTTTTTTGAGCTCCTACTTTTCTACATCCTACCCTTTTGTGCACCTACGTTCTTGCACCCTAATTTTCACACTTATTTTCCTCACCCTACTTTTTGCTTCTTCTTGCCATATGTGTTCACACCCTATATTGCGGCAACATTTATGTGCCCTAATTTTTTGTGCCTTTTTTAAAATGCTTTATCTATTCCTATTCTCATCCCCCTCCTGCCCCCACAACTACTACTTTAACTCGAAAAAACCCCATTTTGTGACTTCCACTATTACATTCCTTCTGTTTCCTTGATCACATCCATTTGTATACCTAGTATGCCTCCACAGAAGGACAAATAAAATGCCTACAAAACCTCTATCTAAACTCAAGATAGTCCATATCTAATCTAGAAAAGCCTCCAATCCAGGAACCTCCAACCATTTGTCTTAGTCATGTAGAAGATCCTAACATCTAGAAGTCAACTTCATTGGAGGTTATGGGATTGTCCCATCCTAAGTGAGTTATGTATGGGGGTAACATATTCATTTGGCAATCATCATTGGTGTGAATTCATATTTGGATTAGGCATTTGGGAGGTTGCCCCATTGGAGTGGCATTGCTTCCTTATACAATTAAACTTTTGTTATAGCTAATTTTTGGCTATGGACCTACAATTCTACATATCCCTACTTCATTTCATGCAATTTTGGTCAATGCCAACACTTTACTTTTACATTTTACCATATATTTTGTGCTAACAGCCTAACAAATGGTATTAGAGAGACAGTTCAGGAAAGAATTAAGACTAAAACAACTAAAATTTTCGTAAAGTATATTTATTCACACCCTACTTTTTTGAACTCCTATTTTTCTAAATCTTACCTTTTTCTACATGTAATGTCCCCTTTTCCAACTTGAGAGTCTGATTTTGAACTTCTTGCCATTCCCTTTCCATGGCAACGAAGAGGAATGAGCTGGGGAAGGAATTGAACTCTCATTGCATTTTTTTTTTCTAATTTTTCATGTTTTTCTTTAGTGTTTCCTTCATTATGGCAGGTCGGCTGGCTTGGAGATTTTTTAAAGGCCAAATAAAAGATTAATTAACCCCAAGACAGTTCAGGAAAGAATTAAGACTAAAACAACTAAAACTTTCGTAAAGTATATTTATTCACACCCTACTTTTTTGAACTCCTATTTTTTCTAAATCTTACCTTTTTCTACATGTAATGTCCCCTTTTCCAACTTGAGAGCCTGATTTTGGACTTCCTGCCATTCCCTTTCCATGGCAACAAAGTGGAATGAGTTGGAGAGGAATTGAACTCTCATTGCATTTTTCTTTTCTAATTTTTCCTGTTTTTCTTTAGTGTTTCCTTCATTATGGCAGGTCGGCTGGCTTGGAGATTTTTTAAAGGCCAAATAAAAGATTTATTAAGCCCAAAAGAGGTCGGTCATGTTTGGACTTTGGCGCCAAGATTGGGGCATTTAAGGAATGTTGTGACTTCGTTTGTAGGCATCTACTTTTGGCAAAGTTTATTCTAAATTGATCTTTGGGTTGATTGCTCTTAGTTCTCTCCACTTTTGGGCAAAAATCCAATTGTGTGGTTCTTTACAAGAAGGACAAAAACCCTTCTTGTGTTTGGTTGGGGGACGGAAACCCTCCATCCTTGATTGAAGTGAACTCATTTTGCAGATTTAGGCATTGGGAAGGAAAGGAAGCCATCTACAATCATTTGTATGCATTGATAAGCCTCTACTAGTTGGAGCGACTTGTGTTAGGGTGTCATTTGGTGCCTTCTAGGGCACACAACTGCTAATTTCTTTCATATTCAGATTTGATATCATTTATACGGCTAGAAATATCTATCATTTGTAGAGTTTGGGGTTTGGGAACCCTCAATTCATAATTTTCTTTGAGTTGTACTTCTGCTGTTAATAAATAAATTTCCAGTTGAGTATTAGCTTGATTTTCGTGGTGGAAATAGTTCTAAAATATTCCAAAAGGGTTTATAAAAATTGTGGATTATTGGGTGATATTTGGGCGAAATCTAGAGTTTTTCATATTGTACTTATAAATTTTGACTAGTGGAATAGTTCGATAAGAACCGGGAGGATTGAGTGCATGGTTAATGAGATGCTTGATGATTGGATCATTTGACTAGGTCAAAGTGCTTAGTCCTTGCCTATGCCTATGGTTCGCAAAAAAGATACTTCTTGGCACATGCGTCATGCTATCGAGAGTTAAACAAGCTCACTACCAAAGACTAATTGCATATACATGGTGTTGATGATTTATTGGATGAATGGCATGGAGCTATGTTCTATACTAAGTTGGATCTAGGTTTTAGCTACCATAAAATCTGAATCAATGTAGATACACCTAAGGCAACGTAAAGCCATAATGAATTTTTAATAATCCCTTTTGGACTTACTAATGCAGCATCAACATTTTAGAATCTCAAGAATTTTATGTTCAGTCCTTTCCTTCAAAAATTCATATTTGTCTTCTTTGATGATATTCTTGTCTACACTAAAACTTGGGAAGAGTACCTACGTCATGTTGATAAAGTTTTGCAGCTATTAAAGGAACATCAACTTTATGCCAAGCCATATAAATGCTCTTTCAGAGTTAAGTTGAAATTTAAGGGTATATTGCCTCCTAAAAGGTATCTAATAAGATTGGATCAGTGGTGGATTGGCCACTTCCAAAGCATATTAAATATCTTCAATTCTTGGGTCTTACGGCATACTAGTTCATGTTTGTAAAGAAGTATAGCCACATTGCATCTCCCCTACAACACTACCTAAAAAGATAGCTTTGTGTTAACTCTCGAGGCAACTAGGGCATTTGAAGCCCTATAGCAAGCCAGACTTCAACAACACTTTCACAGTGGAATGTGATACTTCTAATAATGCAAGATGGTTGACAAATAGCATTTGGAACTCAAGGAAAGCAAGCATTCAAGTCCACATATGAAAAATAAATGCTGGTCATATTTCACGCAGCTAAACAATGGCATCCTTACTTCATGGAAAACCACTTTAAAGTTAAAACAAATTATGATAGCTTGACATGTGTGTTAGAGCAGCAACTTTCTTCATAAGATTAACAAAACTGTGTCAAAATTTCAGGGTATGATATCATGATCATGTACAAGAAGGGAAGGAAAATGTGGTTACAAACGCACTTTCTAGAAAAGAAGAAGCTCTGTCTCTCTCCTTTGTGGAATTTGAGTCCTTCATCAGGCTGGGTTGATAATGCAAAACAAGAAAGGCAGCATGACACATTAGCAAGGAAACTCATTCAAAAGATCCAACTCATTTAAGAAGTTTATGTCTAGGGAAAGCTAGTTATGGACCATGGTACAAGGATAGGTTGTACCTTTGCAAGAATACCCAGCTAAAAAATGTGGTACTCTTAGAATTACGTAGATCACCCATGGACAGTCGAGGTTTCTCAAAACCTACCTACAATTCAAGTGCAAGATATTTTGGGAGGACTCAAAGAAGATGTTCAAAAATTTGTAGGAAAATGCTTAATTTTCCAGCAGCATAAAGGGGAAATATGCAAGAATCCTGGCCTACTTCAGCCACACTCCATACCAAGCCAGAGACCAGAGGAAGCATCCATGGATTCCACCATGAAACTGCCCAAATCTAAGGGTACAGGCGAGATCATGTTTTTAGTCAATAGACTCACTAAGTATGTTATTTCTTGTTCCTTGTCCCTGCCTTTCTCCACAAATACAATTGTTGGTGCCTTCAAAGACATGGTCTAGAAGCTACATGGTAATCTAAAAATTGGAATCATTGCCCAATTTCACAAGCAATTTTTGGACAGATTTATTTTAAACGCTCCTTACCACCCAAAATCAGATGGGAAAATGGAGATAGCAAACAAATGCCTTGAAGGATGTATTAGTTGTTTTTCCTCTATTAAACAGTCATTTTGGTTACCTTTGGTTAAATGGTGATACAATACTTCTTTTCGCACCACAACCAAAATGACACCTTTTGAAGGATTGTACAGTTATCCCCCACCATCAACTACTTCATATCTGCATAAGCACTACATTCAGCATCAGCAAGTTGTGCTACATATTCTCCAAGATAACTTGACCATGTGTCATTTTGAGGAACAGGATTGGGTTTTTCTCTATCCATAACCATACAATATTACAAACAGATGTATGTACAGCAATAAAAGGGGAAAAAATGGTTCTTAAGTTCTATGGATCATACAAGATACTTTTCAAGGTAGGAAACTTTGCTTACAAGTAAACAGATGTCTGTCCGTTAGCAAAAAGGGAAAAAAATGGCTCCTAAGTTCTATGGGCTCTACAAGGTACTTTCCAAGGTAGGAACCTTGCTTACAAGTTAGAGCTGTGATCATCCTCAAGGATACATTCGATTTTTAATGCTTCTTGCTTGAAGAAGTTAATTGGTCATGAAATCCTTGTACTAACAGAATTAATAGGTTGGATGATGAGGGTCAAAACATATAAGAGCCAGAATAAGTAAATAACAGACGAATCAAGAAACTATATAATAGAGATACCACGAAGTATCTTTCAAGCGGAAGAATTTTCAAATGGTGGATGCAAAAAGGGAGGACAACTAGTCCATGTAAAAGAACAAATAACTAGCAAGCATCGAGGGCGATGCTATTTTGAAGAGGAAGGGCATGTTACACTCCAGTTGTACACGTCATATGCACAATTAGATTATGGAGGAGCCTACGTGATGCATGGGTAAACCTTTTTCTTAGTCGTTCAGAAGTTCCTAATTTCTAGTAGTTGGCCTCATTAGGAGCTCTAGCGTTGTACCAATCTAACTGAGCTATAAAAAAGGGTTTAATATATATTTGAACATCATCTATGGTATGAATTCATATTTGGCTCAATCATTTGTAAGGTTTCCCCTTCAACAAGGCACTACTTCCCTATTCTATAATAAAGTAAAATTTTGTTGTCCCTACAATTTTACACGACCTATGTTCATTTCATACAACTGCGGTGCATATTAAAGTTATTAATTGGCTATTAGTTATTTATTAAATAATGTTTTGTTATCAACCTCCTCAACAATATGTAACTTCTTTATGCTCCGTAAAAGACAAACACACACAAGTATGTCAGTGTGTTGTGTGCCTTCCATTCTCTCTCTGAATCTTACTAACATTGGTATCAGAGCAGGCATTCAGGGATGCTATAGCACATTACGGATGGAGAAAAAGCTAGAGTTCAGGGAAGCCCTAGTAGGGTATGAACTGCAAAGTTGAAGAGCTCCTAAAGACGAAGGTAGAGGAAGATTTGCAACTGTAGAGGTAAGTTGAGGCTAGGTCACGAATGTGATCTCCATTACGAGGAGGTTGAAAAAGTTGAAGACTAGGAGGACGTGACCAAGAAGACATCCTTGCAAAGTCACAATTTCAAGATCTGTAGAAAGCTCGTGAATTCCAGAATTGGAAACGTATCGTGAGTAGTAGATGCAACATGAAAGAGAAAGGCAAGGGCAAAAACGTGGACAGAGGAAGAACGATTCAAGAAAACAACAGTTTGAAGAGGCCATAACTTGCAGACATGTGAGGTCTTGCAAACATCAAGGCACGAGATTTCTAGATACTTAAGGCACTGGAGGTTTTCTTCAGACTAAAACGACAGAGAAAGTGAAAACTGTGAATTGCAAGGACAACAAATACATGCAGACCAGATAAATTTCCAATTTAGTGACTTACAATTTCTAGTTTTAGTTTTGTGAGTTACAATTTCTAAATTCAGTTTTGTGATTTTCCCATCAGTTCTTAGATGGCATTTCTGTGAATAGACAGCGCAAGCATTTTTGTGGATAGACAGAGGAAACAAATCATTCATAATTTTCACTATCACGCTTTTTCATTGTCGTGTTTTTCATTTCCAGACACAATTTTTCAACTAATATTGCAAATGTGATTTCCATCAGGAGGAACGAAGTTTAAAGAAAATTTATGATTTCCAGGATTTGCAGCAATATTTGCAGACGCTTCTGTGTGATTGTGATTTTTTCATAACCTGTACAGAGAGTGCGGTGTGATTTTCCCAATTTCTATGGAATTTGCAAACCAGAACTATATGTTGACAATCAAAAGTGGCTACTATCCAGAATTTGGTTCTGTCGGAAGTGCCGAAACTGACTGGCCAGAATTATTATGTCTGGAGTCACAAGATACTCAAGATTGTATAGTATCGGGACTGGGATAAAATAATTCTCAAAAAGGAATTGAGACCTAAAACAAATCCTGTCAACTATGACAAGCATCATAAAGAGGCTCTTCTACTGCTGAAATTGTTTGTTTAAATGATTTAATTTCTGAAGTTTGAAAAGCCACTGTGGCAAGTGATCTTTGGATCGGTCTTCAAAGCAAGTATCAAACTTCAGAGATAAGTTGGGTTTTGTACCTAAAGAATTTGATGTTTTCCACAAAGATGAATGAGGGTGGGTCCCTGTCAGATCATCTTCTTCGTATAAAAGATTTCCAAGACTAGCTTGTTACCATAAACAAAAAGGTGGATAATGACAACTTGGTTGCTCTTGTTCTGGATAGTTTATTGCTCTCTTATGAATCATTTGAAGAGGTTTTACACTTGATGGCGGAAATCCAAACCCTAACATTTGATCAAGTCAGATCCCATTTGTTGCAGAAGGAACCTAGGCAGACACATACTAGTGAGTTTAGTTCTGGACAAACGAAGAGTGCGTTTGTTGCTCAATCTAAGGGGAAGTGGAAATGTAACCCTGATGAATTTTCTTCCAGGTCTTAGGTGAAATGCTATTACTATCATACGGCTGGGCATGTCAAAAAGGATTGTCGGAAGCAACAATATTATCTTTCTCACAACAAAAGGCGAAGGGAAGATGTGGCAGTAGTTAAAGATGAACATGATTGTCAGGAAGAGAATGCCCTCATGGCATCATACTCAAACGATACTACTACAAATTGTTAGTTCTTTGATTTCTATGCATCCAAGCATTTCACATGTCGTAAGAACTAGAATGTAAAATTTGATGCAAGTACATATTTTTCTAATCCAATTTCATTAGCTGATGTGCAGACACGTGCAATAAAGGCGATAAGAGATATTCGCATGGTGTTGAATAATGTTGAAAATTTCATAGTACGGAATGTTAGATATGTTCCTAGCACGAATAAAAATCTCTTGACTAGTGATTAATTAATTGAATATCCCAATATTATTGTGAGTTTCTTTGGGAAGAAGTGTATTTTGTCTAATGTAAAACAATACAGGGTAGTTTCCCTATGCACTAGGTAAGGTGGCTTGTAAAAGCTTGTTGACCCTGCCATAACTAGCTTTGTGGAGGGTGACTCCATCATAGAGGATGTGCCAAAAGGATGAAATGCCTCAATCAAACACATGGTTAGTTATTGAGGGAGACTCCACTATCCAGGATGTGTGGGAGGATGAAATGCCGCAATCAAACGCTCTGCCTCAGAGGACCAAAAACAAGCTTGTTAATTCAGCAGAATATATTCACTTTGCTTTAGCTTCGAACCTTTTTATGGTACCTAAATTGCCGTGATATTAAGAAGCAAAAGGTAAAAACCTAAATGGGAGACTTCCATGCAAGCTCAATATGATGCCTTGATGAAGAATCGTGCCTGGGAGATGGTGGAATTATCTCCAAATAAACAACCCATTGGATGTAAATGGGTGTACAAAGTCAAATGCAAAGTCAATGATACATTCTACAAGTACAAGGCTCATCTTGTTGTAAAAGGCTTTTCACGGCAGGAGGGAATAGATTAGGAGGAAACCTTTACTCCTACTACGAAGATGGTCACATTCTGGTTGCTTCTCTCCATAGCATCTCAATTTGGTTGGAAGGTATTTCCAGATGGATGTAAAGAGCACCTTCTGGAATGGAGATTTGGATGAGGTGGTTCACATGGTGTATCCTAAAGATTTTCGGGTACCTAATCGTAATCATTTGATTTGCAGAAAGAGACTCAAACTCAATAGCCCACGTCTCTACTTAGCATGGATCACGTTGACAAGTACAAGGATAGTCTTGTTGTGAAAGGATTTTCACAATAGGATGGAATTGATTATGAGATCTTTACTCTTACTGTGAAGATGGTCACATTTTGGTAACTTCTCTCCATAACAACTCAATTTGGTTGGAAGGTATTTCAAATGGATATAAAGAATGCCTTCCTGAATGGAGATTTGGATGAGGACGTTCACATGGCGCAGCCTAAAGGTTTTTGGGTACATGGTCATGAACATTTGATAAATGCAAATTGATTAAGTCCCTATATGGACTCAATCAAGCTCCACAAACCGAGTATAGTAAAATTGATCATCGTCTACAAGATTATAGATTTAGAAGGAGTTTCTCTTCTATTTATATATGGGAGAAGTCAAACCGCCAACAACTGATTCGAGCAACAGATTGCCGGCCCTATCTAGATATGGTCATCACCTATCTAGATATGGGGGGGCCTCTCTGTCTCTCAGAACAATATATCTCTCTATATAGAACAGATAGAGATAGAGCGGCCTCTAATCTGATTGGTTGATTGAGCCAGAACACGCTGATTGCTCTGATTGGCGGGCTATCGATCTGACGAGATGGTCAGGGTCGACAACCGAATGGAATAGCTAGCTCATCCTGCCGGAACTTAGATTGGCAACTATCCCTGATCCTAATCTTTGTGTCAAAAGCGGTGGCAGTGACATTGTGATACTTATTGTCTTTGTTGACGATCTTGCCATCATGGTTAGTGAGGCCACTACATTTCAATAAGTAAAATCAGATCTATGTGCTACTTTTAACATGACCAATCTAGGCCTCCTACACTGTTGCTTAGGTGTAGAATTATGGCAACATGACCATTTCATTTTCACAACTCGGGTCAAATATGTCTCTAGTCTCTTGTAGGTGTTTGAGATGACAGATTGCAGTCCCTCTTCTATACCTATGGAGGTTTGGGCTGGAGTTATCAGCCAATGATGACTCATAACCAATCGATGAATCAATCTATAGATAATTGCTGGACAGCCTAATATATCTTACGTCCGCACGACCAAATATATGTTTTATTATAAGCTATCTTTCTCGGTTTTTATCTCAACCGAAGCTCGTACATTGGACAACAGAAAAACAAGTCTTACAATATGCCAAAGGAACTATTGACTTTGGCATTCTATATCAGAGGACTGCTGATTTCAGATTGCAATTCACAGATCTAATGACTGCACTTCTTGGTCCCATTTTGTCTGTAAAATTTCAAGTCAAACTTGGAGTAGAAATTGTTTTAGCCATTAAGGAGGGGTATTAAAGTTATTAATTAGCTATTAGTTATCTATTAACTAATGTTTTGTTACTACCAACCTCCTCAACTGTATGTAAGTTCTTTATGCTCAATAAAAGATAGACACACACGAGTATCGAAGTGAGTTGTGTGCCTTCCATTCTCTTCATTCTCTCTCTAAAATCTCACTAACAGTAAATGTTATTATTTTTTTTGCTCTAGTCTCCTAGCATTAACATTTTTCTCTCTACCTCTCGAGGATCAGTGTCCATGACTGTTATTAGAGGTCGCATGGGGAGTACCCCTATTCCTGCTAGGATTGTCTATGCAAGCCGTCCCAAGTCATTCTCCTGTGGATATCGTCAGATCCTATATTGGCCCTATTGTGGTGATCAATGATAACGTTGTTGGACCTGCTCCAAGTTTTTGAGACAAGGTAGAGCAAGGTTTGATATCCAACTTCAATCTTCGTTGACTCCCTTTGCATGGATTCATTGACGGGCCTTGTGTATATTTCACATCATTACTTGTATTTGTATCATATGGTTACTTTTTTCCATATTGTCTTGGGTTTACCCGTTTTGGGTTCACCACCTCTAATTGGGGTCTTCAATTGTTTTAGTGATAGTTTCTTTTTTCGGCACCTAGAATTCTTTTTTACACTTGTAGTTGCCCATTATAACTTGTCCTTTTTAGTCCCATTGACCTGTTTTTGTCACTCGTGAACATTAATATATGCCAAAATGTCCACCATAGGAGGACGAATGAGCTTCCTTTAGCAAAAGTTGGCAAGATGAACCCATGGGAACGCAAAGCTGAGTGAATTTATATAATAAATCATCTCCTAAAATAACAACAAAGCTTCCACAACCGGAACAAACTAAGTATATGTGGATTAGAGAGCTATCCACAAATCATAGATTGCACACCAAATATCCCAAATGCTAAGTATCTTAGAAGGAGGGGAAATAAGAAGGTTTGTTCATCTTAAACTTTTATCACCAAATAAAACTGTTGGATGTAAGATTGTTCACTTCAAATGCCAATGTTCCTGAATCTTACACAAAATTACCTACTTACCGTGTAGATAACGACACTATTGCTTCAGTGCTTGGAACAAGGCATAGAATTTGTGTCATAGGTACTATAATTGAACTTGACTTGTCACAATGCTTTACAATGATGATCCAATGGATGATCTCCTTGCATCAATCTTAGCATAGTGCTTATGGCATATTGGTAGCATCAATCTCAAGCTCAAACTGCTACAAGTTAGGGAGAGAAAGCACTAGAGCAAAGCAAAAAGCCTCATTTAAACATACATATGCTTGAGTAGATTGTGTATTCCTATTAAGAGCATAGTGCTTATGGCATATTGGTAGCATCAATCTCAAGCTCAAACTGCTACAAGTTAGGGAGAGAAAGCACTAGAGCAAAGCAAAAAGCCTCATTTAAACATACATATGCTTGAGTAGATTGTGTATTCCTATTAAGATCCTTTTGACTAGTGAGTTGGTGGAGAGGGTGGGAAACACACAAGTAATTAGAAATGAAATTTCTATAGAGTTTCGTACCCTCGAGAAAACTCTTCAAATCTAAAATGCTCGATGGAGTGTGCCACTCCTCAAAGACCTTTACTCTTATCTGGATCCACATGTAAACCATACTTGTTGATGAAAAACCCATGTAGTTGACTTGGGTTTGAACAAAGGAGAACTTCTTCATCTTAGCTTGGTGATGATGTTGGCGAAGAAGATCTAGAATTGTCTACATGTTGACAAATGGTCATCCCACCACTTGTTGTAGACCAAGAGTCATCTAGATGAGAGCAATAAATTTTCCAAGATGGGGTCGAAAAAAATCATTGATGATGCACATGAATGTGGAGGTGTATTGGTCGAAAAACATCATAGAGTCCAAAATTGGCCTTGAAAGTTGTTCGAAACATCAGGGAGCTCTATGCAAACTTAGTGATATCCAGAAATCATATCAAGTTTAGTGAAGTAGTTGGCACCTTGAAGTTGGTCAAAAAGATCATTGATGCTAGGAAGTAGGTAACAGTTCTTAACAATGATTTTGTTGAGAATGTGACAATATGTGATTAACCCACCACTCATTAGGTTCCTTCTTTGGCACGATGTGAGCAGCCTAAAGCTTATTAAAAATATCATTGGTCCTGAAGTGGTTAGCGATTCTTCACGGTGATTTTGTTGAGAGCGTGAGAATCTGTGACTAAACACAACTCATTATGTTCCTTCTTTGGCACTGTGATAGCAGGAAATCCACAAGGAGCAGTTCCATCTTCGAGTAACTACTTGATTTGGCACTCTATCTCAGCACTTTCAGTGGGTGTAGTACGGTAAGTTGTCCCATTGGGTAAGTGGAAACCTAACACAAGATATATAGAATGTTCCATGGACCTCAAAGGAGAAAGTCCTTTAGGATCCTCAAGCAGATTATAAAATGCATCAACAATTTGACATCGAAAAATTGACATCAAGGATTTGGATAGAAGAGCTTTAGGTGTTGAATATGCAATACGTGTATTAACGGCCAGAGGTCAAAGATAATGCCCAACATAAATAAAGATTGTTGAAAATTCTAATATACAAAAAAGGCCTGATCGTCAGTCTCTAATACCAACTGTTATGAGTATTTTTTAATGCTTGTTTGCATAAGAGAAACTTGTATTTGAAGGATAGATATATTACAAATACATTTAATGTTTCCAACTCCCACCAACCAAAATTCCAACCATCCACCTCCATTTTAATTTATTTATATCTACCCTTATGAATATTTCCAGTAACCGCTTGCATAAGGACTCAATTGATAAATATCCATATTCAACTTGCTATCTATTATAATAGATGGCCTCATCAATCAATAACAGTTTGGCTAATAATCATGTTAGTCTAACTAGTTCAGATTGATCATTAAATGACTGACTAACTCTAGCAGGTTTAAATTACATCTCTAAAGGGGCATACATGTTATGTTTAGATATGCTTGTGGCATGCTTACACACTAGCTGTATAACTAATTATGGCTGTTGTGGTGGTTTTTTTCAATCATGAATTCCCTTTTGAAGATCAGAAAGGTTTCTATAATTCCGCTACACGTTATAATTTATAACCCCATTATCATTGGGAGTAAGTCTGTTGGCTTTAAATGTGGGTCGTTATAATAGTACATGTAACTTACAACTAGACCACACTCAGATAAACCACCAGTATTTTGTGCTGTAGACGAGGGAGAACTAATCTCTACCATAAACCTATATAGCACCCATTAGAATGGAAACAAAAATTCATGCACAATTGGTCAGTGCATTTAGAGTCCCAAAAGGATTGATACTAGAGGGCAACTGTGTAAACTGTAGGGACAAGTTAAAGATGGCCCATTGCTTTTGGAATTGTTTTCTAACCAAGTCTACTTGGTCCTTTCTTATCCCCCTGCATAATCAATGCATTTTGTTCGTTGAGAATGCAACTATGCTTTAAGTGGTAATATTATGCCCTACTTTGTCACATTCCAAATGTTGCATCAACAAGTAATTAACATACTATTCTACTTCCCTACATGCAAATATAGATTCATGTACATTCATGGCAGATCGATCTTCTCACATAAGCAATCAGATAAAAAATCCGGTTTACCATTCATGTTCTGATGCAATTGGTAATGGACCACCCAATATGACTCCTATATCACTGGGCTTTACCTAGATCCGAATACAAAACTAGGAGAAGTGAGAGAAGTAAAAGCAATGGGAGCAAACTGGTCTTGCTTATCTCATGTAGCACACTCCAAGCTGAAGTTGAGAAGCATGACAGGTTGGGCATGGTGACTTTATTTTTGGCAAGTAAGAGATGACGATGATCTATTCCGGAGCCTTGAAGTAGCCACAGAGGCACTCAGAGCTAAGGGTCAAAGTTATGACATTGCATTCTCACACCATGAAACCGTGTTAAGGAAATAAGCGCCCCCGCCCCAACCACTGCTGCCGCCACCCAAACTCCTCCGCCTCCTTCCCCACAAGGTTCTAACCTTCCTTTTAATAAAATCCATCAATATAAGAGAGCTTTTTGTACGAACGACAGATTGAAATACTGGAAGAATATGCTTCAAGTCAAGGCCACTTTTGAGACTAGGTAAAAGTCCAAAAGACCTTGAAACCCCATAGAATGCGGCCACAGAAGAAAAGGATGCACCCTCCCAAACAAAGGGCCCAAGAATTTCCTTAAAAAAAATCAAACCAGACAGAAAATTAATCCCTAAATTAGTGGATATGTGTTCATTAACCAGCAATTTAAACCAGCCCGTAAACAATGTGTTGGATCTCGTGGTGGTTGTGGCTCTTGCGGTTTTTTCTTTGGAAGGCATCAGGCCCTGGTTATTTGTGTAATATTATGATTAATTAGTCTCCACTTCTGTTTAAGAAGTGCTGTCATAAGTGAGGACAGAGGAGGAACAAAACATGGCCGAGAAGTATATTGCAAATATCTATAATCTAGCCAGATTTTCTCAAACAGAAGAAAACTCGGTATTAATAATTCAGGCAAGAAAAACTCCCAATAATCCAATAATTAATGGGAAACATGCTTACCGGGAGAGGATGAGATGGTGTGGCGTGTAAAAGCATTTCGATTAAGTCCAGGTGGATTTTTACGGGTAAGGCGTGCAATCGAATTTGCAGCAGCAGCCGAGCAAAATCGAGCGCATCTTATTGACGCTAAAGAAGCCATTGCCGTGCCGGAGGAAAAAACAATCCAACCCCTGCACAGAAACTATTGTATCGTACAATTAATCAATGGCGTGTGCCTTCGACCACCTCTAAATTAATAACAGCAGCTTTCAAGTTACTTTGCCAATGTAAATGGTCATAAATTTGACCGTTGGAAACACACTAGAAACACGTGCCACGTAGTGGCATTTTATTCGCGAGGAAAAAATATATTTAATTGTATTGAGAGGATGTTTCTAGTTATAAGGGAAAAGTGCACCTTTATTGCCACGTCAGAAAATTTCGTGGTGATGAATGAAATGAAAGATTTTAATAACGTCCACGAGACTAAAGAGTCTATGGGACCACAAAAATTGAGACTTTAATCATATTTCAGACTCCTTTCAATATCCGCTCTTCGGCTGTGAATCTTGAGGATGAACCCCGCGGTCGCTTGAAGCTTTGTTCCTTTGAAGAGTTCCTCTAGTCTGTCCACTTTCAAGTTGTTTTCATACTGAATACGAATATCATCACAAGCTGAACACTCCATAACGAAATGTCATTCTGTCTCGACTACCCCTTTGCTACAGAAAAGACAAATTCTCCTTTCCCAATCTTCCTTTGGAATAGTCCATCTACCAGTTTCGCATCGAAGATGATGCGATCCAGCCCTTAACTGAGCCACTAGAATCCTTGCTTTACCCCTGATATCTGTTCCTAGATAAGCTTTTTCATCATGTTCCCCATTGGTATCGAATTCTCTGACATAATGCGCTTTCTTTCGACCAATCTGGCCCGTCCACATGGCAGTCCTGAACTTTTCTGTCACATAATTTTTTATTTCTCTGTTGCTATTAGGACATTCTTGGAAGTTGATGTCCCATTTGTTCATCCATTTAAAATTTTGATTCATCCAAGTTTTCTTTCTGCGTTCCAAAGTATAGTCCACAACTATTTTGGGCCAGCGAAGATTGTCCATGCTAGCAACTTTTTTCAAATAGCTTATCATCCGAGACATTGCCGAAGCTTCCAACGAGAAAGTACCCGCTTCCGCCAACAAGATCTCATAAGGAACAGTTGATTTGACTTTAAGGGTGCTTGTGATTAGATGTTTCTGGATTCTCTCTATCTGTCTCCACCCATGATTTGACATGTTACTTCCCCAAACTTCGCAGCCATAAAGAACCACCCGGAGTGACCAACAGTCCAAAAAGGGTTTTTTTTTAGTTTTCCATTCCCAAAGTTCAGCTTTCCTGCACCTGTTTTGAAGAAGATAGGATGCTTTCCAACCTCCCTGTATCCTTTTAGCTTTACAAGTCTCCCAGCTAAGTTTGTGGTGAAAGTCAATCCCAAGATACTTGTATTCATTGACTATTTCCAAAGGACTCCCTTCAAAAAGAAAAGTATCTTGTCTTTCCTTCCTTTTCAAGGAGAAAATCATGATTTTTGTTTTGCTAGTGTTCACTTGCATCCCAACTTCTTGACAGAAGAGCTCTAGCGCTTTAAGTTGCTCCCTCAAACCTTGAGCTGTTTTTGAAATTAGGATAAGGTCGTCAGCATAAAGAAGTAACTTGACCACGTAACTAGCTAACTGAATACCTCCTCCTTCAGTTTTGTTTAACCATTCTTCAAGCTTATCAATGTATAACCCAAATAAGGTGGGGAGAAAGAGGGCAACCTTGCTTGACACCGATGTCACTGCCGAAACATTCTGACATACCTTCTCTGGTTCTGATTTTAGCTCAGACCTGCTCATACAATTTATGAACTGCTGCTCTAAATTCATCTGGAATCCCAAGCTCCTCCATCCTGTCCCAAAGTTTCTTTCTGGGCACTGTGTCGAAAGCTTTCCTGAAATCAACAAAACAACAAAAAGCTTCTTCTCCTTGCGTGTCCCAAACCTTCTCAATCAAATGTCTGAGAGTAATACAATGGTCAATTGTTGAATGTTTAGGCCGAAACCCGCTTGCCCTTTTGCTCTTTTATCCTCTCTTTCGGCCCACTGCTGATTCTCCGTTCTATCATGCTTCCAAAGAGTTTACCGAGAAGAGGGTTGATCATAATGGTGCGATAATTAGACGGGTTATTAATGTCACCACTTTTAAATAGAGGGATGGCAACGCTAGTCATCCATTCTGTCGGGAAGCCATTCTGGTTGACATCATTGAATATTTTTCTGATGTGCGGCGCGAGGACCTCAACTCCCCATTTTAGAAATTCAGCCTGCAGACCATCGATATCTTGAGCTTTACCACTTGCTAGATTCTTGATGCCCTGCCTGATGTCTTCTATCGAGAAAAGCTTAATCGAAGTCTCGATTATGGGAGGAATATCTTTTTGTTGAGGACGCTCATAAAGGTTCTTTGCATAATCTACCCATTGTTCACCTGTGATATTATTTTCTACGTATTTTTTCTTTTGTTGTAGCTCCTTCCAAAAACCTTTGGGGTTGTGCTTTCCAAGAGAAATTAATTCTGTCCTTCTCTTGCACACATAACTTTCTTTTTTGTGTTGTACCAATCTCTCATAAGTCTTTTTATTTTCTTTGTTCATCCCACTTTCTTTCAAAGCTCTCTTGGCAGTTTTACACTCTTCATCATACCATGGGTTTGTCGGAAAAGTATTTGCCGCTCCTTTTCTAGGTTTAGATCTCTTACAAAAACTTAGAGCCTTCTGGATCAAGGATATCAACAGATTACTCCGTATATAACCACTCATTCCTTTGTATGTCATGTTCTCTAACTCTTTTCTCGTTATCTGAAATTGCTGCTTAAGGGCAGCAGCAAATATTTCTTGGTTTTCTTTATTGAGAATGATTTTTCCTTGTTTTTGGAATGTCTTTTGCATGTGCTGAGCCTGATTCCTTTGTTGCTGATTGAAGACGGTCCCAAGCTTTATCAAGAGAGGACTGTGGTCTGATTTTAATTCAATAGGACAATCTCCGATTTCAAACTCAAGAATCATGGAGATAAAACTTTGAGAACAAATTACATAGTCCACTACACTTTGGCCATTGTATGTTTTACAAGTAATATTGCCTGATCTGGGCCAAGCCCTCATGCCATTGCAAATAACCATGTTGTATAAGCTACATAAGCCTAGAAGCTCAACTCCAAAATGCGACACCCCTCCACTACCGTCTTGAGATAATCTTTCCCAAAGCTTGTTCTCTTCTTCTTTAAGCCACAACGGGTTGTCTTCACCTCCTTCCAAGCTAGTCAACTGAAGAGATTGGTTATTTGCAGTCCTCGCATTGAAATCACCCAATAGAATTATTTCTCCAGACGCACTGAAAATAGAAATGTCTTTTTTATTGAAGCGTATGGGTCTTCACTATCCAGATTCCTTCTCTTATATGTCTTAGAACCTTTCGGCGCAAAGTAACAGGCAGCTAATCTGATTGTTGTCTTGTCATCTGTTATTTTCAGCCATATGTATTGCTTATTTGGATCTTCTTTTTCCAATTTGACATTTGCTGTCCATATTTCCCTGATTAATACTGTGATTCCGCCATGGCCTTTACCTGTTTCATTCCCTTCGTTCCAAACTGAAATTTTCTCGTAACCTTCAAATTCTGGAACCTTGCAGCCTTCATGCTCATGTGTTTCTGTAAGAATAATAATATCTTTCCCTTCTGCTATGGGCCCCAAACCCGGTCCTCTTCTCCATGGATAACCTCTGTAATTCCAACTTACTATGTGCATGGATTCCCGTGGGGCCCCTAATTCCTATTTTCTGTTTGCAAAATGATCGCTGATTTGAGCTTTCCCATTTCTCATTTGTGCCCATTTTCCTGCTTCCCTTGCTTTTCTCACTTTCTCCCATTCTTTCCTTCGATCTTCTTGTTGTGCGAAAGTCAAATCTTCATCTAAATATATGTGTGTGCCTCTAAGAAATCCCCTATTTTTTAGGATAGCCTGTTTGTCTTCTATTTTTTCTCATGACCATTCGCACGTGCCGGTCCTTTCCTCCCTCTGTTCTCCTGCCAATCCTGTTTGCTTGTTGTATGTAGCCTGTCCACTTCAGTTCATCTTTAAGAAAGTCTCTTATCAATATGTCAGTTCTTTCTTTTTCCCCAAAATCTTTTAAACCCTTGATAATAAAATTCATTGCTCTGTCTTGTTGTTCTTTCTCTTCTTTTATCTGCGTTTTGATGTGTTTCTCTATGACTTGCTTTTGTTCCTTTGACGATCCATTTACTAATTGAGACCAAGTTCTGGCTTCCTCTATCCGATCCTTTAGCTGATTTTCCTTTATTTCCATGTCTTTAATTGCTGATTGAATCTCATCTATTTGAATTGTTTCCTTTCCTTTTAATGTTTCGCGTCTTTTTTCTTCCCCTGTTTTCATATGTCCCAAATCTTGTTTTAGCATAGTTAATTCTTGTTGCCCTCTTTCCATGAGGTTTTGGAGATTTAGAACCTGTTCTTTGAGAATTTTATTTTCTCTCTCTAACTTGTATCTGACTTCTGCTAGTTCTTTCCTCTCACTGTTTTCTTGCAATTTTTGGTTTTCTAAAATTCCAAGCCTTTCATTCATGTTCATGAGTTCCTTCACATATAATTCTGAGGACCACAAAAGAGGGGTCGAAGTAGGACTGTATAAGTATTTAGAGTCCTGGATTGCGTCTTCCCTTTCTTCCTTGAATGTTGCAGTTCTGTCAGTTTTGTTCAACTTTGGATCCTTTTTATTATCCTTCAAACTTGATTGTTTTTCTTCCATTTTATGTTCTCTGAAACAAAAATTCTCTTTGTTGTTTGTTATCTTCGGTAGAATCAGTGTGAAATTTTTCTTCTGAGTTCTTCTTAATTTTTTTGCCTGTCTACGCCGTAGGATCCCTTTGTACTGTTTTGCATTCACATATATCAGCTTTTTAGCTGTACCCGCTGTATGATTTTGAAAAATTTCTACCTTTCCGCAAATTTTGTTTTCTATTGCTGTATGATTTTCTGGGATAATAGAACTCTGTGGTACCATATTTGGATTATCTTTGAAACCCTCGTGTTTAATCATGGTTTGCCTGCCTCGTTGGGACTAGACTCGACAGAAATATACTAAGAGCGCTGCAAAGAATAAAAGGGTTGGTGGGTCTACCTGAGAAAGTGACTTATCAAATACGGTTTTACCCAGATTGACCTTTGAATCCCGAATATTCTCAGCCCTGGCCCACAAACTCTGTCTTCCACTCGAAGCCCTGGCCCGCAACACTGTTCTCCACTCACAACCCTCCTTGTCTCAACTCTGACGCACCCCTGTCTGCAACCCTGACCTCCACGCAACCCTGACGCAGCCCCCCACGCAACCCTCCACGTAGCTCTGTCCGCAGCAACACTGCCCCCGACGCGGGCCCGCAACACTGTATTCTCCAACCCTCGCGGCGACGCCTGTCACGATCCGCGCCTCCCCGCCTGTCACGATCCGCGTCTGTATCAATCGAACAAATCTGGTGATATTAAAAATGTTTGGATGCCACATCACGCGCCACATGGCGAGTTTAACCCAAGACCCCTTTAAAAAGGCAAAATTTGATAGGAAACCGAAAAATAACCCTTCCCGTGTGAAAAGGTACATGCGACTAAGTGGCACACGGATGTAATTCCCTTTGTATCTAAACTAAAACACCTTCAATTCACTTCACTTTACCCTTTATCACTCTTCAAGCCTCCACCGTCATTCTTCACCACGTGTCAATGTCGCATTCAATGTTGCTATTCACTGCTACAATTTGCAATTGGTAGTTCGCACTAGGGAAAGGGAATATGAACATTCTCGTCCCTTTCCACCCTGCAATGGCATCGAAGAGCTATGAAAACTAGTTGCGGTGAAAGGAGGCACGGTGAATTTTTGATCTATCTCGCACTCTGTTTCGAATCATCAAGTGGGTCATCAGGGGAACCTGTTTCCATAGTTGTTTGGATATTTTCTCTGTCAGTTTCATGCAACAAGCGCATTGGCAAGTAACACCAGGATTACAAACGTATATTTATTCGATATTTAGTTGTTTTAGTGCATGTTCTTGTTTAATCTTTTGTTCGTCATGGACTTTACTAATACGATGTTGCAAATGTATAATATATGGGTTTTTTCAAGCACACGCGCAGAACTAATGTTTTTCATTTATAATTGCTTATTTCAGTGCTTTTTTGTTTATCCCCACTCACCACAATTTATGTTATTATGGTGTAGTAAATGTCCAAAAATCAGGGTTTTGTATGCATGCATCTTACAGTTTTGTCATTGAATATCCATTGTTATTATATATTATACATTGTTATTATTTAATATATAGTGTTATTATTGAATATACACTTATATTTTCGGATATACTTTTCAGTTCAATTTTTGTATCAACTGACAAACGAGTTTTGTTATGAACTAATGTTTTCTCAAGCATGCACGTTGAACTTCTTTTCAGTGTATATTCACTTGTTTCAACGCATTTTTTAATCATTCGTTCGTCGCGAACTCTGTTAATACGATGTAATAATTGTCTATAAAAAAAGGGTTTTGTCAGGGAATTTAAGGGATAAATAATGTTACAAATTATAGATCCACAATATAAATTGCCGAAGATTATAGTTTATGAAGTGCAATAATTATAAACATAGATTAAGATGTTTATAATGCGTATTACAGAATGTAAATATCATGAACAGAAAGTAAATGAACACAGTGACATAAGATATAAGTGGGAAACCCATAAAGGTAAAAAAACCCACTAAAAATCACTTGTTTTTATTGAGAATATGAATATAACCGAGCACTCCCACTATTTCCTTATTTACACACAATCCAGTCATCAGCTCTCCTCTAACTTGCATGAAAGTACATTCTTCTTGGTCGATGATCAGTCACCTATCCTTTTTTCATGTGTGTCCAATCTCAAAGAGATCACCTTGATTTATATCAAGGCGGGTGGTCTAAATCCACTCTTAATGTCGACTTCGTTCATGCCTATGTTTTAAAATTAATTCATAAGTCATGACTGTTATTCTTTGGCGGGTTTTCTAATTAAGCAATTTCCTGCTTAATATTATAATCCCAACACTCCCCCTTAATGTTAAGTAGGGAAACATGCTTAATCTATAAATCATGAAGATTTAGGCTAGCATGTAAACATATAATGCTTGTTCCAAATAACAAATGCTAAGTTATCTTTTTGTACAAAAGGAATTACAATCCATAAAACATCTAAGTGTTTTAGGCTAGCATACAACAAAACATTTGTTTTGTGGATGTTGTAACTTTGTGATAACCACTTCATTGTCTCGGTTCATTGTTGTAGTATCACTCAAAATTAAACAATCCACGAACCAAATGCAAATGTTTCACATTTTTTAGAAAAGTCGTCGTACACAGCTCAGTGTTCCGCGGACTTCAAGAAGCCATGACACAAAGCAAGTATTTTTCGGGTTTCATAAAATCCGCAATACACATGAACAACAAAATTTCTCAAGATAAAGTGATTGCCTATGAAGTCTCACATAAGATTGTGGAATTTAAGAAACTATCATAGCTAATGATTCGTTGGGTATTACAAGTAAATTCTCATCAAGTGAAAAGTTAGTTAGTATAAGGAGACTTCAATTGACACAATAAGGTTGATAAGGGTTGCCATTGAAAAAGAGGTGGTTTTGTAAACACCATACAAAACAAGCACAACCCTCTTTATTTTCCCCTTAAGGGAAACTCTGAAAGGCCAAATTTTAAACAAAAAACATGCTCATCTGATTCAGAGATGAAGATCAACGTCATTCACGTGATCATTTGAGTCTTGTATGATTCAAAAGTAAATATCAAACTCATCCACATGATCATGTAAGGTAAACAACATATGCTCAATTGATTCAGAGGTGGAGATCAATGTCATCCACATGATCATTTAAGCCAAATTCTACCACACGATCATAAGATTCAGAGGTGGAGATCAATGCCATCCACATGATCATTCGACTTAGAGGTGGAGAACAACTTCACAATTCGAACTACACACTAACTTGATATGCTCCATTCTTTAATGTTGATATGGATTTTTTGCAAGAGCAATGCAACATTGGTTCTCACACAGAAGTAGAATGCTTCTTTTGATGTCTATATGAAGTCCATCAACAACATTTTTCAGCTTCAAATCTTCCTTTACTGATTCGAAAATACTTCATATTGATTACTTCTTATTACTCCAATTGATTACAGTTGCATTCAACTTGAAACAAGCAAAGCCAAAAGTAGATTTTTATCTACAATATCAACACATGGTTAGAATCATAAAAATACATAATTTTATATCATTAATACAAAACATAATTGATTATTCCACAAAATCCTTTTTTCCATTCCCTATGGTGTTCATAAGGATCCAACATGATTTTTTAAGAAATATGACCTAGTGCATAAGATATTTGTGATAATCACATGTAGGATTATAATCAATTATTCTAACTTATTTGAAACAAGTTAGTGGCACATAACAAAAGAGATACAACAACATATTTGTGATCTTGATATATAACCATGTTTTAAAAGAATGACTTAGTAAACATAAATCAGTAGATTTAAAATATTGTCTTAATCTCCTTTTGATCTTAAGAAATAGATTCATTGTTGATATATGCAACTAAGGGATCATTATCATAATTACAATCATATGACAGCTTTCACAAACAAATCATAATCAGCAAAATAGATTTTTACAAAGTCACATCTTGAAAGAAGCAACATATCTTAGCATACACAAATGTAAAGGCTCCTCCATTTCTAATTACATTTGTAAGATGCGGTGATCCTCAATCCTTAAGAATAAGTAAACACCAATGTAATGAAGGAAATGCATATTTCTAAACACGTTCGTCATGTGCATAGTTAACCATACTATGATTTTGGCAAAACAAAACTTATTGTCAAGAGCATCTGGTGCAGTGGTGGCATGAGGTTTCAAATAAGGACATATGGAAGAGGATGAAATCGAACTTTAGAGTTCAAAAATAGACCATGAAACCTTCTATTATTCAGGATACAAAATTCTTTCTCTCAAGTGCCTAGAAAACTCACAATTAGAGTTATAAGATAGGACATGTGATAACTTGCACAAGACTTTATGCAAAATTCTCAAATTTGATTTAGAGAGAATGATTGAGGTTACAATCAAGGTACAAAAGGTTTTGAATCAATTCAATTAATACTAGATCCTTCAATATAACACATCATCCTCAACAAGGTTGTCAAAGCATTTAAATAAGATGAGTGTTAACATGCAAATGTGCAACATGAATATTTCAAAATTTCAAGCATGACAATGAGCCCAAGTGTCAAAAATGTTATCCTAAGCCTTCTTGAATCCTCTCCTGGTCAATCTACTCCCTATCATGTTCATCCTGGACTTGTAATTTCTCATAGTGTGTTTAATAAGCTTGCCCTAGTGTTTGAAATGTGGTGTTAATGTCATTTCATATCATTCAAAAAGTGTTTGCAACGGTTAGTTTCTCAGTGACATTAGAAAGGTCAATTATTAGCATTTCTCAGGACAAGTTTTCATCCTTTGGGAATGAAACATATTTGGAGGCCCATAAAATCATCGAGAAGTGGTGTTGAAGAGTTGTATGAATATATTGGAATTGAGTTTAGGAAGATTTTAGGGAAGGTTTCGAGAGGTCTTAGTGAAGTTGCAGTTAAAGCAAGTTTCTCAGAGTGTAAGGAGCTAAGTAATCTAAAAACGATACTTAGAACTTCAATGGATTATTTTGGGAGCTCCATGATGAGTCAAAAGACAAACAAGTAGCCATTGGAAAGCTTGAAGAGCCCTCTTCATTGCAAGACGTGGATTCTTCTCATGGCACACCAGTTTGTGCAAATTCGTCTTGTTGTGCCAAATGAAAAAGGGGAAATTTTAGATAAGGAGGTAGAATCAAGTCTTAAAAAACATCCCATTGCTCTTATAATGATATTGGGAATCAAAATGATATAAATTTTTGCATGAAAAGACCGCCTAGAGCTCTAGGAAAAGTTTGTTCGAGTTTCAAAAACTTGGTCATTTTTTCAGTTGGATAGGTGGCAAGTTTTACTGTCCCGATTTTCCTAACTATCCCAACTGTCCCTAAGACAATGGGGACAATGGCAATAAGAAAATTCATCCCCCTCTGCCTTAGCTCTTGCTATTGGTCCCTTATATGGCCTTCCCTTTTCCTGACGGGGTGATATGCCTTTTTGCATGTGATATTACTAAGTTGTATCATCTAACCCATGACACATTTTACCATCCCAAATGTATTGGGAATAGTGGGTAAAAAAAAATGTACCCTCACCCACGTATCTAAAACCCTTCTCTGGGTACTTCTATACTTCCACTTAAAATATGACTACAGAAGTGACTGTCAAAGTATGAAAATCCATCTAACTGCTAATTCAACCTTACAGTGACACATTACAGGCCCAGAATGAGGCACATTTTTTCGCATCTCTTATCCCTAGGATAGTGGGGATAGTGAGGACAAAAAAATGTGACCCTCCCCCATAAATCCCAAACCCTACTCCATGTACTAGCTACTGCCGCTTCAAATTTTACTTTCAGATGACTGTTAAAGCCTGAAAGTGCATAACTGTCAAATAGTTTTCATATAAGACTTCATGTCAGGTTGTTCAAATATTCAAGACTCCATTAATGGCTGTCATCATAGCTCTAGACCTGAAACCTGAACCTTGGAAATCTACTTTTTCGATTTCCAAAAGTTCTGATGGGTGAAACATGACAAAAATTAGAACACGAGATTACTACGAAGAACCAAATCTAAAAATAATGTTTCCATCGCAAAATGAGGCCAAAATGATCACTTACTAAAAATAGCATATTCCATGCCACTTCACACACTAAAAATGGTAATTCCCTTAATTTTTAAACTTTGATCATCCAAAACACTCAAAAATAGTGTAGAGTGGCAAGTATGGTAAAATCGTCAATTTTCCCAAAATAGTAGGTCTAGAAAAAGCAACTTGCTAAAAATAGTAAGGAATCATCAACGAAGGAGAATGAAATGTGCAAGAAGGTTTAGAAGGTCAGATTTGAGCAAAATATGTGATATGTCCCAAAATAACATGTCCTAGTCATGCCTGCTAAAAATAGAAAGTCTTTGTTTTGGATGCAGTAAGTTGCAGTTGGTTTCGGTTTCACTCATCTTTCCACTTTTTGTCATCCTCACAACATTGTTACATAACTAAAACAAGGGAATTCACTCTTCACAGGAACCCTAAAATATCTCGAGTTGAGTTGAGCTTAACGAGTTGGCTGAGTTGAGTTCGGTAAGCTAGAAGAGCTATGTGAGTTGGGTGAGTCAAGTGAGCTAGTCAAGAGCTCATCCTTTCTTATAAGGGGAACACGAAGATTGTGATATGCTGACATCAGAGTTACTCTCAAGCTAAAAATTTCAAATAAGTGATCTTCACTTGAGGCTCCATTGAAATCCAAGATTATTAGGGAAAACCATCATCATCTCGCTAGGTGAGCTTGGCGACTGAGCTGGTTGGGGTGAGCTGATTGAAGTAGTTAAGTCGAGTGAGTTAGGATAAAGCTCATCTTTCTTCTTTTGTGAGCTCACATCTCACTGGTCAGTAAAGATAAGAAGTTGTAAATGTTGCAGTACATTATGTGGGACATGAATTCAAGTGTTAGGAGGTTTGAGCATCATGAATGACAATTATGAAAGCCTAAGGAGCAAGAGAGTGATCATCACTCTCATTGTGAGATCAAGAATGCATCATCATGAGTGATGTTTGTGTTCATCCCAAACTCACCATCGGGAGGTCTTACAATAGTGTTTCTCAACACGCATTCGATGATCTGAGGTGTTTGTGCATCTGGTAGGAGGAGAAAAATGAGATCATCATGCCTCGAATCAACAATTTCTACATCTAAATGAGCTTCTTTAACAGATCAATCAATTCCCTTTCTTTCTCCTCTTCTCTCCCTTTCTTCTAATTCTTCATTATACATAATCATGGTATTTTTTCCTATTCGCTTAAGTGACAATATTTGTAAATTGTAAAAGTATTCTCTCAAAATTATAAGAGAGATACTTAATTTGTCTCTTCTAAGGGCAAGTGAAAGGTCACAATTGGAATAGGAACATGAAGAGTCATGTGGGGGGAGATGAGAAGGAAATTCACAAGGCTATAAATTGGAATGACTTCTCCATTCCAAGGGATCCTATATTTTGAAAATTTCTACTCTGTGGCAATTATGAATTATGTTTTGGATGTTGAAATTTATATCACCAACATAAGAAATAAAAGCTACATTCTTCCATTTCCTTTGTTAATGTTTTTCTTCTACTCTCTCTCTTTTACAACTTTGAAAGTATGATGATCAAGAAGGAACATGGTGTCCTTGATAAATAAACCTAGAGAACAGTGTGTCTCTAGTTTATTGGGCTCATGCTAGATGGCCTACATTGTTTCTTTCCTCCAATTGACTGTTGAACTACTCTTGTTATTGTATGTGAACTATGCATATTGGATACTCACAACAATAACCCTCTCTTTCATAATTCCTCTCCTTTATTCCTTGTCTGCTGCAAATTTCCTCGCTTGTACCCCATAAACAGCACTTTTCCATCAAGTTCAATGAAGTGTGTCTATGTGATGAACCCTGACCTATTTGGCCACCCCATCAACATTTAGATAGAATTATGATAGTTACATTCAATGATGGGAGCCTCCCCATACACAAGAAGGAGGGGCGTAGCCCCGTCGAGCGTTGGTGGAAACACATAATCTGCCATACGACAAAATATTCCACCAACAATTCTTGGTGACTCTGTTGGGGAGATATCTTGCCCCCTTGTGTACCCATATATATCTCTACAAAATAACAAAAAATAAAAATTCCAAAATAATGCCATTTGAATGAACAAAAAGCCTCTTGGAAATCCTATTGAGAAATATGCACTTTCCAAGTTTCTTTCCTTCCTAAGTGCTTGAGGTAAACTAGTTGAAAGAAGGTATACACAAGATGATCATGTAGGTAGTGCATGTGATTGATCCAAATTTTGAAGAACTATTGCAGGCATGATTTCAGACTTCCTATCAGTCAAATCAAAAGGAGAACAAGTCAACAATACTTCCCAGAGTTTGATCCTACCTTTTCTCTTGAGTATTTAGTTGACGAATCAACAATTCAACCCTTGAACTACATTGCTCCAAAAGGAGAAGATGTTGAAGAAGTTGTTAAAAGAGTTAAAGAAGAAGAAGAAGAAGAACCTGATATGAGCAGCATGACAGTGCAAACATCAGTGTCCATGGAGATAGAACACTGGTTTGTTGGGTTTGACTCCACCACTCCATGAACTCCCACAAGGATCAAGAAATAACTTTCCAAAGTTATATGGATATGGCAGAACAACATCTTGACGATCATATCACAACCTTCATCACAGCCTATGGAATCCTTGGAGTGCAACATGAAGATGTTGTAGTTTGATTGTTCAGTCGAAACATTGCAAGATGCCACAACAGACTGGTTCTACTATTTCCCTTCATGCTCAATATTTGATTGGAGATGGTATGAAAAATAAGTTTGAAGAAAGGTTCAAGAGCATGGAAGATAACCTCCTTGCTTAGCTTACTCGGATGAAGAAGGAGCCACAAGAGTCCATGAGAGACTTCGTAGCAAAATTCAACAAACTAATCAACAAGATTCTCATTGTTGCCCTTCCTACTACAGATAATCTGAAGATGTTCTTCGTGAATTCTCAATTTCTTGAAGTGAGTTTCTTTCTATGAAGAGTTCAACCACGATATTTGACAATGTTCAAGAAATTGTTGTTGATGTGCAAGATGACCTCATCTTGTCAGGTAAGATCAATAATCCTTCAATGAAGGATAAGGTCCAGGTTTCCATAGATTAGAACATTGATCAATTGTTACAAAGGTTGGCCAATGACTTGACGACATTGAAGAAAGAAGTTGCTCAACGAGCACCTCATCCAAACCGGAACAGGAACCAAATTACAGGAGCACGCCAAATGCTTTCCTTGGAGGCTTCGTCAGTCAATGTAATATACAAGATTAATGAAGATGAAGAAGAATAAAATTTTGAATAAGAAGTTGAAAATGAAGGAGAATAAGAATAAGAATGTGCTCGAAACAGATTTTGTGAATGTACGTTTGATGACAAAGAATGCACAATGAAAGCACCCTAAACTCTACAAAGCAAATAACATGACTAACTAGGGAAGGCTAACACCATTGTCACCTATAGCCAAGGCTTTAAGTATAGGAGTGTAACACTAATGATAGAAGCTTAATGGAATGTTAACTAACATGAATATAATTCAAAATATAATTAATCATGCCTACTAATATATTGAATTGCTAAACTAACAAAGACATAAATAGATCTAAGAGGGCAATCAAATTAGTATGGTTGTTATTCCAAACAAGGTGAAATGGCCTCTCTAAATGAATACTTGGTCATTTTGGATATCCATATACTAACCCAATTAAAGACTTTAGGCAAGGATTGAGCTTGGCTATAAATCATATTTCTTATATGAGATGCATATCAAAGCATGGTGTAAAGTTGGAAGATAGTAATTAGTCTTATTTATAGTTTTTCCTTTGAGGAAAACTTGCATCTTGGTGCATTTGAGACTAAAAGTACAAAGAAGATTAAGAATTTATAATCATGATCAAGGTTTGTTAATCTTGATTAGTGAATTAACAAGTGATTAGAATGCGAGGAGCCCTAATCAACCACTTAGGGTCAATTAGGAGGCTAGGATAAGCTTTTGAAGCCTTCTAAGATGTTGTGGAGGGAAATGGGGTGATTTTGAGTGGTTGGAAGAGGGGTTTAAGCCAATAGTAGGGTATATTGACTAAAACAAGGGTAAAATAGGCTTAATTAGCTAATAATCGCTAATTGTCTATTTGGAAGAGAATTTTGAGTTGCGATTTGTCATAAAGTGGCATCCTAAATGCGAAAGAGGTAAGGCAATTAACAAAGCATTGTTAATTCACCAAAATGGTAAGAAACACTAGTTAATTAGCATAAATCACTAATTATAATGGAAATGGTGAGAATGAGAGTGATTTGCATTCGTTTGGCAATAAGATTGCGAAAGCGGAATTTAGGTGTCTACATTTGCCCCTATTTGAGGTGAAGTAAGTGACTTCACTTCAAATATAGTAGACAAGCATAAACAAACAAATTTTTGAAGAAAAATTAGTAGGATGAAGGATGCCCCCTCGAGTGTTGATGGGGTGATGGAAGAATTCAATCGATGATAGAAAATACGATTGAAACAGATAGAAGAAATATGATAGGAATAAACATGATTGTTTATTGCCCAAGGTGATTGGGAAGAAAAATTAGTAGTGATAATAAATGCTAGTAGAGAATGGGAATACCTCTTTATTTGCCTCCAAAATGTCAATAAGCAACTTTTATTTCATCATGTTGCCCCTATGATCTACATCATTGGCCTTTATTAAAATAAACAAAATTGTAAAATAACATGAAAAGCTAAATTACTAACATTTGTTTACTACTAAAAATACGTAACTCCATGTAACATACATAATGCAATGAAATACAAGAAAGTAAACTAGTTAACCTAGTAGAGAAACAAGTACAATCGCACATACTCAAACAAACAATGTTCAAGACAGTTGCACTAATGTTTTTGTTATCGAGCTTCAGTTCCCGAATGTTCGCGTTGTAACGACAAGGGTTAAAAATGGTGCCCCAAACAAGGATACATGTGAGGGGATTAATGGAGGACACAAGTAGTCCCATGGAAAGCATTCATGCACTATGACACAGTCTCTAACAACTTACTGTTGCACTGGAGTACCAACATAGTAAGCAGGCCAACTTTGTTAATGGAGGTAGATCACGATGATCCACACATCATTTGAGACAAGAACAAGCAAGAACTTAAGAAAGATGTTTTTGTAGGACAAATTTTGATGTTTGAGGAAAATTCATTTGATACAGGCTTCCACTATGTGCATGTCGTTTACCAATTTTTGAAAAAAAAATGGATTTTTAGATTTTTTTGGATTTTTAATGATTTTACAATTTTTTTGGGTTTTTGATTGTTTTACCAATTTGCTTTGGTTTTTTGAAACATATTTGAATGTTTTTTAATTTTTTAGAAGTTTTCTGAAGCTATGTACAGGAAATGAAGAAACGTGGATGCCTCAGCGATAAATGGGATGTACAAAGGTAGAATGCCACGCATATGTGCAAGAAAGTGAAGATGCGAAATTACCCCCAGCATCAGATGAGAATATTCAAAGGTAAACTCTTCAAGCGCAAAAGTTGGATCAGGGCCAATATAGATAGGTTCAACATGATGATGAACGTAACCCGATGACATGCTAGGAAGGATCAAGGATGCCCCCAGCATAAGCTGGCCAAGAAGCACATGATAAAAATAAGTGGAAGATTGTTTTGAGAAAGGGGAAAAAGGTGTCCGCAAACATGGAAAAAAGGAAATATTATACACATGGATGTTCTAAACAAAGTAGAAGAACAACGTGAATGTTGTGAATGTAGCTTAGAAGCCTCGCAATGAAGAAGCGATTAGCCAAAGGCACAAATCGTGAGACAAGATACATACTAGAGTAAGAGTCTGAACAGGGTCCAAAAAAAGACACTTGGTAAAAACTAATCTTGTTTTCTCATCGAGATCTAGTGTGTGCACGTGGAAATTTATTACCTCTTAGAGGGAAGATTTGATAGACAACAAGTGAAGACACCCTAGCCAATGTGTAGGAATGATTTATTTTTCAAAGTTGATTTTTTTGTGAATGGGTTGTGGAAGGAGAGTCGGACATTGCTCCGCTACCAACCAGACATCTATATCCTTGATGGAGATGCATTTGATTCTAATCACATCATTTTTCTACTGTTAGTCAGGCGTCTATAGCCTCGGTAGAGATTATTGGAAATACCCCAAGAGAGAGTTATATATCAAGTTGCTTTTGCTTTTAGCTTTGGTTTTTTAATGTGGTTGATTTTGTTTTACTTTTTGAAAACTTATTTCAGTGATCTTGTTTGAAAAGGGGTTAAGAACCATTGATGGCTTGATGGAAGGAGGTGGAAGTGCTTGTGATGATGACATTGGCTAGTGTCAACAAATATTTCCCAAAGTTCTTCGCGACAAGTTTTTTTTAGATGTTGATTGTGATAGGAATTATGTGAGGTTAGTTGTTCTTTAATTTACCAAGGTGATGAAAGACTAAGGCCAAATGAATACCATAGAGGTAAATGTTACCAAATGCATGCGAATAGGCTAACCAAAATATCATCAAAGGGATGAAAATGGTAGGAAGACCTGCAGAAGAAGAGCAAGAAAGGGAAGAAAGAATGTCCATGTGTATTCAATACCGGATTACAATGTTTGATCTTTAACTTTGATATTTTTTTGGAATGTTTTTTTTTCATTTATTTGTATTTTTTTAAAAGTGGGACCGACAAGGTCATTTGCCATGATAAGATCCAACAACAATGTTAGTGATTTCCTTGATAAAGAAGACTAGGCATGTTTACTTATCAAGATTCATATTATCCCCGATCTCAATGATCGTGGTGAGCTCATACTCAATATATGATTGTGTTTTATCATGAAATGTGGATTTTGTAAGCGGGGGATTGAGTTCCTTATCCATAGATTTATGCACTTTGTGCCATACTTGATGGGTTTGCTGATGTACATTTTTGAATTGTGTTTGATTTTGAAGTTTATGATTGTTTGAATTGGTGGGAGCTTTAGAGCTCTTAGAATTTTTAATTGTAGTTAGATGAAGGAACTCTTTGGGTTTCTTGTAAGCTATTACGTGACTTGTTTGATCCTGAGAAGTAGGAGAAGAAAGTGGATGAATAGAATTAATGTGAGAAATGAAGGTGGGTTTTCCATAATCATTGATAGAAGAAGAATATGATGGACATAATGGATATGGTCCAAAATTTGAAGAGGATGGGCTACCAAGCAGTGTCCCATATACTAAAGATAAAGGACTACTAGGATGTGGCCCAATAATTGAATACAAGGGGCTACTAGGATGTGTCCCCAGTATAGATGATGAAGGCCTATTAGGACATGACCCCAAGATAGAAGAAAATGGGCTACAGGTAATGAGCCACATATAGAAGAAGATGATGAGCTACTAGGCGGCGACGCAAGATTAGATTGTGATTGAGGAATCGTGATAGATAAAGAATGATTGGGTAAGGAGAAGATATGAAATGGATCAATGTTGGACCTAGGCCTTCCATAGCTCAATGAGGAATGTGAAGATGAAAGAACAAGAGGAGGATCAAGTTCAATGATCTTAGGGTATTCCTCTATTTTTGTACAAAAGGAATCAATTTCTTCCTCCCAATCCATGAGAGCATCGAAGTCAAAATTGAATGTCTAGTCATTATCTCTAGAGGAATGTCATCATGTAACCTCATGAATTCATTGATCACTTCCTCGTCCTGAAAGAAATCAACTAGAATGGGTATTTGTTCTTCGGCCATGGGATATTGACTAGAAGAAATGGGTCCAACTAGTATAGAAGATTAAAAAGATGACGAATCAAGAAATGAAGTTGATTTAGATTTGGACGTATCACGAGTAGAAGAAGACAGTTTTTTAATAGCTTGGTATAGGTTTGCCTAGAAGATGAATATTACTAGTAAAGCAGTAGGATTCTTCATCTAGGAAGGATATTGTGATGTGGGGGTCGACTTGGATGATTGCGACATGAGTGTTGACTTAGAAGATTGTGACATAGGAGTCGACTTAGATGATTGTGACATAAGTGTTGACTTAGATGATTGCAACATGGGAGTCATCTTAGAATATTGCGACATGGGTGTCGACTTAGAATATTGTGACATAAGTGTCGAATTAGGAGAATGCGACATAAGTGTTGAATTAGGAGAATTTGGATTCACCCATATCTTCAATGGAGGAAGAGGTTTTCAAGGTGGTGAATAAGGGAGGTCCTGTAAAGTAAATGATGACCACAACTCAAGAACCAAATTAGATGTTTGATTGATGGATCTTGGAGCCGCACAGATCTTTAAAGGAAGATGTCATTTAGGCGGCTGATAATGGGAATTTTGTGAAGACAGGGAGGACTATGACTTAAGAGTCGAATGAGGTGAATATCTCTTATGAGAATTTTCAAAAGACCGAGGTGAATCTGAAGAATCAGAATAATATTTTGTATCAGAGTCCGAAGATCAGTGGGAGGAAACCAAATGATAATTTAGATCAGAAGTGTCCAAACCATACCACCAACTATGAGATGAAGGTGGGGAACAGAGTACCCAAACAAGTTCTCTAGCGCGAAGAACCAAACGAGGCTTAGGTGTGATTGACATCCTTTTATGGGAATGTAGAAACTTTGATTCCTTAGTATCGTACATATAAGGAACCTCGCGATAGTTACTCTTTGTTGGTGTTTATGGGATACAAATTCCTAGACCTCGATAGCGTGATTGAACTCATTCACGCGCGCAAAGGTCTGTGCACGGGGACAATAAACTCAAGAGTTAGCCAAATTTTCAAGAATGGCTTCAAATAGGAAAAATTACGGGTGATGTGAGGAGCACGACATGACTCTAAATAGACAAATGCATGGATAAGGCATGGCCATAACAGGATAAAGCACATGCAGGGCTAAGAATAAACATAAACTATGCATGGACAAGGACATATATAATTATAGCACACGCAAAAGAAGACATTTATAATGCATAAGATAAAGATATAAATTTCAGATTTAAAGTTGGACGCACGTGGAGAACCACAGGATGATGCCTGAATATAGGAAAGTGCAAGCATGCAAGGTATGTATAGGAGTACTCTAAGAATAGATTAAATCGTGCAAGGCGGCGAGGAACAAAGTTTCCATCCCATATATATGTATGAATGTCCATGTAAGTAAATATATATGTATATGTGGAAGACATGTGTGTAGATATTGTGTGCAGGTGAGTCCATATATGAGTCATACCTTGTGCATGAGTCTGTAGTAGAGGATGGTTGATCCTATCATGTTGTAAAAAATCATGAGTGTAATGAGTAAGAGATCTTTTGGTTGATCAATTATCTTTATGGGCAGTTCATATTTGCAGGAACAACATCTTGATTTTCACTCTAGAAGGAACTCGAAGGAGTTGTGCGAGCTTTGGGTGAGCACTTAGACTTATGTCTAAGTGAAATGCCAATGAGCTCGACTATGTTGTGTTGATTTACTAGATTGCCGTGCGACATTTTGGTTATGTTGTCAGGACCTTCTTTCATTCATTCTCTCAAGATGTGACGAGCTTATGGCGTTTCATTTATCATTGGAAAATATTGAAAGGTGAATACACGATGGAGAAGACAAGTTTACATAGAGATATAACACTGACGTTTACTTCAATCCACACAAGTGGGTTGAATACAACCTATATGATTTGCTCTATGAGACATTATTCAACTTTTTACCTCGAGAATTGTATGAATAGTTAACAACATATGTGTAGAATAGAGGAAGTAGGATTAAATGAAAGCAGATCTAGATTCAGAATAAGTATCAGGCATTGGTTGACTTGGATGCACCATGGACACGTGCATTAGATCGTTGGTGGGAAGGCATCTTGAGGAATTATAATTTAGAGTATGTAATTTCAATGTTCTTGTGCCCAAAGGAAGCATAGTTCTAGTTCCTTCGCAAGCCCAGAGGATCATATTTACGCATCCTACCATTAGCTATAAAGATATTAATGGTAGAACTTAGATTGGAAAATATATTAATGGTTGGCTAAAACCCTACCATGTGCAGTGGAAAGGAAGGGAATTAGGAAAGATTTTGTTGGTCCAGATGGAAAAGGAAAGAGAAGAAAGATTTCATAGATGCAATGATATGTGAGAGAGGGAAGTTGAAGAGGCACTAAGACATAGAGGAACGGGGTTGAGTGAACATTTTGAGGACCCTGTGAGAGGCGAGGGACTGCAGGACCATGTCCCTTTGATATTGGGGAAGCGCAACAGAAGGACCCCCTCGACATCTGATGAAAGTGAGTCTAGAAAAGATAGAATAACCACTGACACGCATCTGTCCCACCCTAGACCCTTAGCCCTTGCATTTGGCACTCAGGAATAAGAAGTTCATATAGAGGTTCATCATGGAGAAGAAGAAGAAGAAGGTAATTGGGGATCACTACATTGGGTCAGAGATACAAACAGATGCATGATTGTATAAGCTCAAGAGGCACAATAGAGGAATGCATCGCATATGGCATCACAACAAGCTCTTGTAGCTGGACAAAAAAAATTGTTTGGAAGTAATCTGACAGGTGCAACATCAGGAAAGAGCATTGGCACGCTACTCAATGGAAATAATTCCATTTATGGGATGCCAGGATAGATGATTGGTGTGCAGTTCAGTTCTACTATGACCACATAGACTAGATTTGCCACATGACCATCATTCATTCTAGCGACATGGGGCTCGGGAGGCTCTGGTCCTCCCTTAAGTGGTATCAACTTTGGTGGAGGTTTGAGAAGAATAGAATTAAAGTACTTAAAGGAGATTAAACAGGGGCTATCTGAGAGTGTCTGTGAATATGATGCACGGTTCAAGACTCTGTTGTCCAAGCTCTTGTATGATATCCATCAAATCCAACATGTGTAATAGTTCATGGGTGGATTACTTACACCTTTTAGAAGGGCATTATCACATAAAACATTTGTAGATATATGCGAAACCTTAGAGGCAGTACTTCACGTAGAGGCATCTAAGAGCGTAGATATTGGTGTAAGTCCATTCCTATAATCACATATAACAACTATGGCCACTCAGTTTGAGAAGTCGTTTGTTAACTCCGCGCATGACACTCATAGTGGATTATGGTGTAAAGACTATGACGTAAAGGGACACACTAAGAATAGTTGTCCACGCAGAAATGTGCACGCACTACTGTCATGTTGGGAGATTTTCCATAAAAATTATGATGTGTGAGATTGCTCGTTTCTTCAACGTTCGACCTAAAAGAATGTGTCACTCTACTGCACAATTTGTGACAAGCATACGCACGATACAACTAATTACTGGTTGATTGACCATATCCATAAGGCTTGTGAGACAGGGTTGTGCCAAACTAGTAGAAAGAAGTTCATAGGCGCGTGAGGGACATAATAATGACGCAAGTAATAACGGATATGAAGGCTATAAGGGAAGATATTGTGGCAGAGGCAGTGGTTAAATTTGAGGGTCACCCTTACTTGTCAAGATTTTTTTGGTGACGGTTTGTTAACTAATATTACCATGCACACAATGTTTATTTTTCATTTTTGAATTTCATAATTTCTATATAGATACAAAAAATACATCTTTCTCACAGTAATACCATCTAAGATAGAGATATTGTTGACATAAATTGCAAGTATTCAAAAATTTTATCAACCCATTGGTTTGAATTGTCTTCTCTACTATGTGTATCCTTTAAACAATACGGGTTGTTTTTTATAGAATTAAAAAAATGAAAGATCTGAAAATATTTAATTTAATCAATCTACAAGTTTTTGAACATAATATTTTTTTAATTTATTACAACTCGCTAGTGAGCCATTAATGCAAGGATTCATTATTTGTTTTGTTACATCAACATAATCATCATGCACATTTGGAATTGCCACAAATTGTTGTTCATTATTTTCATAAACTAATATTTGTGCAATTTTATATAAAACACTTATTTTCTAAAGCTAAATTACTACAATTATTTTATAATCTCAAAGTTTTTAGGTAACAGTAATGGTAATGGTACCTTTCAAACCTGCAGTTGAGAAATTTATAGAAACAATCCTCTATCTCTGGGAACTTGGAGAGAATAAGTGACAAACAAAGATCCTCTATTGAGGCAATGAGCAATACGAGGAAAACATTGCATTCTAATTTAACAAAAATAGAATTTAATTGCCTTAAACCTTAATATTGTAGAGTCACGTATATTAAATAACTACTAAAGTACATATTGGAAACAAGCAATAAGCTAACAAATATGAAACCACAGTGAAAGAGAGAGAGGAGAGGACTTAGCTGATTTACGTTATTCCTATAACTAATGTGGACTTGAAGATTGATGACCAAGAAGGGCATATTGTTGCAACTATACTCTGTAAAATCTGGAGTTAGATAATCCTTGACTAGGGAGCCTAGACTAGGTCAAGGCATCCTCAGTGTCAAAGTCTACTACTGGGCGCCCATGATTTTGCAAGAGCTTAGAACCTGATTTTTTTGGTGTCGTAAGATGGTTGTTGATAGTCATTGTTGGTCACCTATATGTTGCACTATGATCATAGAAGTCATGTGTAACCTGCAAAGAGATGTTGATATGCAAAACCCTCTAACTACATCAAATCCCAAAAAGAAAATATGCAATATGGGGAGTCGGATTGACCCCAGTGGTCACCCGACTAAGTGAAATTATGACCGAGTGTTGCACTACATCTCAGACTCCATATAGTTCTTATGTGTGTGTGATAGAATCTTTCCCTAAGAAGCCCTTGTGCAAGTGCATGTGATAACAGGTGATAGCTAGATGTACCAATGTAAATAGATGTGTGGATGGTAAAATGAACTTCCCATTCCTACGAAGTGTATGCAAAAAATGTAGTCCCTTTCCCTTGAATGAAAGCTAGATGGATGCCTTTGACGCTCTTAGATGCATTTGGATACAACCTTAGGTGATGATAATAGATACTTAGAGCTTGGTCCTTTATTTTGGTCACATAGCTTTGTGTTGATATGATATCCTTGGTTAAATTTCATAATTGAAAACTGGAAGGACAACCCATAAGAAAATAAGATGCCCAAAAGATAAAAGAGACCCAAAAGAAGCGAGTAAGATACAAAAAGGGTCAAGGGCGCCTAGAAGGATGGAGGCACCTGTGCATTGGTGTCTGAAGCCATAAAAGATAAGCAAGTGAAATATTGACTGGGATGTAGGGTGCAAAAGACCATAAAGAAGACTAGAAACAAATCAAATAGGCCAAAGATAGTTGTCAATTACTAGTTTTCTTGCTTAGGAATCATATGAATGCAAGTATGCTTTTAGGACCTAGAAATGTACCCAAGTGCGTGATTTTGTGTCTACATTTTGCCCTACTTTATGTTGTTGGGTGAATACTCGATAACATAAAGTAGATAAGAGATGTGTACCTGATAACCATGTAGAGTGTGATGGTGATAACATGCCGAGGAGACAAGTGAAAGAGTGAAGTGGTAAAAATGAAGCGCGAAAGCTAAGAAAGAGGAAGTGACCCTGTGGGTGAAGTGTGTTGTGTTGTACCATGTTGTACCTATTTTTGTGCTTGATGTAGGGTTGTTTCTTGTTGCATATTAAGGACAAACCTACAAAAAAAGAGCTAAATAGTTGTATAAGTTAAAAAAATTAGAATGAAAATGCAAGAAAATAAACAAGTTTGTCTCCCTACTATAACCTTCCTATAAAATACCCTAGATAGAGCAATGTGTTAGGTTGTGGAGCTTGTTTTCATGTGTGAAAGTGTTGAAGACTGTACACTAAGAGTACTGTACACTTTCCACAGTTGTCATATTGAGCTATTTTTTTGGGATTAAAATGTGCTCGATATACCAGGAAACGTGCTTTTCTCATATGGGCGGGATTTTTGACCCATATGTTTATGGGACTGTTTTGGCACATGGTTTTAATACCCACAGTTTTGTAAAATTGCTTAAGCATTTGTTTACTTATGTGGTTTTATGCATATGGTAGGATGATAATGTAAGATTGCAGATGTGTCTAAATTCGAGTGTGAATTCTGTAGAGTTTGTTGAGCATAGCTCCAAACAGATATGGGTATTGTATTGAGAGAGCGGTGGTTCGTAATAAAATCTGAGCAAGTGATTCTTGGTGGACTTAGCCCAAATTGGGTGAAACACGTTAAATATTGTTTCTTTGTGTTGTGTTATTTTTATTCTGCACTTTCATTTCAGATCTGTAATATTTTCTGCATATTAGTTCCTATTGTTTCAATTCTGTGAGGGATTGTTCCACATATTTTATCCCTTATTTCCTAACACAATGGATGGAAGGGAGGGAAAATGCAATACCTTCACTTACCAAATGAAGAGCTCCCTTGATGCTTTAGATGTGCTCTTGATAGTGGATTGGATATGCTTACTTCAAATTTTGGTGGAGAAACTTGGGAAGCACCTCCCCTTAATTGCCTTGAATTGTTAGATGTTTAGTGAAGGATGAATTGATTAGAGTAGATTGATAGAGTGGATGGATTTATTGGATGATAAAAATGGCAAAGTATGGTTATGGATTCTTAGGATAATCTAACTAGCTTGCATGGAGGAGGAGAGCTCAATTTATAGTTTGTGGGTGGAGAATTTAATGACTAGGATGAAGCCAAATTGGATTTGGATCAAGGGTGGAGAATGTATGCGAGGATTGGAGGATTATAGAGTGGAAGGCTCTAGAATTTGAATTCAAAAATCATGGAGGGAAGAAGATTCCATTGAATTAAATTAGATTAGAAGCCTCTAAAGTTAGATGTGCGAGGATGTGATTAGGATTAGAATTATATTAGATTAATAAATGATGGTTAGGGGTGAGGTTACATGGAAAGGCTAGGTGTAGGGTAGCTGGTAGGTAGATGTCAAAATATTAAATTCCTAGAAAATGTTTAAATAAGATTAAGATAATGAATAATAGGATATAATAATGAAATAAAAGGATAATGATGAAATGAGGTACAATAATAATAATGATTTAAAAGGATCAATGATGGAATGATGGGATGAATTAAAGGGATCAATGGTAAAATGAGATATTAGATGAATGATAAAGGAAAAATATGATAAAAATGGATTATTAATAATAATTAATCTTGAGATTAATTATTATATGGATGATGTATGGATATTTACGCGACAAATTAATCATAATTGATCATATTGATACTTTAGATGTCTACATTTTGCCCCTCTTTGAAGTTTTATTGTGGAGTAATGACAGTTCAAAGAAAAGAAGTGAAGATTTTAGGATGGTTATATGATGCCCCCTTAAGGGGTGAGGCGGGGAGGAACGAGTCGGGTAACCACTCGAAAATAGGAGAGGCCCAAGTTAGTAGATGAGAGAGGATTAGAAGATGAGAAGATTTGAGGATTCAAAGTATTATGATTGGAGGATTAGAATATTTGAGGATTCATAGGATTAGAAGATTAATTAGAGGACGAGAAGATTATAAGATTTATTGAAGGAGTTGTATTATAGGATGCCCCAATACAGGGGTTGAGATAAAGGACATTGGATTTGAGGATTTGATTAGGATATTGATGAGGTTGTAGGATTATGGGATTAGAAGATAGGAGAGAGGATTAAAGGAGCAGGAGATTAGAATATTCAAAGGTATTGGATTTTGGAGCAGAGAATACCCTAGTCAACGATGTATGACAAGGGTGAAGATTTAGAATTTAAATTTGATGATGTGCTAGTGAAGGGGTTAGGATTTGTTGATTTTGGATTTAGAGAATGTTTGATTTGATGCCCCAGTCAAGGGGTGAGGATTTTGGATGTTGGATTTGAATATATTGGATTTGTATTTAAGGATGTTGGATTTGAAGATTTGGGATTTGGATTTAAGGATGTTGGATTTGAAGATTTCGGATGTTGGATTTAAGGATGTTGGATTTGAAGATGTGATATTTTGAGGATTTTAGATTTGAAGATGTTAGATTTGAGGATTGAGTGATGTTGGATTATATAGTTGGATTTGATTAGAAGATTGAGGATGTTTGAGAGGATAAGGGTTGATTATTGATGATAGGACATTGATGACTATGATTGATGATGTGATGAGAATTATTGTTTGAATTTGATTGATAAGAGGATGTTAGAAGATGCCCCAGCCAAGGGGTGAGGATTTTGGATGTTGGATGTGAAAGGATAAGATTGAGATGTGGATATTGATTGATGGATGAAAGTATTGATAGGATGTTGATGATAGGAGGGGGTGTGCAGGTGTGCTACCATAAAGTACCCACAGTTATGATCATTAGCAATGGTATTGATGTGGCATAAAGCAAAATGCATCAAGGTATAAATATCGTGATGATTGAATTACCAAATACCCTTGTCCTCATACCATTGGACAAATTAATACAAAAAAGATGGTCCTCATATCATTGGACCATGTAAAAGGAAAAGAAAAAAAGGGGCCTCATATCATCAGCCAAAATATGCAGACAAGCAAGAAAACACACACAAGCACAAAACAAACACACATTGCATTTTTGTATGGATTTTGTGAATGTGTTGATTTTTAGAATTTGGATTGTGGATGTTTAGATTTTAGATTTTGGGTGTTTAGATTTTTAGATTTTGGATTTGTGACAGGGGAGAATGGTTGAGGATAGGGAAGATGAAAGGATTTGGGATAGGATAGCTTATGGGGGGATGGGAAGGGATGTAAGGTGGGATGAAAATTTCTCATATTGTGTTTGGGTAGGGTTAAAGGGAAATATTGAGGGAAATTGGATAGGGTGGATAGGATAGGGATTGGTTAGGATTAAATGAGATGCCACATTAGGATGAAGGATGTGGTATGGAAGATGATAAGAAATGCCCCAAGTATAGGGGGATGGATTGAGGGATAAATGAGGTGTGCCCCCAAGTGTAAAAGTAGTGTGGCCTATGTGGATGGATGAATGGGTTCAATTTTCCCCCAAGTATAGAGTAGGATGGGAAGTGACAGGTATCTAAAATGCATGATGCCTCCAATAGATGATAGTAAGGTTTCCCCCAGTCACAATGATGACAATGGAAAAGGGTAATGGGGAGGATTGGATGAAAAGGACATGATCATCGTCTACCCACGGATGTTCGATCCAAAGGGAAAAAGGATGTGGAGGTGATGGATGCAAGGATAATGAAATCAATGATGATTAGAAGATGAGCCTTACGACACATGTTGTAAGGCAAGAGTTGGACTAAAACAAAAGTGTGACCAAGGTATAAACAATACCTGGTAACATGCGAGCCCTATGTTTGTACAAGATCAAAGTGTGTGTGATTGTGATGGTTAATTACCGCTTGAAGTGAAGATTTAATGGGTAGTATGTGAAGACAAACTAGCCAATGTATAGGGAGTGATTAAGTCAAATACGTGGATGGAGGTGAAAGGAAGGCTAAGACGTGCATTTCTTTGACATCACTCAAACGTCCATAGCCCCAACAGAGATGCATCATATTCTTGTCACAACATTGCTCTACTTCTAGCCAAACATCCCTAGAGAGCGTTTTGAGGTGGCTTTTATTTGATATTTTTAATTTTGATATGATTTTTTGATTTTTTAATATTTGGAATTTTTTTTTATAAAGAGGTTCCACTCTTTTGAGAACTCTCAAGGCGTTAAGAATCACTAGCGGTTTGATGGGGGGATGGAGATGAGTGTGAAGATGACATTGGATAGAGTGTAAACAGACACACCTAAGGGTCTTCACCACAAGTTTATTAAGTGTGTTAAAGTGTATCTATCTAGAAGGAAAAATGTGCTGGAATGTTGGAGGTAACAATAAACCAAGGTCACTCGATTGTAGTAGGTACTAGTGATTTACAACATGTGTGGGCAAATTGATCAAGTGTTCAAATGAATGGATTGTAAGAGGATATAAATGGATGTGATGATAAGAATGGATTAGATGTAAAGAGATTTGGATGTTGGATGGAAGGAGGATGGGTGGGGAAGGAAATAACATCTGCGTGTAGGTGATGAATTAGGTGCTCAATCCATTTTTTGGTGTTTGGTATTCGTAGGGGGTTAAATGATTTATGTTTGAGTTAGGTGTTTGGGATGGTAGGATCAACAAAAGGAGTGGGTTATGATGGAGTAGCAGGAGGGTCATTGTTAGTGTTAGGTTTATATCCTAAGCCTAAACGACCTAGAATTTGGTGAAGGGAGATGGGTTCATGAATGCCTTGTTGATGAATGCCCAAGCCTTTGCCTTGATGTTTCATATTAGCGAACATATTTTTGGTTATAGGGTATGAAGTGGATGGGGAAGATGATGTCATGTGGTCATCATGAGACTGGGGGATTGTAATTTTGTCATCTGCTAAGAGGCCAGACTTAACAAAGGATGGGCGTGAGTTTTGTTTTGGTTTTTGGTTTATGAAGAATGTTTGGATGTCCGATGAGATTTGGATGGGTGACGATGTTTATATGTTGAGTGTGGTTTGGATGATGGGTGATTGTGAGGGATAGGATTGGGATGATAAGGTCATGGATAGAGAGGTAGAAGGATAAAAATTCCTTGGTTAATGAGGTTTTGGACATAAGACCGAAATTACATGCAATAATTGGTCGAATGTCCATGGGTCCGAAGGAAGTAACAATAATAATCTTCCTAATACCAAGATGGTTTGGGAAAGTTTTGATCACGTGATTTGATTGGGGGATGGATGATCACATTGAATGTTTTTAGAAGATGGAAGATGGTGGTCATAGATTGTCCTAAAGGAGTGAAGTTGTTTGGGTTAAATGGTTTTGGGGGAGTAGGAAGTAAAGGTGTAGGATTGGGTGGATTATGAGATGGTTTGGTTGATTTGAATTTAGGATTTGGATTGGATTGGTGTGGCTTAAAAGATGAAGGGGATGGGTTAGGCCTGGGGGTAAAGTGGATGGTTTGGGCTTAGAGCCCGAAGTATTTTGGTTGATTTTGGATTGGTTCGAGTATGTGGTTTTAAGGTAGAGGGTTTTGGCTTATGATTAGATTGTTTGGGATTAGTAGATGTAGATGAAGGGGATGGGGTAGACTTAGATGAAGGGGATGGGCACGATATAGGGTCGTATTGGATTTGTGTGATGTTAGAAAATATGGTAGCGGTGTAGGAACCACATTAGATTTGGTGGAGTCAGAGGATAAAGTAGATGACGATGGCATACGAGCCTTATTGGATTTGTTAGGTTTAGGATTTGGTAACTTAGGAGTCACATTGGATGTTTTAGGATTGGGGGCAGAAAAGGAGGGGGGTGACTTAAAAGTCACGGTGGATGGGATATTTTTGATAGGATTGGGCTTAGGTGATGGAGGGGATGAAATAGGCTGAGAGTTTACATTTTATGGTGGATTAGGGTATGTGGGACTTGTTAGTGCAAAATCACAGCACCCACAAATGAGTCGTCAAATATACTTTTCTAAGGAAGATTCATTTGGTTTGGTTTACATAACATTGAGTTTTCCCCAAATTGTGGGACTTTGCAAATGGGAAAAACTCTCCAGATTAAAGGTTGGTTCCTATTCCTCTGTTTAGGTGCATACGTGGAAACTTGTAGAGGACCTATTCCTAAACCTAATTTAAGTTTTACCAAGGAGACATGGATAAAAGGAATATAAGAAATCAATACTAAGCTACAAGGTGATGCACCGAAGGAATGATGAATATTAGTTTTGCTGATAGACAGAAACCAAGAAAATACATACAATAATCAAGCACAGATAGCCGAATTTATAATGAAAGACCAAACGAGAGCAAAGGAGACAAGAAAGGATCTAAAATTGATCAAAAACATGTTTTATTGCTCTGCAGATTGATACAATGCATTACAAATGGCCAGAAGGCAAGAAACGTATTGTAATTTAAATGAAAGGTCTGAACTCCATGAATTTCTTTATTAGAAGGAAAGGGGAGCCTATAAAAACAAAATAATGTCCAACCCTTTACAATGAGTTTCGACCCGACTTTTATAGATTCAACACAGAAGGGAGAAAGAGAGAGAAGCGGAAAAAAGGTCAAAGTTCAATCACCGCCATCAAAGCCTCCTACAAAATCTACCCCCAAATCTATATTGACTACATCAACCATAGGTTCAGTGCCTCGAAGGAGGAGGAAATGACAGATTAGATCGAATCTGATCTGGTTGTTGGGGCAAAAGATCTTGCATTAATGGCCCTGAAGACGTTTCTCCATTTTTCTCCCACCTAACCTCCCCAAACTTAAAGTTTCAGATCTTTATGGCGTAGAAAAGGCAGAGATCTTTCCAACGGTGTTAGATTCACAATATTTCAAGCCTCGAGTCAAAAGATATGCCCCTTCAAAGTTTGTATCAGGTCCATACAAAAAGGTAGGAAACCCAGTTCGAGAAACGGGCCCCTTTTTAATATGGGACACGTGGAGGGCTGGTGCTTGCTTGAGGGTGGCCACTGTATTTTTCTATTGGAGTGGCATGGGGCTGACACGTGGCTTCTTCCATGACCTGCTCACTTTCCTTTTTTTTTTTACCTAAGTCCTTTGTTCGGCGGGGGACATAAATCTTGACTGGGGACACGCGACGGTTTGGTGCTTGTCTGGGAACCCTCTCTTTATTCAACCCTTAAGTTAGCACTGTTTGGACACTTGGCACTCTCCGTCGACCTGCCACCATGCATTGATATATTAAACCCGGCTCTGTCCCCTTTTGAGACTGGACGCGTGGAGGCTTCGCGCTCGCTTGAAAGCCCGATCAAGATTTGCATTTGAAGGAGCGTCAAGTTGACACTTGGAAGCCTCCGCAAGTATTTGGACTTTTCAACGACCTCCCTCTTACCTTTTCAAACCCTGGGCTACGTGGCGAATTGGTGCTTATTTGAGCCTCCACTTTTGGATCTACCCTTGGAGATGTGTCGCTTGGACACGTGGCAGTCTCCATCGACGCTTCTATAATTAGCCTTTTTTCGAGGCCCGCCCTATCCGCCTTTTGACCTTTGTTGACCATATGCTACGTGGAGGGCTGGCGTGAGTTTGAGTCTCGGCCTGGGGCTCCCTATTTGAATTTGCGTTGTGCCGACACCTGACACCTTCCTGCCTAGTCGAAGACTTTTCAACAGTCATGTAAATTTTTGGGGCTCTAGACGCGTGGAAGCCTGGCACTCGTTTGAACTTCCATTTATGGATTCAACTTTGGAGAAGAGTCGTGTTGACATGTGGTTCTCTCCAGTGCCTCCCCCATACTTAGTCAATTTTTGGACTCGTTTTGAATTGTTTTGAGCCCGAAGACTTCAGATCTTCATTGTTTCTTCCTTTCTTGCTCCTAGCTTCTCGGTGACATTGTTCCTCCTTCTCTGACCCTACTATTCTATTTCTGAGCCCACCTGTAACTTGTAGAATGGATTTAAGGCCCGGATTTTCCCAACAGAGTTGTTTTTTGAATTCTCTTGCATAGGGTTGTTTGATCTTCACAGGCCCCACCACTTCCATTGTAGAGTCTCCCTACAACTTGTTTGTAGGATTAGAACCGTGATTTCTCTGGTTCTTTTTGTGCGGGGTCATGGCTGATCCAATACTTTTCCTGGGGGGTGAAATATGGATAACAGGACTATCTAGGAGAAATTTCTTAGGATCGGATTGGGATGATGAAGATGACGAGGATGGAGGACTAAGATGAGATGTGGGGGATGATAATTTTGGGTTAAGTTGTTGGGATTGTTGTGGATATGTGAATGAGACTTGATGATAAGTTTTATGATGAGTGGATTTAGGATTTGTGGTTTTGGATGGTGGTGGATTATTTGCATGAGTTTTGATGGTAGGAAGGTGTTGGTTATGATGATTGATATGGGATTTGGAGGTCGAGGTTTGGAATGGTTGTGTGGGTTTGGGATGGGTGGCTAGATTAGCGAGGACACAATGAATGTCCTCTTGGTCTAGGTCAAAGTTGATGAAATTGGCTTGTTGGGATAGTGATTTATGTTGGGATTTGGATTGGGATGATTTGGGTTCCTCGAAGAGGAAGTCAATGGGGCGAGGGGTAGGGATCTTGGGAAGGGAAGATTTTGGATGGGGTTAGTTAAGAAATAATAGTTTAGGGGGTGATTGATTGATACATGATTTAAGATTGGATATTTGTTGATTGAGTTGTTGAATGGTTTTTAGGATTTTAGAATCAACATGGGATGGTTGATTTGGATGACAAATATGGGATTGGTTGAGGTAGGATGTTAGATTCAAGATTTATTTGTTAAATGTGTTGGATATTGTGTGGGACTTCATGGTCAAATTGAGGTGGTTAACTTTGATGGGTGGGGGATGATGAGATAACTTGGTTGATGGATTCATGAGAGAGGAAGGGGTTTAGATGTTGGTTTAGAGAGGATGGGGATTGAGGATCAAAGGCCATGGTTAGACAAGATGTGCGGGGGATTAATTTTGGATTAGGAATGTTGATTAAGGATGGTGATGGGATTAGGATTTGGATTTGGATTATGTGATTAAGGATAATTAATTATGATGATGTTTGATTAATTAAAATTTTTAAGGTGATGGGATGGTTAAGGGTGTTCACAAGCACACAACAAACATGCAACACACACCCTAACTAGTCAAGTGGGATTACAATTAAGCTATATCCCACTTTCAATACCACACATCGACGATGGTGCCACAATTGGCACTCTACCTATGTGTCAATGTGGGGTCGACTAGCGAGAGATCTTAGGGAGTGCGGCCGCCTTGCACTATAGCTCAATATGTGGCCAAGAGGTTTCTTGGTATAGGATGCACACGTTCACTAAGGGCATCCCCAATATACCTTACGGTACGTGGGGAAAAATATCATGTTGCAAGGATGTTGTATAAGTCCTAGGTATTGGGACGTGGAAGCCCCTCACTTCATGTTGCTCTTAAAACAAGTAAGCGCTTAGCCAATAAAGACAATTGTCCAAGAATTTGTAAACCTTGCCAGAACACGGGGTTTGTTTACGTGCATGAAGATGAAGCCCAAGTCACAAGACACCTAACACTATGACAAGTGCGTAGATATCACTTCCACATCATGTTTCCACTACAAAAGAAAAATGGGAAGGCTAGTCGCTTTCGATCCTCAAGATCATCCTAGGATGCGAGAGGAGAGTATATGCGGTTTCGCCTTCAGGATGAACAAGAAACAAAGGAAAACAATGCACAAAGGATGATAAATGTAAGATAGTTAAATGCTATATTATAAAATGAAACAATAAATATTAATAGTTTGATGATTGGGTCTTCAAGAGGAGGCCCTACAAAACAAGGGTTATTAGTTTGATTTTTGAACCCAATTTCTTGGACTAAACGAGCTACAAAAGAAAGAGATTGTTAGGTTGTGGAGCTAAATAGCTTCACTAGAGCATGTAATAGAAACTTGCTAGAAAATACAGTAACTGACATTGGTCACCCAAGACCGGCATCGGTCAGGTATGACCGACATCGGTCAGGAAAGGGAGGAATCGGTAGCGGTTAGGTATAACCGGCATCGGTTACCTGTGCGGGAGTGTTTTAATTAACTCTCGGGAATTAGGTCTATTTTTAGCATTAAAAGCAGATTTATTCATTGTAGTTGCATGACTAAGTGCCCTAAGTTTATATACGTTTATATAAGCATGAAAGCTAGGTTTTAGAAGAAACATGAAGAGAAGGATTGAATGAGATCCTTTATTCTCCTAGATTGAGAGGATGAAGACAAAGAAGAAGAAGAAGAGAAAGAAAGAACATGTTACATGAAGATGAAGTCTCCATTGAAAGGAGTTGGACAAAAGGAAATAACAGGTACATCTGAATGGTGAGAAGAGGGTAACATCTTCTATTATATTTCCTTTGTGTAGTTATTGTCTAATTGTAATGGCTTGCATAGTATACAAAGCACATAGAGTTTCTTCTTGTAGATCCACATGTTGGCGAGATCTTGTATTATAGATCCATGTAGATCTAGTTTTGTATTGTAGATCCATGAGATCATATTGTATTGTCGATCCATGTAGATCTAGATATTGTAAAGGATGTTTACACGGGTTATGCAGTGATGGAGAGACAAACTTACTTCTTGGTGCACAGTCATAGATCCTTTATTCTCCTAGATTGAGAGGATGAAGACAAAGAAGAAGAAGAAGAGAAAGAAAGAACATGTTACATGAAGACGAAGTCTCCATCGAAAGGAGTTGGACAAAAGGAAATAACAGGTACATCTGAATGGTGAGAAGAGGGTAACATCTTCTATTATATTTCCTTTGTGTAGTTATTGTCTAATTGTAATGGCTTGCATAGTATACAAAGCACATAGAGTTTCTTCTTGTAGATCCACATGTTGGTGAGATCTTGTATTATAGATCCATGTAGATCTAGATATTGTAAAGGATGTTTACATGGGTTATGCAGTGATGGAGAGACAAACTTACTTCTTGGTGCACAGTCATAGTTGCACATATGGTAGACCCATGTGAGAGGTCTTGTTTGTAGATCCACATAGAACTTAGCAGTAGTTCAGAGATGCAGTAGTTCCTGGTTATGTAAGATCTATTGGTGGTGTTTATAGGCACAGTTTTAGTGCACTCATGGAGATCTGTTTAGAGATCTGGAGGAGATGAGATACTCTTAGAGAGATGCATTGTACTCTTGTTGTATTATATATGTGAGATCTCTATCTTTGGTGGACGTAGCCCACATTGGGTGGACCACGGTACATGTTGTGTTATGTGTGTGTACTTTATCTTGATTTGGATTATTCTAGTTTATACTTCCACTACTATAGATTTTGGGGAATTCTTTAGATTCTATATGCATGATTTTGTTTGTTATTGAATCATAGCAATATTTCACAGTCCCGAATTCCCAACAGGGATTAGTAGTTTTCAATCCTATAATCACAAAAAAGGGTTAGATGAATATCAAAATGGATGTAATCTCCCCTTGTTGTTTAAATAAACCTACAAAAACAGATTGTTAGACATGCAAAAACGACCTACAAACACTTGAAAACAAGATTACACCGTTAGTCGTAAGTGAAAATTGTGATTCTGCAAAGTTGTTGATTAACAAGGCATAGATGCCAAAGTATGACAAATGATCCAAATACAGTAAATGAGCCACTTTAGGACATAGGTGCCATTTTGTGTGCAAATGCACCGGTGTATGATAAAAGACCAAAATACGGTAAAAACAAACAAAAAATAATGTTTTTAGAGCTTCAAAAGTTGTCACAAAGGCGTTGAAACTTTTGAAAAGGTGCCAACACAGGTCATAGGCACCACTTTTTGAACATAAGCACCATTTTGTTAGCAAAAGATGGAAACATGGTAAAAATAGTCAAAAACTAGCAAAACATTGTAGTTTTGGAGTTTCAAAGGCTAAAAAAGGTGTTGAAACTTATGCAAAGATGTCAATACATGTCATAGGCACCATTCTATGTGCAAAATAAGGAAACAAAGTCAAAAATAGTGAAAAATAGGTAAAAAATTACAATTTAGGAGTTTCAAAGGCTAAATAAAGGTGTTGAAACTTATGCAAAGGCAAAAATACAGGTCATAGGCACCACTTTATGAACATAGGTTCCATTCTATGTGAAAAAAGATGAAAATAAGGTAAAAAAAAGTCAAAAACAGGTCAAAATTTGAGTTTAAAGGCTAGAACATAGGCGTTGATGTATCTGCATAGGCACCAAAGTAGGATATAGGTGTTGATTTAGGTCATATGCATTCTAGGCTGCATAGGCGCCAATACATAGAGCAAAGGTGATGTTTCGTGTTGGGGCGAAATTTGAGCACGAAAATTGTGAATTTGAAGGGGTAAATGATGATGAAACTTCTTAAAAATTTAACATCCTGTGCAAGGGATCAAACACGATTAGAAATGATATAAAACGGGGAGTGAGCCCCACGGTGGGCGTGAATAAATGTATAAGTTAAAAATATTAGAATGAAAATGCAAGAAAACAAACAAGTTTGTCTCCCTACTCTAATCTTCCTAGCAAATACCTTAGATAAAGCAATAGATGGAAGGGAGAGAAAATATAATACCTTCACTTACCAAATGAAGAGATCCCTTAATGCTTTAGATGTGGTTTTGATGGTGGATTGGATGTGATTGCTTCAGATTTTGGTGGAGAAACTTGGGTAACACCTCCCCTTGATTGCCTTGAATTGTTAGATGTTTGATGAAGGATGAATTAATTCGAGTGGATGTATTGATTAGATGATAAAAATGGAAAAGTTTGGTTATGAATTCTTCAGATCATCTAACTAGCTCTCGTGGAGGAGGAGAACTCAATTTATAGTTTTTGGGTGGAGGATTTAATGGTATAATGAATCCAAGTTGGATTTGGATCAAGGGTGGAGAATGCATGTGAGTATTGGAGGATTCTAGAGTGAAAGGCTCTAGAATTTGAATTCAAAAATCATGGAGGGAAGAAGCTTTCATTGAATTAAAAATTCAATGGAAGGAGAAGGTTAGAGAGGCTTTTAGAAATAAAAGCCTCTAGATTTAGATGCGTGAGGATGTGATTAGATTAGGTTAATAAATGATGATTAGAGGCGAGGTTACATGAAAAGGCTAGGTGTAGGGATGTGTAGTGTAGGTGGTAGGTAGATGTAGGAATATTAAATTCCTAGAAAATGTTTAAATAAGATTAAGATAATGAATAATAGGATATAACAATGAAATAAAAAGATAATGATGAAATGAGGTATAATGATAATAATGATTTAAAAGGATCAATGATGGAATGATGCGATGAATCAAAAGGATTAATGGTAAAATGAGATATTAGAAGAATGATAAAAGGGTAAATATGATAAAAATGGATTAATAATAATAATTAATCTCGCGATTAATTATTATATGGATGATGTATGGATATTTACGAGACATATTGATTGTAATTGATCATGTCGACATTTTAGATGTCTACACAAGTAATCAAAGTCATGTATTATGAAAACTCTTTAAAATTATGTAAATGTGTGTAAAAATAGCAAAAGGAAAGTGTGCACCTAATGATCATGAATGAAAAAGGATAGAAAATGTCTTGAAAATGTTGTAGAAGAGAAAGTTTTTTGGGCGATCTCATGCCAAGAATGAGTTTTTTGGGCAATCTCACTCCAAGAGTGAGTTTTTTGTGCGATCTCGTGCCACGATAAAAGAGTGTTGGGGAGAGAGGTCTAGTGTTACTCTCCTTCCATGTCTACTTCCCGAATTATACACCACTACAAATGGAGTGATCCATGTTTAGTTCTGAGTTATACCATATTTAGTTTCATGTAGAAATAGAGAAAGAATGCATTCTGACTAATGGAGGATTGTGCCTGGTTTGTGAAAATTGATATGTGAACTGCTGAAAACTGTGTTGATCTAAGAAAGTAGTTGTATTTGCCTAAGGACATAGGTGCCTAGGAGAGGTCAGGAGTTCCCAGGCGAAGCTGGGCGCTGGTGTCTGTGTTGAATTGAGGACCCAAGTCATATTTTGGTCTATTTCTGAAACTGTAGCCTCTGTTGATTCTATATTGAACTATATTGTGTTGTGGCTCTGAGCTGTTATATGGGGTGACTAATTCACCCAACGTATGCCCCCCTCATTTGGGGTGTATGTGACATTGATAGGAGAATGTGTCCCAAAGAGATGACATGATGCTGATATGAATTGTAACCCTGCAGGGGGAGGGAATGTGCATGATAGAAACCAAGGCACATGCAAACAAAAAAGGATAGTAACATGTGTTAGTGCAATCAAAGTTAGTATACAAGTAAAAGACAATGTACAATCAAACAAGCAAGAAGACAAGATAGATCGCTAAAAACAGGTTTCATATATGGGACATCACTCACAATGTCACAAGAAAATCAAGGCCGAAGTGGCCAAAAAATACACATTGTGCATACAAGACAAAGGGCATAGCCCATAAATAATGGCATACAATGGAAAATAGTAATCAAGAAAAGTATCAGACAACCATGGTGGCAAATAGTACCTGTAAAGACAAATGTTACACATGAAGCACCCATTAACATGTTAGAAAGATAAAGAGTATGTCAAAGCATGTATAGATAAATGGAAATAAGTGTTTTATAATATGAAGTAGTAAATAATGAAACAATACCACCTGTGATGTATGAGAATGTAGATGCCCCCAGGAGCCTCAATGGGACTGGTAAGAGGTACAATGCCAAGCATCATTAATGCGTGTAAAGATCTATAGAAAGGTTACATTCACAACTAAAGACCAAGTAAACGCATGCAAATGTGTATATAGAAAAGATAATGACATACTAGATATCCATCTAACATAGTAAGCAAAGTGCAACATGTAACTAGTATAGGAAAGAAAGAGTATGTGCAACCAAGATATGTAGTATGCAATGAATGAGTGAGATGGAATGGAAGGGTATGTAATGTGAATGTGATAGGAGCAGTGTGCCCCCAATGAATGATGTGGATGAGTATGAGATGAGGTTCATTTATAAAAGACCCCTCAACAATCAAGAATGAACCATAGAACAAGAGTGCGTCATCGAGAAATGGTTTAAATGTGTGCTAGAAATATAGATGCAAAAATATAGAAGAAGCATAGAGCATAAAGAGTGTAAAGGAGGTGAGGTTCATTTCAGATTTAGACCCTCAACAATCAAGTGTGAACCTTAACACAAGAGTGCATCATAGGGTAATGAATAATTTTACGTACAATAGCATTTTAGATGCATTACGTTTAGCATATTTTTGAGTGTCTTGCCAAGGAGAGTAGCGAGATGATAGATGCCCCTAGCCTGTCTGTGATGACATAAGGTCTAAGCCAATTAGGTTTGAATTTTCCTTTGAGATGGGCTTTAGCTGTTGTGTTTTTCTAATTTTCCTTTAATACAAGGTCACCAATATTGAATTCTCATGGACAAAGCTGGTTATTGTAAGCTTATGCAATGCAAGCTTGATATACTTAGAGGTGTTCAAGAGCTTGTACGTGATGAGAGTCAAACATCTCAAGCTCATGGAGCCGATGTTCATGATATTTGTTGTCTTTGAGAATGCCTTTAAGGGACACCCGTAAGGAGGGTATTTCTAGCTCTAAGGGGATTACTACTTTAGTGTCATACATAAGTGAGAAGGGCATACAATTTTTGGAGGTATTCACACTAGTGTGATAAGCCCAAAGAGTGCATAAATTTGATTGTGTCAATCATCACCACTAGTATCAACGATCTTGCATAATATTTTAACAATTATCTTATTGGTGGCTTCGGATTGGCCATTTCCCTGTGGATAATAAGGAGTGGAGAATGTTTTCTTGATCTTGAATTTGGCATAGAGGCACTTAACATCCTTATTTTTGAAAGAAGAGCCATTATTGGTGATAATGGTGGAGGGAATGAAAAAGTGTGTAATGATGTGGGTAGTAATAAAATGACAAAATATCAGGGCCAATGATAGTTTGTAGGGGTGCGGCTTTGACCCATTTAGTAAAGTATTCCATAGTAGTAATGATGTATTTATGACCATCGACTGATTTGGGGTTAATTTTTCCGACGAGATCGAAACCCCATAAGGAAAAGGGTCGTGATGGAGCAATAGGAAGGAGGTCACATGTGGATGCATGATGAAGATTGCCATGTTTTTGGCACTTATCACGACATTTGACATATTCTAAACAATATTTTTCCATAGTAGGCCAATAATAGCCCTCACATAGAAGCTTGTGTGACATGGATTTGCTTGAGAAGTGACCACCACAAAGACTATCATGAACGTGATAAACAACTGTGGGGATGTTGTTGACTCCTAAACAACATATCAAACGACCGTAGAATTATCTTTTAGATAACAAAGCACCAATGATTACATAGCGTGTGGCCTCACGTTGCAAACAATGAGCTTCGCGAGGTTAAAATCCATCAGGAATGGTTTCTCAATATTTACAGTTATAAATTTGAGTAAACCATTCAGAATGGTCATTGTTACATGTGATAACACATGCTTCGAAAGGCAAACTATCTATAGATGGCTATCTTAAGTAATGAATGATGAATGTGTCCTACTCATCAGTGATACTTAGAGGAATGAGTGATGTCACACTAGCCATAGCATCCACATGTCGAGTGTCTTTGTGTGGAATGACAGAAAGAGAGTAGGACTTAAATGTAGTTAGGATTGTTTTTACCCAGTTAGTATATAGGACAAAACACTCCTCTTTTATTTGATATGTATAGTTAACTTGATTTGTAATGAGTCGCCATGTATCTGAATATTACGAATAAGAAGTTTACGTGTGACGATGAGGCTAAGAATGAGGGCCTCATACTCAGCAATGTTATTTGTACATGAGAACCCTAAGTGATATGTGAAGGGGAGATGATCACCATGTGGAGTGATGAAGACAATTCCAGCCCTCGCCCCTTAGAGGTAATGTGACCCATCAAAGTACATAGTCCAAGTGTCATTATCAATGGTGTAAGAAGTGAAATCATCTTGAAAAGAATCACAAATAGGTGATGTATCTGGGAAAGGTGCGTTAGCTAGTTGATAGACAATAACTTGTCCTTTGATTGTTTTTATGGAATAAATTTGAAGTCAAACTTAGTAAATAGCATGACGCATCATGCAAGACATCATGAGAGATGTGTGCAAGACAAGAGGTATCGTATAGGATCTACTTTTGTAATGATATGAACCTCATTGTTAAGAAGGTAGTGGCACAACTTGTCTGCTACAAAGACAAGGCCAAGGCATAATTTCTCAATGTAACTATAATTGCATTCATAAGAGAGAAAAGTCTAGCTAATGTAATAGACAACTTGTTCATGTTGAGAATCATCGTGGTGTGCTAGAAGGGTCCCTAATGCATGGAATGTAGTGGAAATATATAATAAGAAAGGCCTCTCAGTTGTGGGAGGTACTAAGACATGCATATTTAAGAGATATGATTTAATAACTTCGAATGCCCTTTGACAATGATAATCCCAAAAAAAATTAGTATCCTTTTTCATTAAATATGTAAATGGCTGAATTTTGTCAGCAAGTTGCGCAATAAAATGATGGTTGGCCTGGATTTTACCTTGTAGTGAACTTAACTAATGCAAATTACAAGGTGGAGGCATGCCAATAATGGCACAAAATTTACTGCTGTCTATTACATTTCCACATTAGGAAATAATGTACTTGAGGAGCTTACCAGTTATAACACCAAAAATACACTTCTTTGGATTTAGGTGTACTTTATATTGTCATAAATGTTTAAAGAGTGTGTGGAGATCTTAAGCATGTGTAGATCGATGTCGTGATTTGACAAGTATATCGTCAACATAATCTTTAAGGATCTTATGAATATAGTCATGGAAGATATGCGTCATTTCTCGCTGGCAAGTTGCCATAACATTTTTAAAGCCAAAGGGCATGACAATGTAACAAAATGTTCCCCATGGCGTAGTAAATGAAGTTTTTTCTTGATCTGTTGGGTTGATTTTGATTTGAATATAACCAGTAAGGCCATCCATAAAAGAAAGGATATCATATCTAGCAGTGAAATCAATAATGGTGTTAATGTGTGGAAATGGGAAACTATCCTTGGGATAAGACTTATTGAGATCATGAGAATCTGTGTAACAACAAACCCTACCATCCAACTTCATAACTAGCACAATGTTAGACCACTCAAGATAATCCACAGCATGAATAAAACAAACATCTAATAGTCATATTTCTTCCTTAAATCGCAATGTAACCTTTGGATGCATTTTACAATTTTTTGTTAAACATGTTTTACACCAGGGTTAAGGATGATATTATGCATGGCTATAGAAGGATCGATACTAGACATATCACTATAGTCCTGTGCAAAGATATCGGAGAATTCACGAAGCACTTGTTTAATATCATCTTTCTCGGCAGGCATAAGAGAAACAACTAACAAAACCATTCGCGGGTTGGTAGCAGTGTTGAGGTTATATTGAATGGTGTCTTCATTTAGAAGAGCTTACCAGTCCTCTATGTATGGGTCAGTAGAAATGGTGTCAGGAGCATCGATACTTTCATTAGGTGTATCTAACTTACCAAAGTATGCAGTAACATTAAGAATTGATGGAGAGTGTTTCTTATGATGGAAAGAGGGGAGGTGATCATAACTCCCCATGTATTCTAAAAGAGAAACATCAATAGAAAAAGTGTCCAAATCGGGCCAAGCAACAAAAGTAGAGTCACTGATGAGTTCTAGATATAAGAGAGAAAGTGAAGAAGAATGTAGAACAACATAAGCCTTTGAAGAAGATGTGGAGGGAAGATGATATCAAAGGCCAAGCTTGTTAGATTGAGTTGGGAGAGCCAATGGTGCTTTGACCCCTTGACCATGCTGGCCTAAACCATTATCAGAAAAACCATAATGAAACAATTACTTATAACCGAGACCATATTTGGAGAAATGCTAATTAGATGCAAAAGAGATAGGGGTTTATGTAGAATGCTCAATATAATTACAATATGCGAAAGGGGATGGATCCACTAGAAGGTCGTAGAAAACTCCTTAGTAAAGGAATTCAAGCCATGTATGAAGAGTGGAAGGAACCACGTGCATGACATGGATCCAAGGCCGCCGAAGAAGAATGTTATAATTAAGGTTATTAGGCATCATGTGGCATGGAATAGGTAGCATACACGGTCCGACGGTAATGGGAAGTGTGATATTACCTAAGACACGCTTGGGAATATTATCAAATCCTCGAATAAAAACAAATGAGAAATGTTATATTACAAATATTAAGCCCTGATCCATCATCAACCAAGGCACGTTTAACCTCGACATTATTGATGCAAACATGAATATAAAGGGGGGGGTCATGCTCTAACATAGTTTGAGAAGGTAACTCATATGATGTGAAAGTAATGTGGTCTTCATCGAAAGATAGAGTTGAAGTAAACTTATGATAGACATATTTAGGTGAAGTATGGGGATGGATATAAGTATTACCCAAATAAGATCTAATTTTTTTTACACAATTAGGATTATCCGCGAAAAGGCATGGATGGAGACAACCACGCGGGAAGAAGCTTAGGATACTGAAACAAGAAGAAAAAAGAAAGACCCGAGAGTGTTCGAATGATAGGTTCACCAAATGTTTTAACAAAAATAGAATCTAATTGCATTAAACCGTAATATTACAGAGTTTCATATAATAAACAACTACTAAAGTATATATTAAACACAAGCAATAAGCTAGCAAATATGAAACCCTAAGTGCAAGAGAGAGAGAGGAGAGGACTTAATTGATTTGTGTTATTCCTGGAATTGATCTGGATTGGAAGATTGATGAACACTAAGGATAGACTATCGCAACTGTGCTTTGTAAAATTTAAAGTTGTCAGATAAGCCTAGACTAGGATGCCTGGGCGCTAGAGTCTGTTACTAGGCACCCATGATTACGTAAGATCTCGAAACCTATTTTTTCTAATGTTGAAAGATGGTCACTGATATTCATTTTTGGTCATATATATGTCGCATTATGATTGCAAAAGTCACATGTAACCTACAAAACCCTCAAACTACATCAAATCCCAAAAAGAAAAGATGCAATACCGGAAGTCGGACTGACCTTGGCGGTCACCCGACTGAGTGAACTTATGACCGAACATTGCACTAGATCTCAGACTCCATGTAGTTCTTGTGCGTGTGTGATAGAATCGTGCCCTAGGTAGCCCTTGTGCAAGTGCACACGATAGCATGCGATAGTTAGATATACTAATGTAAATAGATGTGTGGATGGAAAAATGAACTTCCCCTTCCTATGAAGTGCATGCAGAAAATGCAGTCCCTTATCCCTTGAATGAAATCTAGATAAATGCCTTTGATGCTCTTATATGCCTTTAGATGTAACCTTTGGTGATGATAATATATACTTAGAGCTTGGTCCTTTATTTTGGTCACATGGATTTGTATTTATATGATTCCCTTGGTTGAATTTCGTAATTGACAACTGGAAGGCCGATCCATAAGAAAATAAGATGCCAAAAAGATAAAAGATATCCAAAAGAAGTGAGTAAGATAGAAAAGGGTCAGGGCGCCCAGAAGGACGGGGGCGCCTGGACACTGGCATCCTAGATGGGTGTTGGCATATGAAGTTGTAAAAGATAAGCAAGTGAAATACCAACTGGGTTGTAGGGTGTAAAAGACAAAAGAAAGACTAGAAACAAAACAAAGAGGCCAAAGATAACTGTCAATTACTAGTTTTCTCGCTTAGGAATCATGTGAATGCAAGTATGCTTTTAGGACCTAAAAATGTACCCAGGTGCGTGATTTTGTATCTACACATTCAAATACGAGAAGAGGCAGTAAAGATTAAGAAACTGATGTATTTATTAAAATCTCTAGAGGGATAAACAAGGTTGTCACAACAAAAGAAAGCTTAGCCTAACTTCTTACTAAATATGTTGTAAGACGAATAATAGAATCAAGGAGGAATTGTACGAAAGTTTTTGTCAAATTTCTACAACTCTATAAATTCACGAGCTCCATGTACGTTGTATCAGATCCTAGCATTAAAACATAATCTCCCAAACTCTCAAGTCAGCGAATGCCCCGACGACCACACCAAATCTAACAATCGTTCACATTATTACCATGACCAAACATTAAATTAATTCATTGTCATTTTCTGGATTCATCTCAACCAACTTAACCTTCAACTTTAAGGCTTCAAAGCTCGACATCTTAATCTTGGAAGATGGGCATTAAATATGACATATGTAATGAATTTTAGTCCACGAATTTAAAATCTTTTTTAGATATTTCAAAAATGGGAATATTAAATATATAATGTAGAAATCAAAAATTGCACCATGTACCTATTGCCTTGACGACGACGACAAATGTTTTGCCACAATGTTGGTCATAAGTGGTCAAAATAGGGGAGAGTCACCATTTGTGGTGCGGGGACTAATACTTGAGATAATATTGGACAAAATAAATCCCTTTTAAAAGAATTGCTAGGTGTCAAAAGTGAAACTTATAATATTCAATTTTAATAGATGATATTATTTTATTCAAACATGGCATTTTTAAAAACTAGCCAACCTCATCTTATTCATTAATACATTTTGATATTTATAATAACTCATTTAAGAGTATAACAAGTTTATATGTACAACATATTTAAAACAACCACTGTAGCAAGTCACTTCAAAAGGCTTTATGCACCAAATTGTAATAATAACATGTGCCTTTATTGATATAAGTGTGTTCAATCCCCAATAACTACATGCATAAAAATCAATCACATAATGGTCAAAATCACCTTACCTAGCATTTAAAAACTTAGTACCATGGGAGAAATTAAGTATGCAATCAATTCAGTTGAACTATTGATTTCTTCAAAAAGATTATTTAAATAAACCAAAAAAAACTATCCATTGGATTAAATTTCAAAGCATTTGGATCCATTCGATTTAACTTCATGTTTGGATCCATGCCAACCAAAATTAACCAATCAGAATTGAAGATCATATTATAAAAAGCTTAGTGACCTATTACAACTGTAATTGTTTTAGCAAATTTACCTTGCATCTTCAGAGTAGAATTTGTGTGCAACTCAAGTAGGGAGATTATGCTCAACTCCATCATAAGTTTTCTAGTTTTTTGCTATCAATCGACAATGATTTTTTTTTTCTGTATTCATTTTAGTAGATTTTTTTTTCAAAACTTAATTTCAATTGATTTAAATTTCTGTAAAAAACTAAGTGTTACATATTGTATTTTAGAATTTACTTGAATGCAAACATTGGTGATTGGAGCTATAAGATATTAATGTTTACAGAGCTAAAAGGTAAGATAAAGCAACCCTTTCTGTTTGCTAAACAACTTGAATAGCAAAAATTTACAATGAACTTTGGTCTTGTTTGATAGAAGTGTAATGCCAATGGTGTAAAATTACATGTATTCATGTTAAAATCTCCATACAATTTAGCACAAAATTTGATCATTCAATCCATAATCAAAACATTTCCATCTACTTAAAATGATCAATGATGTTGTAACCATTTAAAACTTTCTGCATGATAATCATTCACATCTCGTAATAACTTAAAATAAAATCTATGTGAAAGAATCTTGGTAAAAAATTAAAAAAATCATTGGTGTGTTATATCTCCTCTGATTTAACTCATTAAGTCATTCTCATCTTAATGCCGAGTCTTGAAGGAGATGTAAACCATCAACAATTTTTTGTATTTTTTACAACTCCTTTCGAACAAATCATATTTATTTTTAAAAATTGTTAACTTTTTGCAAATAAAAACCTATTTTATTTAAGATTTGTTTATTTTCGTATCCCTCTTCACACTTCATGTGACCAAAATTTAAACATATAATACATTATAGATTTTCTTGGCATAAGACGTATATGAAAAATTTAGAATTGAGTTGGTTTCCATGTACTTATCTCATATTTGTCATGTCTTTCATTTCAGTCATGACTAGGAGTGGTGTTGTTAGAAGGTCAAGGAGGCCCAAAGTGAGAGGTGCACAATTATCACATAATGCGATTGATGAAGAGGATATTCTTGCACATGTTGATAGTGAGCCAGAATGTAGAAATCCACCACATGTCTCAGTTCAAAGAACATCCGCAACAAAGAAGTTTAGTATCTTCAGAGGCAAGACAAAAGAAGATGTGGAAAAAACAATAAATGATGTTGAGTTTAATGGTTTCTCAAGTAGAGAAACAATGAAGAAGTATTCAATTCCACCAACGTCATTACATTATTGGTTAAATGGTCTTACCCACACAAAGAGAAGGGGTCCTCCAATAATTCTAACTAAAGAAGAAGAAGAGGAAATTGTTGAATGGTGTAACGAAATGGCTAAGATTGTTGCATAAGATCTCCAATGGAGCTTGAGAATCGAATGACTTTTCAAGATCTAATAAATATTCAAGTCCCAGGTTATGCTAAAATTGGAACACCTCCATCTCTTCTGACTAACTCCTGTGCAATTTTCTCTTGGTATGTATCACCTCATTTACTTCACACAAGCTCACATAGTCCTAATAACTCCTTTTTAATGCCAACATAGATTCAAGCATCGACAGGGAAACCAAATTCTTAACAATAGGGGACCAAATTCCTTTTCAGCAGCACAGTTAAATCCTTTGTGAGCAGGGAAAGATAATCCTTTGTCATCAAGGAAAGAAAATCCAACATCAACAGGGAAACCAAATAAAAAATCAACAGTATCAAAGGACAATACAATGTAGTTTTTTACTTATGTTTGTAATTAGAAATACATACATACACACATACACACATACATTATTTTGCCATGTTTCCTCTTTTTCAGTTTCAATTTTTTGTTGATTGTGAGCATGTTTGTGCAAGATTACAAAATGCAATGAATGAACGTTATGTATAATAGTTGTAAACATTGAAAATAAATAATCATAAATGTCATTGGCAAAATATATTCAATAGAAATGGAAACAAACAAATTTCCATAAATATACAGTGTTGACAAACACTGAAGGTTCATTGTTTGAGTGAGGTTCTAATCCTCACCTTTCTCAACAATCGTGTGTCTTTAATCAATGTTAAGGCGTTTCGAAATATTATTCTCAAATAAAAATATGATCTTGGTAAAATATTCACAAAATATATATAAGAAAAGAAATATTTCAAAAAGACTGCAAACACCCACTTCACTTTTAAACAATCCCTAAAACAGTTGTGTATATTCAACTTCAATTCAGATCAATTTCAGTGTATATTCAACTCCAATTGTGTATATTCTCATGAACTCTAGGACTCCAAAGTAACAACAACGACAATGAATGTTTTGCACAAGAACAAGAAATATGTAGGATTCACATATTAAGTGCTCTAAATTCCAGAGCGTCTGTAAGCATTCACAAGAGCAAAACACATGTAAAACAAGGGTTAGAAAACTTAATAAATGAATAAAATGTAACCACAGCGGGTGGTTGGCAGTGTTGGGCTCATCCATAAGTGGTTTTACAAATGTCCTTACACCAGTGTATTTTGGCGGTGGAGAACTTAAAAATCAACATCATTATAATTAATGACACATGGTAGAGGATTTAATGCAAGGCAACCGAATATTTAATGCAAGGCGGTGGAGTATACAATATGCGGTGTCAGCTTGGTCCACAAACGATGGTTTAAATATTCCATTAAGGGTCCCAACCAACATACTATACAATTTCCAAACATGAAATTAAATCGTTTAAACATGTGGCAGATATAAACAGTTGGAAGCCCATATGACATTTGCAATGAGAAAAGAGACCAAACTATATGATGATTCCTTTTTTTAATGTCTCTGTGGCATTGATGTGGCATATGCAGCGCTGAACATAGCTTGCACCACTAATGGTGTCTCTCCCCTATAACGGTTTAAAGTGGGATCATTAATGGTCACAAGTCGAGTCTGAGCCTAAGATCGATAAAAAATAGCCATTGTTAATAATGTATCTTTTGTCTCAATAAAAAGTCGACACAGAATAAACATGGAATCCAGACAACTGACAACCAACTATGGATATGTTGGAGTAACCCGAGCAAAATAGAAATGGTATTCAAATTAGTTCCTGAAGAATATAGATGGGATAGTATACCTTAATCACCCAAGTTTGGAAGAAGTGCAACTTATGCAAGTACCACATTAAACTAAGTTTTATTTTTTTCTCAATGGTTGTGCACCCTAAATGTTTAGAGGTGTACACCAGGCAATTTCATAAATACTATAAATTTTGGAAAAAAAGATTTAATAGATATTTTATTGGTTATTTTTTCATGATAAGACAAAATATTTGGGTCTTATTGAAGTACATCTATATTGTCACTGGAATAGTGGTTAAAAGGGTAATTCTACAATCAAGTAGTTTTACATACAATTATGAAAAATTTAGGGCATCAACCATTTAGTAAGGGTACAAATAAGTCATTGCATTCATTTTCAAAATAAAATATGTGGCATCAATGTGATTGGGTGATTATTCAAGAATGCATGACGTCATTTTATTGGCTACTTTTTTTTTCAAATTTTAAATATTAATGTACATGTACTAGTCCTTGACTTAAGCATCTCACCCTCACCATTATTGATCCAATCCTCTATCTATTGGATCCTCTCCTTCACACTATAATTTTGTTGGGATATTGTAAATTACAATTTCTCACTTTAACACATATTTATTACGCCGAAGGCGTTCCCCCTATGGTAAAGGACCTCCGGACGTTTCTCTGACTATGTTAAATTTGACGGCCGTTTCGACGTTTTTTTAAGGCGATGCTGCATTTGTAGAGACATTTGATAATTACGTTCTATGATAAGAAGTTTTCTACCTGCAGACAGGTGAGAGATGTATCACCCGCCGTGTTCTAATCCCATAGCTCCATTAACTATTAGGAGAAGAACATCAGGAACATTGGCGGTTGGTCCAATCGTTTTGTCTATGGAGATTCAATGGGCACGACCCTGATATCCAGAAATCAACAGTTTCGTTAGTAATGTGGGGCACTTGCACCGCCGTATTGTGGATAAACTACCTTATTTAACCGATCAGATATAGGACTCGATATGTTACCAATTTGGTAAACCAAGCTATGCCGGTTTTTGAAACTTTATTATCTAGAATGCTAGCAATCTTTGAAAAAGGTAGACTCTCAAGAATTCCACAACTGCAAAGCGATACTCTCAATACAAGATCTGAAATACATGTGATTTCTCGGACGGAAATTTCGACGTTTTTAAGGACTACTAGGCAGCTTCAGTTTGTAGCTCCAAACGTTGACTTCCAATGGCGGCGATCACTCTATTGATTAAAATCTATAACAATGCACAGGATGAGGGTCCGCCCCTGATGCATGTTAACAAACCGTCTTACTCAGCCAATGCGAGACCATTATTTTTGAGCATGAATGAGCATCGGCGACCGAGTCTGGACAATACGAAGATCTTAAAGCACAGCATGCCTCCACAAATGTGGCACGATAAGGCCTGTATTTAGAAGAATTCAACTATGATTTTATGTTGGGGAGTTCGAACACAATGGGGAGACGTGGAAGGCAAGATAAACTACACTTATCATCTGGGACGGTGACCAATCACTTGCATTGAATGAATGAGATTTTTCTATGTTCTTATCAGACTTATAAGAATGCACTAGTCAGATTATTTTGACCACTGACTGTCACTTATAAACTGCATGTATTTCTGAATTTTAATACCCCCTTTTTTTGGATTGCATGTAAACATTAGAGGTATCTGGGGATAGACCTAATTGTCAGATGCTTGAACATATTACATCCTGAACCAATCAACCAATGATTTAGTAAGCAGCTCTGTGGCAATCATCGCATGATTGGAAACTTAATTTCTGCTGGTTTTATTTTCAGAAATTTTCCATTGACTTTTTCTAACCCTCGATTTTCTTTTTTTGGATTGAGAAGTGATTTCTAATTTGAAAGCGTTCCAGATATTATTGGGTTCCAAATTCTATAGAAGGAATGGACTACCCTAACTAAGAAGGTATTCTGATTTGGTGGGAAAATTCTTGTTGTAACTCGTGCAGTTTATATTTCAACCATAATAATTGCAATTCCTATCATATTATAAAAGGCAAACTAAAATACAACAAATTTGTCACGATCACGGAAGCCTACATAAATAATGATAAACTCCTAAACAAGTAAACAAAGCCATAACAATTAAAGCAGAAAGGGAGTGCAATTAAAGCTAAAATGGGTAATTTAACGGCAAGGTTTGCAAGTCAGTTGAGGCTTACATGATTTTAAAACATAAGATGGATGGAAGACTTGCAAAGTATTGGAATATCAATAGTGCTTATGAGTGCGAGGAACTAGCAACAATAACAGCTTTAGGGCAGGCCGGATTAGTACGCTTATCTATCTGAAAAAGAAAAGAGCCGTGTTTTGTGTTTTGCATTTTTTCTTATGATGATGGAAGATTCTCAAGTTATGTAGTGTTTGTTGTCTTCTTCTGAGTTATATGTAAATGATGATGCATATTATTATAAAATCTATTCATTTAGTCTTTATTGGTTTCAGTGATATTCAGACTAATGGTGCAATTCCATTAGATGTTAGATGGTCTTGATTACTGTTTGATTTTCTGAAGTATGGTGAGCAGTGCAAGTTTTAGATGTTATGAAGGACCCTAAAACGGAAGGAGATTTACCTATTCTATGAGATATATAATACCATTCCCCCAACAATAATCATGTCATTATAAAAGGACTAAACTTCTATAATCAAGTTGTATCAAAATATGCAACAGATACATTGATGCACCATTAAAGACTTGAGTCAGTTTCATTGTTGCCATAAGAGTGTCTCGCATGCCATCTAGCATTATTCTATGTTGCATGGTACTTGATGATTTAACAGATATGTAGAGATTGAGCCAAATTAAAATAGATTTTTGTGAAAGACACTCTTCAAGTATACATGAACATGATGAGATGACTTTAAAACACAGGCGTAAATATATATACGCGTTTGATTATGATTAAGGAGAGGGAGGAAAGCATAACATAATGTACTCTGTCTAGGAATATGCTATATACATGTTTATTCACATACATTATTGTAAACCAATACTTCTTACAAATTGAGAGGTCTTGGTTCCAAGACCATACAATTCAACGAACACAAGAAGAACAACAGGTAGCTAATGAACATTCATGAGCTATAACTTCCATCAAGGAGCAGTGGCAATGATTATATATTTGATTAATTCCATGAAAAGTCCATTTAGCAAAGTAGGGTAAATGTATGTCCATCAGGGCTATAGCCGTTGTGAGTGTTTCACTGTCAACAAATTCATTTGCACTGTGTTCAAGATGTTCACTGACATCATCAGAGGACCCCACAATTTTGCTTGGAAGTGAGCCATCTTCAACTTGCTTGAAAGCACTTCCATTGTTTTCGAATGAATCACCAGAGTCCTCTGATGGAGCATTTTCTTGTGCTGGATTTCCAGTCACGTCCCTTCGTGTTGGACCTTTTTACTAAATCAGGTCGCCCTTCCACTCCAACCCGTCACAAGTGCAGCTACACATCCAAACAAATAATGAGCAATTCACAAATCAAATATTTCAGTCAAGCATAAGGCTTTCAGGGCATGAAATTAAGTTTTTGTTTACTTTACATACTACCTTCTTTATTCAATATAATCCACATTTCATTTCTTCTCAGCCTTTCAACTTTTGTTACTTGTTTAGCAAGGTTGAGCTTTCAATGTGCACTGCAAAAACTGTATGGCAATCTCTTAATTACTTGTATCGTGTCTTACATACCTGCAAGTGAAGGTTAACCTTAGAGCAGACATGTCTACGTAGAAAGCAATCATAGCTGCAGTGTAGGTACAACGCTCCTTGGGCCACGCAACCTACTTCTTCCTTGCACATTGAAAGTGATGGGAAAATAAAGTACCTCCCTTCCAGAAACGATGACAAATTGAACATCCACAATCGAACAATGATATACATATGGAGAGCAAATGTCGATTGCCAACCGGTACTTTCATGCCATGCCAGTTCTTAAGTATATTGCAAAATATGCTTCAAAAGCCGAGCAACGTTCAGAAACATATCACCAAATGCTATCCAAGATTTTCAAGAGACGCAGACGCAGATTCTCCAGCACATATCGCGATCCGTAAAATGCTCACAAAAAGCGTTGTTGAACATGACATAAGCGCACAAGAAACATGCCACATGCTGCAAAAAATGCCACTTGTTATGTGCAGCCGTATATTCGTATCATTAAATATTGGAAAAAAGATTCTAAGACGTGTCGTTGAAAGTGATGCCGATGCACAACAAACAACCACTTTCTTGGATACATATAAAGTTTGTCCAACAACCATGGAACACCTACCACTTATTCAAGTTGCTTGAGATTGGGGCTACAACAAGAACCGTAAAGGTGATAAATGGAAAAAGTGACCGACACCAGCAATTGTTCGGATCCACCCGAGATTTGTGGAAGTCCCTTCTCAAGAATCAACGTCATATGACCTTTTCTATTGGTCAAAACTCCTATTATACAAGCCTTTCAGAAATATTGCATCTGAATTTGGCTCAACCCCACATGACATCAACGGTACTTGGGACATGTACAAGCTCAACTACAGACCGTGGCATGTTCTACGCACTACTGCAGACACAGGACTTGCTACAGATGTTAGTTCTGACTCTGAGCCCGAATGCAGTATTCAACAAGAACCATTGCAAGAATGACAGGTTTTTGCACAACTTCGCCCCAGAAACAACACAGGTCTTGACAATCTTAACATGCTAGGGAAACGAGATTTTGACATACACAATAATTGGAACATACATGATGTTTCGCCAAATTTACAAATAAATGGTTCAACATTCATTGAGAGAGAAAAGGAAGACACAATTAACACCAGCATGTAGGCCACACCACCATCTTCAACACTTCCTTTGTCTGCATAACAACAACTAACTCTTGATACCATACTACACCATTCAACAAACAAATCCCTTCTACCTCCACTAAGATTGATAATTAAAGGAACAATTGGCACAGGAAAATCATTTCTGATAAATAAAATTTGGAATTCATTCATAGTAGCATCAACCACATCTCTCTCACCTCTCCTTCTGCTCGCCCCTACCGATGTTTCAAAATTCAATATCTCCGCATCCACAATCCACGCAACCCTTCGCATTCCAATCAAAGAACTAAAACCCCTTGAAGGTACTACATTATCGTCTTTTCAAGAGTCACTGAAACATATAGAATATGTTCTTATTGATGAAATGAGTTTCATCGGCCCAAAGTTACTAACCAAAATTGATAGTAGGCTCCACGAAGCTTTCCCACACTCGAGAACATCTGAATTTGGAAACAGATCAGTCATCCTCCTCGGTGACCTCGACCAATTACTGCCGGTTTTGGAAGCATATCAAACTCAATTTTGTTGTAATTCTTTATCATAACTTAAAGTTGCAAGGACTTACTTTGCACAAAGCAACCGTCGACATTAGAACCACTGAAAGGCAGGGTCTGACTTTCACAACTTTATCTAGAGTTCCCTCACTTGCAAATCTGTGCATTTCACCTGCTTTTTCATTCCAGAGATACTCAAATATGGTGCACGTACCAGCACTCGGAACAAGAAGAAAGGAGGAAGCAAGACTACTGTCACTCAACCCATCATAAATACTACCCTCTGCTTTCATAGCACCTCCGCTACTACTATACTCAACAATTCTTCTATCCAAAGTGGCACAATCGTTCAAGGGATATCAAATGTAATCATGTTTATTGAAACTAAAATTGCCCACTAAAGGCTACCACTCATGATATAAATACTGCAAACGTATACATGTCTCATTACGTATACGTATACATTCATTTATTTGATGTTTCCAAATATGATAAGCAACTTTAAATATACGAATCTGTAACATGATTAAATGTACACATACAACATTTCAATGTAATGATTCAACTAAAGTCCTACACTACAACTATCAATCACACACATTATCGATTGTATAATAAATGTTTCTCCAACAAAAAACCAACTGAGCAATTGATGCACAACTAACAACATCAACTATAAAATTAATTAACTATCGAAAACGGTATCACAAGTAATCATGTACGAATTTATAACAAGTTTGAAATGTAGAAACAACCTTCAAATTAAGTGGATCAACTATATTTCTACAATTACATCATCACTCAAACCCCTTAACAACATCAAGTACAAAAGTAATAACTATGCCTCTAAATCAAATAACATGTACCGTTCGGCGTTCACATCTCATGAAACACATGCGGTTGCTAGTATATTAAGACTTCAAACATTAAAAAGAATTATAAACAATCTTTAAACAACATTTAAAAATTCCTCTTGAATAACATCTTTTAACAATTTAATAGATTTTTTGTTACTTTGATATGTGTCACAAATAATTGTTGTGAGTCCATAATAATTTAAGCATAACAACAAATTACCATAGGGCCACTTGTTTAGTTTTTAATTTTTAAATTTTTGATTTTATAAAGTGGACGTGAACATGACAGTTTTAACTATCCCTTGATACGGGTTAACAAGATAATTTAACTGTTTTTACGGTTTAAAAACACAAAAAAATACGTATAAAAGGCCGTCAAATTTAATTTCCAAGTAGTACTAAGTTAATTTTGCCTCGGAAACAAAGACAATTGTACTTAGGTTGTTGCGGCCGACTCGTGCGTGAAGTATATAACATATATTTTCCCATATGGAATATAGAAGTTCCTCTACAATTCCATTACTTACCTATCTGTTTCTTTGAAGTAGGAAAAAGATCTTTTTACGCTTGTTTGTCCCGAGCTGGAATCCCACAGCCGGAGATCGTTTTTGTGGTTGAGTTGGACCTGGTCCCCGTTGTCAATACCTATTCAATGGCGACAATCAGCCTGAGAAAGGCCAACACAAGGCTTCCGCCTGAAGTGAACAGAGTTCTGTATGTGAGGAACCTGCCCTTCAACATCTCCTCCGAGGAAATGTACGACATATTCGGGAAATATGGAGCAATACGCCAAATCCGCATAGGCACCAACAAGGATACCAGGGGCACCGCCTACGTTGTTTACGAAGACATCTACGACGCTAAGAACGCCGTCGACCATCTCTCCGGCTTCAATGTGGCCAACAGGTACCTCATTGTTCTTTATTACCAGCAGGCCAAGATGACAAAGAAGGTCGATCACAAGAAAAAGGAAGACGATCTCGTTAAAATGCAGGAGAAATACGGCGTTTCAACGAAGGAAAAATAGTAATTCTTATTTGTGTTTCTTCATACTTTCACGGATTTTCTGTAACCATACGATTATTTCGTGTGCTTTTCCGTGATTTCTGTGAGCTATTTCACATATTGTTCTAAGGTATCTTAAAAATTAGGGTTTGCTATTGCAGCTTTCTCTTATGGTTGTTATGGGTTAGATTCCCAGGAAATTGTTAAACCATAGGCGGAGTCGTTTCGCCCTAGAAATAACTGAGGCGATTTCTACGAAAATTTTAATTGTGAAACCCTAGTTCGATTTTTTCTAGATAATATTTCGCCAGATGTTTTATTTTGAAATTGTAATTTTCGTAGTAATATTTGTACATACGGATAATTGAGGCGTTTCTTTGAAAATTTCAGTTGTGAAACCCTTGTTGGAGTTTTTTTCCTAATATATTGCCAGCGATGCAAATAACACCTTGCTCTTTTTTCCTGAAAATTTTATTTCTGAAACCGTAGCCAGCTATACAAACTGAGGTGTTACTTTAAAATATTTAATTTGTTTTTGCGTTTTTTTAAATTTAAAAATTAGGGTTTTGTACTGTGTAATTTGGCTCGTGGTGGTTATTAGTGCAATACCAAGAGAACTATTAAACCCTAGCTGTGTTTTTTTTGTTTTTCAATATAAAATAATCAAAATTTTCTGGTATGTAAAATTTTAAATATGGTTTTGATATGTAAAGAAAGTTTGTAATTTTTACTTGTTTCTTATCTTTTACATTACAGTGTTTTCTTTGAAACATTTCACAATTTGTTGTCTTTTAGTTTTAAAACTAGGGTTTTTTATGATGGCTTTGTTGTTGTTTGAATTACAAGGAAACGCTGAAATCCTGGTTGGAGTTTCTTAGGTGTATCTTTTCAAACAACCAACCAAAGTGTTTTCATTGATTTTTTTTTAATTCTGAAGTGCTAGTTGTAGTAATTTTACTAGTTATTTTCTAGACAAATAACTGAGATAAGTTTTAAGTTTTAATCTCCTCTTGGCCTTGGTGGAAGGATTGAAAGTGTTATCCAGATACACCTTACGAAAATTTCTTGCCCACCAAGGACTTTGAGCTCGTCTCCTTGATAGCCTATGGTTGACAGGCTTAATGCTTAGTGGTTTACATTCAATTGCTATCAGTTGGAGTTGAAGATTTAACATTGTTTGGGATGCAATTCTAGAATGTGAGCTTGCTCATTTTGTATGGCATCTTCTTTATTAAGGTGTCTCCCTTGGCCTTCGCCTTATGCATTTAGGAGTCCCCCAGCCCAAGTGGCCTTTCTAAGGACACTCAAAAACCCTTAAGCACATGGTTTTGGTTTTTTCAAAAGGCTTAGTTCTCCTGGAATCAGATCCATTAATTTTTCAAAACTTTTAGGCCAGAGCCCTTTATTTGGTAGAATATCTTCTTAGGAGATTGGCCAATTCTCCCGTTTGCCTTTGCCTTGATTTGGTATATACTATACTTTTCAAGTGGAAATTCTTTTCTTTATTTGGAAAGAAAGCAATGTATCTATATTTGCTAATTGTATTGTTGATTGTAGCTTTTTGATCTATACCAAAGTTATGATCGTTTCCAATGTATTTTTGCAACTTCAAGTACAAACACAAAAGGTGGCTCTTTAGGTCACCCATTCTGCAGACCCTTTTGGATCATCCGGGCAACACTACTTGCAACCGTTGATCGTGTTCCTCCCTCTTTGCGAAGTAGGTATGATATCCCATAGGGGAAGAGGTTGTCTTGCTGCCTTTCTCAGAGCTGTGTTGGGCAGTCTACGTTGCACTGCCACTTTCATAGCTTGGTGGTTGGGGCTCCTTGCCACCTTGCCGGAATAGTTAGGCTTATTCCCCAACTCTTTGATGAGATGGGTGGACTCTTGTGCAGTTTGAGAACTTTCCTTGGTTCGGCTCTTCACACCATTTCTTTCCCACGCGGGATAATTCTCAAGTTCAGGAAGATACGAAGATGACCAAATCTAAAAATGCGAGCTGTGCATTGATTGGGGACGCCCATTGATGAGGGGAATGACCTCCCTGACTGGCTGCTGGGGATGACCAAATCACTATGCCATCCTCGTACTAGCCAGACCCTCTTTGCTGCAACTGCTTAATGGTATTGTCTAGTTCTTATATGACTTTGTTTAGTCTTGTTTGATAAACTTTGTTCCTAGGTGTTGTAGGCCTAGTATGACTCCCGTGCTGTTCTTTCATACCGCCTTATTTTTTTGTGAATAGTTTGTACTATTTTACTTTGGAGTAATATATATGAATTATTTTTAATAAAAACAAAAATTTAATTGTTGTGAAAATGTATAGAACTTTGAGATCATTTTTAAAAAGAGAGAAATTATATTAATGTCCACAAATGACCACCACACATTGGGCATTGGGAATCGAATAGGACATTCATTTTAATAGATCAATGCTATGGTAAAGGTACCCTAGCTTACGAAAAAGTATCCAAGTACAAAGCACTAAAGAAACAATAAAATAACAATTGTGTAAACCTAAAATGGTTAACCCTGAATCATAAAAGTACTAAAGCTAAGTAGAAAACATGAGCTGCTAGGGGATTGTGTTAGGAAAACCTAGATAACCTAAGATATCAACTTATAGGCACCCACTCCTTTGTCTCTTTCGTTTGTCTCCAACCTGTAGGCCACTTTAACAACAAACTGTAGATCTACAATCTCCACTTCTAAAAGTGTCCATGATTGACTCCATCTCTCCCTCTCAAGCCACTTTCCATTTGGGATCCTCTAGTTGCCCTTTTCATTAGAGAACCATATATGGAAATAGAATGCATAAAGAAACAATGAAAGACACATTAACTATACAAAAATTGTAAAGGAAAGAAATTTTTTTTTATCCTTGGGTTAATTTCTACATGTACAAATAATGAACATTCAACATTCCTAAAGCATCCATCTCTCAGCTAACCTCGCCTCTTACAATCTGTCCTTGCCCTTCTTATGAACTCACTCTTGTTCACATTCAGTTATAGATCTTTGAAGAAGCCATTCACATCTAACCACTCAATTTACCTTGGTAAACCTTTCAATTTACATTCTTAACCCTGTAAACGATTGATTACCTAGATGGAAAATTGCCTTGATGGCTGCCATAGTGTGATTGGAATGCCATGAAAGCTCACTCGTAGGAAAGTCTTTATGAAGGTTTCTTGGAAAAGTTGTTTAGAGAATCTTTCTCCAAGAAGGATAATTGTGAAAGATGGCCGTTTTGTAAGGTCTAAGGATGGTAACTGTCCAAGGAGGGCCTTTGCAGACCTGTAAATATGAAGTACTCTAGTCTCCCCAGTAGAAGGGGTACTCAGCCATCTCTTGCAATGTCTTGTGAGTAACACTTACCCGACACTAAACTAGCAGATTCACTCAGATTGATGGCCAAAACCAGCCAAAAGTCTGTCAATGCAGGTAATACTTGTGATTCAAATGAATTACTTGCGAATAGCTTGATAGTCATTGAAATTCTTGGGAGATACTTGAGGAGAATTTCTGGTTTGTTTTTTGCTCAATTAATAATATTTTCTCAGTTTTAATTGTCAAGTTTTTTGACATGTTTGTGATTTACCCACTTTTTATTCACCCCCCTTGTAGATAAGCTCTTCTTTTAATGTCACTTTTACTTTTGGCTTATATCCTCTTTTGGAACTTATTTTTGCTCCCCCAGGCTATTTATAGTTATACTGATTGTGTGTTAGAGTCTCATTTACCTATTTTAATTTTAATGACCGATGCACATTAATATAATTTCGTTCTTGCCTTCTTAATACTGTTGCTTTTCAGCTATGCCGAGTCAATGTGCGGTCTGAGTCTGAATATTTTACTGTCCATTAGTCTAATAACTATTGTGCTTAGGCAACTTGACTTGCATCTTTTGCCATGTTCTTTGCCTCACAAACCCACATTGACACTTCATTACTTAGTTATAGAGAGATCCTACATCTCTTTTACATTGCTTTAAATCTTAGTCTAGCATTAATGTGAATTTACTTGCCCGCATCACCGTATTAATACCATACCATATGCTGAATCACTGACCTATCTTGCAAAGTACACCAGTTGCCATTGCAGATATTCTCCTTGAGCCCCACGCCTGGTGTTCCAACTCATACTAAAAATCCATCAAACGCCTCTCCAACATCACGATGGCTTTGTCTATTCAACTTTGGCTACATAAGTTTTCTCTCTTGGAGTTGATCTATCAAAACATCTTTCCCACTATAGCTATTCATTGCCTAGATACACTCCTACTTGATAGCCTTCAATAGTTGTTCTTGCAACACATCAAATTTGATTTTCTTATGCCAATACTTAACGATACATATTTTTATTTATACAGAATAAGCATATCTTTATACTTGTCTTATAAGGTACCAAATCCAACTGAACCTGCACAAAATGTGACAAGGTCTGGAGAAATTTGGTCCGGGTGGGCCCTATTTTCCCCCTTTTTCGGTATTTTTTTGCAATAAGAAGACACCCACCACATTTATATTTGTTAATATAACACATATTAACATTTTATATTACATTATTAATGTTTTTCTCTGCACGCGTTATTTTGCATATTTATAAATTATGCTCATATAATATGTATATATTTGCATGGAATTTTTCTGAACTTCTTCAATAGTTCCAGATGTTCGGATTTTTTTGCCCTATTGAAAAAAACCTGATATCTGGACTTGGTAACTAGTGCGCCAAAACCCTATCATTAAAGGGAATAGTGGAATATATGGTGTCAACGGAGTGCAAACATTTATATATCCTCAAAGGATAGGGCTCCCAAAAAATGTCAACACATCATCGCAATCAAATTTTACAGAACCAGAAGTGATTGCAAAACTGGTTTACCTCACTGCCAATCAATATTGGGGGATTCTGAGGTGCCAATGAGCTAGGGCAAGAGCAATGGATATGAAGAAACATAATCAGAGATTAACAACAACGTTACAATCACATAAACAAAAGCAAGCTGATATGAAACTACAATGAGCAGCTTTATGTATTCTAGACCAAAATGTTAGAATATGCAAAGAGAAGAAAGAATTCAGAGAAGGCAAACTGCACTGCTCAAATGATTGAGGCATGGTGTATTTATTATGAGAGAGGTAGTTACATATTGGATGAATAGTTACCAACTGAACAACTACATAACTACATTACATGCTATATAAAGCTCTATAGCTCTATATTTTAACACTCTCTTAATGACTAAACTGGAAACAATACCAAGTTTGTCCCGAAATTTAACAAATTTCCTAAAGCCCACATGTTTAGTCATTACATCTACAGACTGTGCCATAGGTTGTACTTCAAAATCAGCAGTCCATGATTGTGTTGCAGTTGTCGAATGGAGAAGAATCGCAAAACAAAAATTTGGTCCCATGAACAAAGGATATGGCAAGTGGTCCATTGGTTCTTTGTTACATGACTCATTGACCAATGATGAATCACTAATGGTTGAGAGTGTCAACCCCATCTCCAGAGTGCTGAAATCAAAACCTCAGAGAGGTGGATTGAAAAATCTATTCCAGGCTTGTGTAGCCTGATGGAGTCTGTACAGAGACTCAGTTATTCTGCAATTGAAGTCACCTCGATCATGTCCCTCAACACCATGTAGTGCTCATCCAACTTTCCCAATAAGAGAAATGTGACCATTTGTGCGGTAGGAGTTAGAACCAACTCCGCAATAGTAGGAGAAATAACCATCTCCGTCTCAGTAGTGGGAGAAATAACCATCTCCGTAGTAGTAGGAGTGAGAACCAACTCATCTATTTGCTCATCTATCCCCCTCTGTCGGGAAAGATGTTTCACAACACAATGAGCAAATTGTTCATGCTCTACTGTCCTTCGATCAAGTACCTCTGATTGAGTGGCAGGGCATGCCATCTCACCATGCGCCGTCAATGCATCTAGAATAGTGGAGTCTCCATGCACATAAAAATGTTCTTCAGAATGAGGAAATCCATCCTCCCAAGGCATGTTCGCCTCCCGTACATTTGGTATAGTGGATACTCCCTCCACAATAGGTGCATGTAGGTTGACTGTATCCAAGTCAATAGATCTGTGAGGAATGGCTTCCTCCCAAGGCATTGCAGCCTCCTGCACATCCTTTATGGTGGAGTTGTCCACACGTGCACTCATGTTGATCATATCAGGATCAACAAGCCGATACTAACCATCTTCCCCAAGACCAAGGGTAATTATCCGTCTCTATTTCACATCAGAGACAACACACTTCTTTCCACAGAAATATTGGGATTTTCAGTTAATTGACAAATAGATAGAAGATTCTTTTGTAAAGAAGGTACATATCTAACATTCCGTACCAACAATTTATGAGCATCATTCAATACAATGCATATATCTCCTATCCCTTCTACTGCGAGTGATTCTCCATTAGCTAGTACTACTGATTCAAAACAGATTTTTACAGTAAATGAAACATACCAATCCCTGTAACATGAAAAATGTGCAGATGAACCAGAGTCAATGATCCAACAATTGGTACCATTATCATGCGAGCATGATGTCGTACGACAATAAAGAGCATGCCTTTCATCTAAATCCTGTTCTTCTGCAACTGCTGCCACATGTCACTTATCTCATGGCTTTTTGTTCTACTGCGAAAGATCATACTTCCGCTTCCGGCAATCCTTCTTAAGGTGCCCAACATTGTGACAGTAATAGCATGTGACCTAATATTGAGTGGAAGACTCACCAGACTGACGTCTCCACTTTGCCTTTGACTGAGTGACAAGAGCACTCTCTGAATGGTCACAATTAGATTCTGGCTGAAGTTGTCTCTGTTCCTTTTGCAGCAGATAGGAACTCACCTTGTCAAACGTGAGTGTTTGACTCTCAGCCATTAAATGGAGTGCCTCCACAAATGACTCGTACGAAGAAGGTAAGCTATTCAGGATCAGAGCCACCATATCATCGTCGTCCACCTTTTTGTTGATGGAAGATAACTGGTCTTGGAGGTCTTTCATCCGAAGTAGGTACTCAGACAACGATCCACCTTCTTGTAACTTTACGGAAAAGAGCATATTCTTTAGGTATAAAACCTGACTCTTTTCTAACGTCTGATATTTATCCCTCAGACTGGCCCACAACGTGCTTGCCACAGTGACATTCCGCACTTCCGGTATCATATCATCCGACACCGACAACTTGAGAAGCAATGACACTTCTTTATGACGTTTGTCATAATCCGCGAAGTTCATTGCTAGTCGACTTTCACTACCCGTGATTATTTTATCACAATCACGAAACTCCGCAGGCATTAAAATCTTATGATTCCAAACATTAAAATTAGTGCCCATTAATTTTTGTGTCTTTGGCAAAGTCAATTGTGAAATATTTGGCATTTTATTATTCCAAAATAACAGAGATAATAAAATAAAGTTTTGCACACACTTAATAAAACAATATTGCTTTTTCCAGTAAATATTATTTAATTATGCGAATCACCCCTCCAACCATATTTGCTTATATTAAAAATATTATTACTTATTCCTCCGAATTTGATTATTCAAAAGCAATGTGAATACCTTTGTTGATGAAAGAAAACAAATAATGCCCTCGAACCCTTTGAGAATATTCAACTCCTTTTTTCACTCTTCACGTCTTTGCCTCTGCCATGCCTTGGCTTTCCACGATTTCTCAAAATGGAGCTTTTCACGACCTTAAATTGTGACTGTGTTTGCCCTCGTCAAACTGTGGATCTGTTGTGCCTTTGTGAAACGTATTTGCTTTGCCTCTAATCCTGACTTCCTTGAACTACGATTTTTCTTTTGCCACGACTTTACCTAGAGTTTTTCTTCTGTGACTAGAGTTTTTCCACAAACCATGACTGTATTGACTTCTCCCACGATTTCAGCAACCACGAACTTGTTCAACGTATTTCCTTCAATCGACTCGGTTTTTACTTCTGTCTGCCCATGAATCATGATTTGCAAAAAAAACGAATGTACCTGCCTCAAATGAATTCACGACTCTGCACATACACAAGCCACGATTTTCTCCTTTATGTGAATCTTCTACAATAAGAGGCGAACTAAGATCTTCTGTTTGTGCCCCACTAGGGCTTTCCCAAATTTCTAGTTCGTGTCTATTGAAAAGGCTTCCTCGAACTGTGAACCGACCGCTCTAATACCAATGTTAGAATATGCAAAGAGAAGAAAGAATTCAGAGAAGGCAAACTGCACTGCTCAAATGATTCAGATAGGGTGTATTAATTAAGAGAGAGGTAGTTACATATTGGTTGAACAGTTACCAATCGAACTACATAACTACATTACATGCTATATAAAGCTCTATAGCTCTATATTTTAGCACAAAAAGCTCAATCAAAACCACAAGGGGGTCAAGGGAAATAAGTAAAAGGGAATCAAGTGAAACCGATAACAACAAAGAACTAAGATACACCACTACAAGAAAAAAAGAGTCATGAAAGGAGGCTTAAAAACATATAACATGGAAGGCAAAGGCCACCAAGTAGAGATTTAGGATGGTGAAGAAGCATATAACCCCACAATGACTTCACTCATTTGGTCATTGAAGCTCTATGTGCAAGAACTAATGAGATTTAAAGATAGACTAGAAAGCATGGAAGCAAGGGAGAAATTGAAATATGTTAAAATGGAGATGACAAATGTCACACGAAGGCTAGAAGAAGAAAACAAGCAACTTAAAGCACAAGTGACAAAACTACAAAATCTCACAAATGTTGGGCAACATGAATGACACACCCTCAAGGAAACCATCCACTCTTCAACAAATGCCAAGGTAGGGGATGAAAAGGCAAGCACAATGCTAATAAAAGAAGTGCAAGAGGCACTCCATAACGTAGAAAATGAACTACGTAGTAAGCTAAAAGAGAATAAGACATGTGCACAAGTGGTTAAAGAATCACTAGGCAAGCATAAGGAGTCGATAGAGAGGCAAGTCGATAGTAAAATGATAGAAGAAAGAGAACGACATGAGAAATTATCAAATACAATTATCAAAGGGCTGAAAGATTATGGAGAAGGAGAGGATACATGCAACCTAACTAGGGACTTCCTTGCAAACTAGTAACAATGGAAAGGGCAAAGCAAGCAAGTAGAATTTGGTAAAATGAGAGACGAGGGAAGGGATAGGCATATTCGGGTCACAATGGTAAACCATGAGGATAAAGTAAGAGTGCTAGGAAATAAAGGTATGCTGAGAGGCTTATGCTTTTATCTAGATTAAGACTTAACCTTTAGGTACTTGGAAGAGAGAAACAAGGAGTGGAGGGAGATGGGCATACCTAAATAATGGGAAAACTTACATTACAGCTAGACAAACTAAAGGAAAATAGGGAATGTGGACCTCTTGGGAGAATCTTACGATGGTATGCTAAGATTGTAGAGGCCACCCTTGGAGAAGAATACCTAGGCTAGGGCCCATAACCAGAGACATAGGTATAGTTATTTTGACTAAAACACATGAGCACGATGCAAAACATTAGATTTTGAAGGATACAAGAAGGCAACAGGAATAAAGCATCAAAGAATGACAAGAGGGAAGGAGGTATAATGGTGTTATAAAGGAAAGTTCTGGTGTTTTTATATCAGAATAGAAAAACAAGATGAAAATAAACAATACATATGAATAAGAATAATAGAAAATAACACTATTTTTTTTATAAGTAAAAAAAGGGCTAGAAGCCCAGTTATATTAATATTTAACAAAAATCTGAAAATCGGCTTACAATTACGAAGTTTAAGCAACCCAGAGGGTGTTGTTTACATATTATCAAAATTACATAATTATCAAAAACTATACATATACAAGAAACTAAGTAGCCTCCTCCTCGGAGGTGGAAATCACCATCTCAAGAGCAATTGTGGGATCCTCTTTGGCATGAGCATTCTCTTCCATGACCAACGTGGCAAACAACTCCTCGAGCTGCAAACTCTTGAACTTGTTGGCCGGAATTCCCAGTGCAGAGCAAATAACATCAAACTTGCGCCCCTGGTTAATGCTTTCCAGGGCCTAGGCTTTAGATAGGGTCCAACTTTGCTCCAAGGCAAGACTCAAAGCAAATGAAAGGTAGCCTCTAGCTCTGGATCTACCAATGAAAGGTAGCCATTGGAAGCTTCCAAGTTTGGAGTCTTTGGGTCTACATCCCAACACTTCGTTTTCCCTTGCTTGTACCCGTCTTGCTTGTGTGTTAGAAGGCACAAGTTGGAATGCACATAGACCAAATCGTCTGCCTTTTTTGTTCCCAAATTGTTGCGGTTAACTGAGTGGATAAAGGAGTATGTACATAGCTCCCTCCACTTGACAGTTATTGTATTGGCATGGCATACTTGCAAAGGGATGAGCATGAATCATATTTGATGGTCATAGCTTGACCAATAGAACTAGAGCTTGCAGCCATTCAAACAAATCCTTGTAGCTCCTTGGTCAAATTTAAAAAAACATATTATAAATAGAATAGAATTAACGTGTTGACTGGTAGAGGTTGAAACTTGAAAGAATGTAAAATAAAAAACAATGTATTAAAATATAAGACTTATAATTAAGTTGGTTATTATTAGTTAGGTATTAACTAATAAACGGTTGTAACTTTACAACCATTTTGTAACCATCTCTCACATGATAAAATTACAGACACACAATGAACATGTCTACATTCTGCTTTCTCTTCATTTCTTTCTTGTGCACGTTTTCTAACATTGGTATCAGAGCGGTTCATACTTGAATTGCGAGTTTCAGGTTAGAAAGAATATACAACACTGAAACTCAGTTGTGAGGGCTTGGAAAGAACTCGTGAGGGCTAGGGCAGCCAGAAATAAGACCGCATAAATCAAAAAACTCTTGTTCGCTCGCGAATCTATGACCCATGGTATGAAAATTCAATATTTTTACCATCCACCATTAATATCCCAATCATGACTGCATACAAACAAAAATATAGTGATTAGGGCAAAGTTGAAGGCATAAAATGTTACAGTCGCAGATTCGAGGGTTATCAAGGGTAAAAGCACAAAAATAAGAGTTTTATAATTGTGAAGAGGAGTAAAATCTAGTCGCATACACTTCCGCTATTTATCAATCACTACCTTCCACAATTTATCAATCATTACCAGTGCGATTCAGTTTAGACTGTGATGAGTCACATAGTTTTAGACTGTGATGGAAGTCACGAAATCAAGGGCAAAATAAAAGAATAATTCGCAACTGTGTTTTTTGGAGTTTGAAGAGCACAAAATTCAAATCAAAGGGAACAAAATTCAAAGCAAAGTTTCTAGTCATAAATTTGCAAGCTAGGGCACAAATTTCAAAGTAAATTAAACAATCTTATTTCTTTGATATTTTTTTGCAAGCAAAAGTAAAACCTTAGTTTTTTATTTTATTTTAAAAAATAAAAAAATGGAGTTTTCATTACCAATAGACATAGTCTAGTTTCTATTTCCACACCTGGAAAGTTAAAATTCAGATGCAATTAATGAACAAAAATTTGTGTGGTATAGTTAATGGAAAAGAAAAACCACTCATGGATGTTGCTAAATTTTTAGAGTGGGAAAACCGCAATGTTAAAGCAAAAGCTATAATTAGGCTTGTTCTTTTTGAGTCTCTGACTTTGAACTCCATATAGATTTAGATAAATTGTCCAAAGAAATTTGGGATAACTTGAATAGGTTGTTTGGAGCAAAAATGATCAACGCCAAAGCAAAAGCAATGAACGCCAATTTTTTTTTAAAAGTTTTAATTATTTTAATTCAAGATGGCCAATGATGTTACTATGTCCAGTCATATAAACAATCTGAGATCTCTTCTTAGATAGTTAGTAGAGGTTAAAGCTCCAGTTGATGACGAAGACTCTAAAGCCATTTTGCTAAACAATTTACCCTCGTCATATAACAATGTCATCTTTACTCTCAGTTAGATGCCTTTGCAAAGCCTAGAAGATATGATTTCAGCTCTATTGGTTGAAGAAAAGAGAACTGCAGACGATACAAAAGGTAATTCTTCACATCAAAGTGCACTATACTCCCGCATGAGAAATAATCATAGAAAATTAGATAAAGACACTAGGCAAGTTGAGTGTTATTATTGCAAGAAAAGAGGTCAAACATCTTAGAATTTGTTGCATTCGAGCTAATGATATTCTCAAAGGTAAACTCAAAGATAATCCGAAAGAAGCAAATGTGGCCTTTGTTGACAATCCACTAGATGCTGAAGATTTTATATATGAAGAAGAAGATGAATATGTACTTTAAGAAGTTAGTGTTGTGAAGACAACAAGGACTTCAATGTAGGTAAAACTTGTCATGGATGGTTGTCCAGATAGTTCGGGAGTTTGTGGATCTTAGGAATTTACCCTTATGAGGGTCATGAGACAACTTTATGAAGCATTGTGGAAGTAGCTCAATATGGATGGTTGTCCAACAATTTGGGAGACTATTTAATTTGGGAGTTCGGGGAGGTGGAATTTGGAACTTGGGAATTCAGCTTGAGAACTACACCTTAACAAGGGTTAGGGAGGCAGCTTGATGGAGTTCTACCCGGCCCAAGAATTGTTATTCAAAGCAAAAGCTTCCGAAGATTGTAATTCTATCTTCTTTTTATAGTGTAAGTCTTCAGAGGTGGTATTAAAGTATAAGACTTGTAATGTAGTTGTTGGTTATTATTAGTTAGGTATTAACTAATAAATGGTTGTAACTGTGCAAACATTTTGTAACCATCTCTCACATAATAAAATTACAGACACACAATGAACATGTGTGCATTCCGCTTTCTCTTCATTTCTTTCTTGTGCACGTTTTCTAGCACATTGTTTCAATAACATTTTTTTTAGAACTTTAAGCAAGTTATAAAATATGACCTATAAAAATAAATAAAATAAAAGCAAACAAACTTACCTTGAATCACTTAAGCTCTTTGTTGCAAGCTCCTTAATCCATATGGCACTTGTGAGGTGTGGGATCAGCACTTAGCAATTGTAACTCTAAATGTGAGAGCAACTATGCAATGAAAGATAAGTCTGCAATGTAACGTAAAAATGTGATGTTGTTGTTTGAAAAGAATTTAGGGGTGTCTTTTAGGGTTAGGGTTCACCTTTTTTTTTTTTAAAAGGTGTTTTAACTTTGTTTTAACCCAAAAAAAAGGGAAAATCCTGTTTTTTTGCTGCGGGTTTGTCCAAAAAAACGCCCAAGGTATAGGGCATAATACCTTGGTACATCATTTGATGTACCCAAGTAATGTGCCCCGTACCTTGTGTGAACCCCAAGTTTCTCTATTACATACCTATTTGGGTACGTGTCATACCTATACCATGGCCCCAGAGGGGCGCACTTGGCAACGTAGGAAAAAATGAACAATGTGGCTGAATTGCAAAAACTATTAGGGACAATGGATTCATTGAGATCCAAACATAACCCATAAACAATCCTCCATTCATGAATTAATAGAACTTCATCAAAGGGAAGAGAGCTACTGGAGGAAAAGAACAAGAGACAAGTTTTGATCAAACAAGGGGACTTCAACACAGTTATGTCACAAATCCGTGCTCAATAGACAACATATAAACTTGATTCGAAGAGTGAAAGCTCCTAAGAATTCCTATTTCCAAACAGATGCTGAAATATATATCATAGCTACATAAGTCTTGGGAATGTGATATCTGGGACAACAAAAAATTCCCAGATTTTGGGGACTGTAGGGAACGACTAGTATAATAAATTATAATTTATAAAAAGTAATATTTAAATAATTTAACTTTATTAAATTAAATATAGGGGTTTAAAATTAATCTAATGTTTTTTAAAGTACTTACTGGATTATGATTCAATGTTTTTGGGGGGAAGTGGGAAAAAGGGGGTTTGTGGGGGTGTCGTGGGTTCTGTTTTAACTTTTAAGGTAACATCGGGGATTTTTAAAAAATGGGGATGTCCCTCCACTTCTCCGAGTGCCCAAAACGTTTGGAACATATGGGACGCTACCAAAATCTAGGGGATAATGGACCATGCCACAAAATATTTTAAGATATTGCTTCAAGAGGCACAAGTCACCCCTTAAAGAATTAGAATTCAGACTGAGATAATACATAGTATTTCCAATTGGTGAGAGAAGAGGACAATTATCCTAAGACTAACAATTGAGGAAGAAGTAAAAGAAATTGTCTTCTAATTTCAAAAAGACAAGGCCCCTGGTCTGGATGGGTTCTTGGTTCACTTCTTTCAATCTTTCTGGACACTAATCAAAGCTGATCTAATGGAGTTGATTGAAGAATAACGAAGACACAAAAAAATGCTCAAACAATGGATGACAACAAAGTGGTTCTCATTCCAGAACAGGCTAAAGCAGAACAAATGGATCAATTCAGGCCACATGCTCCGTGCAATGTGATCTACAAGATCCTATCGAAACTTATAGCCACTAGATTACAAGTATTCCTCCCTAAGATAATCTTCCAAAGTCAATCCGCTTTAGTCTTGGGAAAACAGAAAAAGACAAAATATTGGCCGCCCAAGAAATTTTGCATCTCCTAAAAACTCAAAAAATTGCAGTTGTGCTTAAGCTTGACATATCAAAATATTTGACAGAGTGGGCAGTAATTTTCAGATTCCCAGCCTTGGCTTCACTAAAGAGGCAGTGGATTGGAATAAAAGCTGTGTTACTACTGTCACGATCTCTATCTCCTTCAATGGAAACATAGGTGAGCCCTTCCAAACATCAAGGGGACTCAGGCAAGTATACCACCTCAGACCATACCTATTGTCTATTTATAATTTTATAATAATGAACGGAACTTCAACCCAATTTCCTGTTAAAGCAAAAGAGGAGGGAAAATTGTATGGTTGCCCAGCAATTGAAAGGGGTATTCGCCACACAAACTTCCATTTTTCTAATGATACTCTCCTCCTTTCAAGTCTTGTCATCTCTGTAATTTGGAAGCTTGAAATATTAATCTCCTATTATCAAAAAGCCTTGGGCCAGCGGGTTAATCAGCAGTCCAGTGTTATCTTTTTCAATATCTCCACTTGAAAGAAAAAATGGATAGTAAAAATGCTGGGCTTCCCAAATGTCATATACAAATGTTATATTTGGGATTCGCGCACCATTGAAAGGCTCAAAAAGAATTGTGTACGGATACATCAGTCAAAGTAAACTCAAAGTTGCTGAACAGACCAATAGGTTGTTTATGTTTACTGGAGGAATCCAACTCCTAAGAATGTGCTGTAGGCTGTTCCTATCCATCTCTCAACTCTTCTTTGGTCTCATGGAAAGGAGTAGAAAAGAAACTTAAACAGCCTTTGGTCTCATGGGATACGATATGGCAGACCAGGGGCAAAGTGCGGACAAACAGTGTTTTTTTAAGGTTCTTAAGAAAATCTTTACGATAAAGCAAGCATGAAGGCAAAGATGATTCCCTGATGCTCCTTGGAGCCAAATAATTAGTAGTAAATAATTCCATTTCACATATAAGTATATTTGCCATGTAGATTGGAAAGCTCAGCTTTCAGAAACAGCCAAGCATATCTGGGAAGGAATGCTTTTTTCTCGCTCGAGGAATTACTTGGCATCTTGGAAACGGAAAACAGACCAAGTTTTGGGGAGACAGCTGGAATGGAATCCAAGCTCTCGCTACTCTACGAGTCTAAATATTTTGGACCTGCAATTGGCTCTAGAGAATTGGGGATACTGATAGTGATAACTTGACATCTTGTAGAGTATAGTCAATAATCGAAAATCAATATATTCCAATGGAATACTCAAATTGCCCAACAGTTCACTCAACAATACCCCAGCTAGGTGCATAAATTGATGGAGGAGTTTACTGTCCCAACAAAGGGATCAACTGGTATGGCGGTATACACAAAATCGAGATTGGTGTACGCTCCAGCAAAAAGACCGAAGGTGTGAAAAAACTGGCAAAGGCTATGGATCCTCAGGTCTTGGTTTTCCTGTGGTTGGTGCACCACATAAATATTCGTATTGCTGATAATCTCCAAAAATAGGCTTGGATTGGTCCCACATGATGCCACAATTGCCAACATGCTGAAAATCTGGGCTATTCTGGTGTTTTTAAATCGCTAGAGTACTTTACGGGAATTTCTTCCAGATTTTTGACACCTCTATAAGACTGGATTCAAATCTATAGCCAAAATTCTAATAATTAAACCACTCTCATATCTGATATGACCATTATTCAATAAATGCACAGTTTAGCTCCCATTTTTATTATCTGGAAAGCACAGAAAGAAAGAAACACGAATATTTGAAAATAAAGTAGAAAATTTGGGGTATGATTAAGATCTATGAAAGTAAAAGGAAGGACTATTTCCCATATACACAACCGATATCCCAAACAGGTATGAGTTGGCAAACATGAGGGACCTTTGCTTCTCTCGAAATTGGAATACATGGGACCTTTGCTTCTCTCAAAAATGGAATACACCATTCCATTATAATTTCAAAAAAAGTTGAGTCAAAAGGAAAGGAGTGAACCCTACTCCTGCCCAATTACCTTTAAAAACTTCGATGTAGCTGCGAGGAAAAACCACAGGCAGGCAAATATTTGGGGCATCATCAAGGATCACCAAGGTTGGGACAGACATTTTTGCCAAATTTGTGGCCTCCTAACAGAGGCCTTCAGCTGGTAATTGACAACAGTATATATTGCTTATATGGAAGGAGATTCAAACACCAAATTATAACACCACATTATAACACCAAATTCTATAATTAACCCCCCTTCCATCATGACTTTAGTCACACCATCTACCCCATCGTAAAAGTGTTCTCCCCTAGTGAAACACACTCTATATGATTCATCTTTCCATGCACGCGTTACCTATAAATAGATGCCTTACTACCCCAGGTCAGATATGCTTCTTCAGTGCATCTTGAATTGCTTATATGACTCTAAAATCCTCATTCATACAAACATTCATCCAATCTTCTACAAACCCATGCACTCAATGAAGTTGTGGCCGCACAAGAGGAAGTTCATTGACAAAAGAGATAGAGAATGGATGTGGTTGAATGCAGACCTTACCAGATCCTGGATGGTTGTACAAAATTTCCAAGGATCTAATCACTCACAACATGGCTGCCAAACATCTTAAAGGAAGATGGAATTAACTCTGCGTATGGTGGTATTAGAGGCAATTTAGGTACCGACAGATGATAATATAGATGAGCTGCATCTATGTGCCATTTGAGCCATAGGTCTGAATGAGGAGGTAGTGTTCTTTATCCCTCCCATTAGCACCCAACCCCAATGCTGATGGTGTCACAGATTCCCCTCCTCAACACTACTACTCACCCAACAACTTCGTGTGAATTTAAGCCACAATCTTAACTAGATGTTTTTATCAAAGACAAACAATAGGCTCAATTGTATTGGTCACATAGTAGTACTCAAGTGCCCTCTACTTTTACAGGTAAAATGGTGCAAAGAAAAAGCTCAAATTTAAAGAAATTATCTATAAATAGGCAGGAAGAAGCGGAAGACTGTCAGCCGAAGTATGCAACTCTACAATATCACTAGCCAACTCAAGGCAGGATGAGCAAATTAAATTCAAGGTATGCATCCTAATCCAATTAGTATTGATGTTGAAAATAATGGTGTTCTCTCCCTGCTCAATCCCCATGTTGACACTATAGGATTTTCTGTTCAAGGCACTGTTTAGCTTCTGCTCAATCCTTAGCTTTTTTTATGTCATTGAAATCTAATTTCTCCTCTTATAAGAGCTAGTCTCTTTCCTCTTTATCCAAACATCCCCGCCAGGGTATTTTCAGTGGCTGACCTGGCTGGGCTTATCCCTCAATTTTCCAACTCTCCTACCATAACCACTAGACTTTAACAAAGCTCCACATCCCTCCAGGTCTACAAAAGGCCATCAAAAGCAGGGTAATCATCAACATGTTTTTCTTCAGATAATTTGGCCTAACAACATGCATTGTTTCCCCCAACAAAAAGAACCAGTTTGATGTGCAGAGAGGAAATAGAGGCCCATGATACCCTGCTGAACCACCCGAAGGCATCACTTCGCCGATATATGTTGTTAACACAGTGGATACCAATATCAATAATCTTAGTTCTAAAATAGGGGACAAGGAAATTAAGATCACTATTTTTGTAAAGTGCATTGCTTATCTGGCTCATTATATCAAAATACAAGATAAATGTGTAGAGCAAATGACCAAGAGTAACCAACTTCAAGTGAAAAGAATTGGGACTCCGGAAAAGATTGTGATTAATAACCCTGCAAACAAAAGGGCTGCCAATGTCATGCAATAAAACTCTAAGCAACTTAATATGCCGAGTGGAAAGGGTGCACACTCCATTTATGTTCCCCAAACAAGGAAGGTCTCACCCAAATGGTATGGCAAAGTCAACGAATGGAAGGAGGAGAACTCAAAGCTCCTCCCAACAATGGCCCTAATGTTGGCCAGCAGGAGGAAACTGAAAATGAGCATCTGTTCATAATATTAATATAGGTTTTAGAATGTCTTTGGCTTGGATTACTTGGCTTGATACTGTATTTAGTTATACTTCATCTAGTTTAAAGATGTAAATATTTCTTGGGATTTTAGATATCATTGTTGTTTTTGTACAGTCATTGCTTGAACTGTCAATTGTAAAACCCTCTTGGCTATGCCTCTCTAGTTTTGCTTGTGTTGTCTTTCATAAAGTTCTGGTGCTATCATACCTTTTTCCTTTTTAATGAGATGTTGAACTTTTCTCTAACTTACATAATAATTAAGGTTAAACGTAAAATGTTAAAAGATATTATTCATACTAAGAATCATCTCATCACAAACTAAAATGAGTTATTTTGTTCGGTTACAACCGAATTACATAGATATTGGCATCTTATAACAATCTGGGTCAGCAAACACCTATATCAGAATCTCCTTAGGTTGCCACGACTTGAGGGATCCATTCCATTGAAGTCACCCAGCAATGATAGGAGATAGAAACAATCTGGGTCAGCAAACACCTGGGGTGTCTGGCCATATATAGATCATTGAGGAACTCCCTCGACACATTCTAGTCTATATGGACATGGGGATGGGGCCATATGGATATAGGGGGCCACTGGCTAGTATGCCATATAGATAGATGGGCCCCCGGCTACCATATAGATAGATGGGCCCCAGACTCTAGATTGCCAAGACTGATCAATGTTGTTTATGTATATATGGCAAACTGGCTGGGCCTCTTTTGGTTAGGTCGCCATGACTAGAGGGATCCATTCCGTCAAAGTCACCCAGATATTGAACCTGGCCCTCACCACTGGGGTATCTCTGGGGATTTGTACTTTTTTGCTGGATGGCACAACATGTGACATACTACCATCCTAACCAATTGGACTACAACCCTTTCAATAAATAAATATTTATTCAAACTAAGGTTATTCTTAATTCAACTTTTTCCTTTCTTTGTCATATCCTTTCTCCATGTTTCCTCTTTCTCCCACCCCTTCCTGCAAGAAGGGTCTCCCCTTATTACTCCCATCTTTATTTTAACCATTACACTTTGCTCCCTAACCCTCAGCCCCCCTTTTAAATTGTTTTTTCAGACCCTTCCTAAACCCACAAACACTACCCATACCCCATCCCCTAGTCCGAGCAATGTCAGTTAAATGTGCAGGCCCAATATGCACCCAAATCTAAGGTGTCCATCAAAATTGACAATGAAGACCCTGGCTCTTCCCCTATTCCGAGCAATGTCAGGTAAATGTGCAGAACCAATATGCCCCTGACTCTAAGGTGTACATCAAAATTGATAATGATGACTCATCCTTTGGCTCTTTCCGTAGGCCGAGCAGTGTCGAGTAACTATGCAGGCCCAATATGCACCCAACTCTAAGGTGTCCAATAAATTTGACAACAATGCCTCATCCTTGACTTTTAGATGGGCACAGAAGGCTCCTTCATAGGTTGCTGGTATTTTAAAGCCCTTAGGTACGCATATTTAAAGGTAAGCCCTAGCTTCCTCTTCCATCCCCAAAAGCACATAGACATGTCCAGACCACGGAGGAGTTTGGCAGTTACTCGCCCTCAACTCCCAGTAGGGTTAACATTCTCTAGTCTACTTTTTATCCCTTGAGAAACTCTTCCTCATCCTGGTTCCAGGGCTGCACCTCTTTTGAAACGAGCCCCTCTGCACTGGACTTTAGGGGTGCCTAGCTCTCAAAACCCTAACGATCATCCCGATCTCAATCCTAGTTTTGGCAGCTTGTGAGCCCCCCAGTATGATGCTGTTCTTTGTGATACTCTGGATATTAACTCCAGTCAAGCTTTCAAATGTAACTTGTATTAATGACTCATGGACTCACAAGCAAATTATGGTGAAAGGGCTCCCTACCCCAGCTCTAGAAAGACGATTCTTGTGTCTCTTGGATAATCAGAACAGACAACACCAGGGGCTGGACCAACAAAAACAGTACATGTGTGCCATCGTCAAGTTTCTTGTACACAGAGATGCTAGGAAAAGTGCTATTGAAATGATGCAGGACTGTGGGATCGTGTATCAAAGGGCTAAAAGAACTGCAAACCGTCTGAAGAGGTTGGTTCAAGGGGTGATTCAAGGCAACATGTTTAAGGTTGTGGTAACTCACACTCAGCTTCATGGACCTGGAAATGATCTGGCCGAGGACACTCTGGAAACTGGAAAGCACAGCGGGAGGTGCTCAAGCCTTGGGGGGTGGTCTGCCTGAAACTCTTTGGGTATCTCAGTGACCGTAGTCAGCAGGGTTACAAAGGTTTTTAATATGCAAGATACTGATTAGAAAACTATGATCCTTAAAAAAAGACCTTTCCATTAAGACAGTAATGTTCACCACATGGACAGGCTTAGTGTTAGACATAGCTAGCTTTTTATTGTTCTGGTACTGCAGTACATTAATTTTTGTGATGGCAATTCTATCATATGTGCCTTATTGCAAAAATATTTCCTTAAGTGAATGACATGAAGCTTCATGGCTCTAGAGAGGCAACTGTAATAATATAATTGTAATATTCCACACTTCCTAGGCTCTTTATGAAGCTTCTGTAGCATTTGACTTTCTTGGAGGACTGCAGTTTTAACCTGTTTAGTAACCGTAGTTCATATATTCACACACACACGGCCAGATTCTTCTGAAGAAAAAGGAGTTTTATTTCTGTTAACATTATCAATTTAGTTCTTTGATTGCTTGTTTTCTCTCTGCCTCAAACTTGCTGAAGATTTCCTCAAATGTAAAGTGGTTTATATGAACACTTCTAATTTTTAGCTCCCATATTTTTCATTTACAAATCCATTTTTGTGGTTGCCTATTTCAGAAGTGCATTTTATTGATTTTTGTTCTCATTTTTTGGGTGCTTTTTTCTTTCTTAAATCACCTGCAATATATATTTCTGGTAGGTGTGTTAATTTCTGCAATATAGAATATTCCTTTTCACAATCTTCTTTCTTTTTGGTATCTTTGTGTGTGGATGTGGAAGGAATTCCGGTTCTAATTGAATATTTTTTTCATGAGTTGAAACATATTTGTGCATTGGAAGCATTCTGATAATGTCAACACTGAGAGTAAGAGTATTAAAAAGTATAACCAACTTAGAAGGACATTATAGGTATTATCTGTAACTTTCTTTCCGACTGCATCACCTTGCAGAGTTTCATTGATCACCGCATTGGAGTTGAGGCTGCCTTCTGGCCAAGTTAAAGGCATGTATGAAAGGAGAGCATCCAATAACATGCATTTGATATTCATGTTGCTATTCTCGACAGTGTTGCTAACCAGTGTTAAAAGTAGCATAACTTGAAGTGTGATGCTTGCAAGTCTTTGTACAGTGGGCATAAACATCAGGACAGATATTACAGTTTCCATGTGTGTAACATGTTGTCAAACCTAGTATAAATGTATCCTTACCCGGGAAAAGTTACCTCTTATAACAGTGAACTAAGATTCGATACAGCTCATATGCAAGCAAGATTGTTTCTGTATTGTCTTATCAATTGTATGGCTGTTCATGCTTCATTGGGTTCTGTGACATCTGAAGTAACTCCAAGTAGTGGAGTCAACAACATTTCAAAGACTTGAGAATTTCTTGGAATGGAGTAAGCTGTTTGTATACATAAGTAAAGAGATGGCTAATGTAAATGTAGTTGAGAAAAATTAAAGGCCTCAAATAGGTGTTGTACTAGTATCATTAGATTCTTCATCAACGACTCATTAAAATTATTGATTATGGGTGTAGACTAAGAGGCACACGTTTGATGCCAAACCAAATTCCTATTGAACAATAAGCAGCAAAACTAGCAAGAATGGAAGGTATGGAAATAGAACATTACATGGTTTGTCGAATTTTTGTTTGATTGAGAAGATTTGTCCAACATTATTCTGTTAAGCACTTGGCTATAAACGGGTTGTGGGGTTGTGCACTTTATCATTCACTCTCTAGGTGCAGAGTTCATATGGGCAAACAATCCAAGCCATCCATTTATAGTGACTTGGAGGACGATGATAGAGATGAGTGGGCATCGATTGAAGTATTGAGAAAAGACATGGCAGTGATGATAAAGGAACTCCAAGAGGATACCAACAAGGAAGCTAAGGACATATACTGTACCAACTATTGAACAAAGGGCCATACCAAATTTAACTATTTGAAGATTGGTTTTTGTGCCATCTTCCAAGTGGTGAATTACACTATTAAGAACCGCTGGTTGAACATGAAGAACAAGACAATGCAAGGTCCTATTGACCAAAGGCAAATCCTCGAATGACTCTAAAATCATTGCAAGCAATGGGTACAACAACAATAGAAGATTGAACAATGATAGTGGTGATAGTGGCAGAATCCTATAAAAGTAAAGTGACAAACCCATAGTACAATGGAGGAAGTTCCACAGGTAGGGTCATTTTTCTATGAACTACTCAACCTACCATAGTAGCTGAAGCAAGTTATGTAGATCTCATGGTTTGGAGAACCATCATGAATTGAGTTTTCTTGAGCAAGGAGGGGCAAACATCAACATGGAGGGTGTGGAGGGAATTATGACCACATCCTATTTCTAGGACGAGGCACAATATTTCAATCCTCAAAGAAGGAAGCATCAAATGGTTGAGGCATGTTAAGAAGTGGAGAAATCCATTAGGAGATGGAGAAGAAAGAGAAGTACAATCCAAGCCTCCACCAAATGCATAGAGCGAGTTATGATCATGACCCATTTGTAGGACAAGAAGGAACAATACTTCAACCCTCGAAGGATGAAAAGGCATATGTTTCAGGCATGTTAACAAATGAAGAAAATCCATAAAGGAGATGGAGAAGAAAAGATAAGTACAATACCAAATGACGCAAATTCAATGATGGAAGTACAAAATTCATAATAAATAAAGTAATTCCACTCAAGGGAAGCTTTTTAAAAATGAATATAGATTGGGAAGAACATAGTAGGCTAGTAAGTAATTAATGGAATGAAAAATCATTCAATTCAAGGGAAGCTTTTTAAAAATGAATATAGATTGGGAAGAACATAGTAGGCTAGTAAGTTATTAATGGAATGAAAAATCATTCAATTCTCTACTGTGACAATGAAAAGTGGTCAATTGATTAATTGACTTGCCTTAAGTCATAAAATGCAAATAATTTATTCATATATGACTTAATTAAATGTTAAAATGAAATAGTAAGACCATGTTGTAAACTGTCAAGTTATGTCAACTTGGGTCAAGTCTATTTGCACCACTTGAAGCACATGCCTATATAAACTCAAAATGTAATTGTATAAGGGGATTTATCCTCCTTATTTTCTCTTTCAATGTTGGAGAAGTTCTATTGCAAGTTTATGTGCACATGTTTTCTCCGAATTCCATGAATGTGCGATTGCAATGTTGATGAGTTTATCTTTTCATATGGTGTTAATTCCCTTCAGTCATAGAGTCATGATTTGCTTTTTATAGTTGAAGGGTATCATGACTATTCATTTTTTGTTTATTTGTATGTGATATCTCAATATACAAATTTTTTGTTGTGTATTGAGGAGCGTGGACTTTGTGCCATATTTGTATGGTTTGGGGATCACAAAGACTTTGTGCTTCTGGTTCTTATTCTTCACATATGTTGTATTCTGCCCTTAATGTGGGAAAGGGAGGGTTTTGCTATGTGTTTATGTTTGAGTTATCCCAATAGTTCTGTGTCTATTTTGTTGTGGGTTTCTCACTTTTTACTTTCCCTCCCTTCTTGTTTTTCCCCATTTTCATTTCCTTTGTGCTTTTCTGTTAAAGGCACCAAAATACAAAACCCCCAGCATACAAGGGAATCATCCCTCTCAAATCCAAAGGAATATCACTCTATCAATGGGTGATCTTCTCCAATTGTTGCAAAATTTATGCCACTTCCATTGGACAAATTACTAAAATGATCAAAAGCACACACACAATGACATAAAAAAATACTAACAGTTTTTGGATACTCTACAAGGAATCAAATTGCGTTGCACATTCAATTTTCATATCAAGGAACCTCACCTACAATGGAGGTTGGTGACATTGTTTGAAGTTGGTACCCAATAATAGAATCTTGCATGAAGATGAAATCTATAATTTGGCATTTTATGCCAGTAAGTGACAATGACAACGATGACGAAGAAAAAAATGATCTTCCTTTCAAGACAATCTAGTTTTGAAGATTTTGGGTAGGTCTTGTTCTTGAAGAACTTCAGAGGTTTAGATGTTCAATCAACAAAAATGTCTCATGTTTTGGCTCAAACTCTACAACAGATTAAACAAACAGAAGGAATAATTTCTCATTGTCTCACCATCATAATGGCCCCTATTGCATTGAATAAAATGAATAATCTTTTAAAAGGAATACCCCATGAAGTAAGAAGAATATTGCTACCATAGCCGTGCAGGTTTACAGAAAGAGCAAAAAAGTGTATATGTTGCTAGAGAAGAAAATCATCAAGGATGAACTTGTTACGTTCCATAATCCCTAAGGATAAAAATTCAAAATAAGTGTTGCTGAAGGGAGACAAATGAAGAGTAAATCTACTCACGATTAAAAGAAATTCCAGGCACTTGATAAACAAAGTGAATACGAGGTATAAAATGCTTCCAGAACACAAAATGTTATATTATCTTAGGGAGGAATCCATCGATGAAAGTAAGCTCAGAGAATTTATAAAATTATAAAGGAGACTTGAAGAAATATATATAGATATGTCAGGGGATATTTTTTAAAATCTTCCATATTATAAAGTTTATGTTCCTCATTAGTACATTGATGCTTATGATAAATACACTATGTGAGATGTTTGGTGCTTTCTCTTTCAAATATGAAATTATTAATAACAAGGATGTTGAGGTGTGTAAAAGAACAAAGGTGTCTCTCGAAAACGTCATCTCAACCTGAAATTTAACTATTTCAAGAAGTGGTTTACAAGGAAAACAAGGACCTTTGTTTTTAGAGGAATGATCCAATGCTCATTGAAAGTGTTGCGCATAAAAAAAATATGCAGAAGGAATTCTTCTCAAGATGAATTCGCTCTCCATGAGATATCATTCAAGAAAGAGATATTGAAGTGATTACTGATGACCTCCTTGTTATTTTTGATCCTCGGTCTAATATACAATTGTTAAAAGCCAAAGAAGAGAAATTTGAAGAGCTCAATGCTTCGCTTGAAACATTTGTTGATGAGAAAGGAATGCATACTCATGCAAATGTTGTGAGTGAGTCTTATTTCATGTTGTTCTCTTAGTCAACAGAAAAAAGAAGATCTAGAGATTTCTAAAAACATCAAGTATCATAAAGTTTTTATTTCAGGTCATCCTACTAAACATGAAGGAGAACATGAAGGTCTTGTTGACTTTTCCCTCTATAGTCTCACTGTTGCTAAAGTCTCTGAAGGTTTTGAAATCAAATTGGTCATGCACACTTTGTTTGAAGATCATGACGTTGTTGAAGATGAGGATCATGATAACATGCTATTCGATGATCAGGTTGTCTAGTCCATGAAAAAAGCCTCTAACTTCTCCCAAATTGGTTTGTGAAGTGAACCTTGCTTTTTTTTAGCATATAAAGAGGTACAAAAATGCAATGAAAGAGGTCCATAGTTCTTCCAAAATGATCACTGTAGAATGTGAAAGGCAAATACTCATAGATACTTCCTATGAATCTCCATACGAAGTGCTGCATACATTATGCCAACAAGTAGAGTTGTGTTCCATATCTTCTCCCACTAAAATGGGAATTGTGAAAGTGAATGAATTTAATATTGATTATTCTTGTGGTGAAAAATGTGTGCTCTCTGTTGCTGCAACAACAAAATTAGTTTGTAAGTTGGTTGCCAATGGATGTTTTGTCTTTGTGTCATCTCCAAAAGAAGAAATGAATGCTTGGTTCATGTCACAAATGTGTGTAATTAATGAAAACATGGAGATGAAACAAGAAGAGTGTGTTATGGTGGAAAATTCCTCTCGTTAAAAGAACATTCAAGAGAAACATTTTTGACCACCAACAGGTTAGCGATAAATATTCATGCAGGTTTGTGCCCGGGTTGATGCAGAAAAATAATGAAGTAGTTGTTTTAGTAAACCTTCCTCAAAAAGGAACAAAAAAATCAAAGTGGGAAGCTCATCATTTGATTTAAGTGAGTTTTAACTACATTAGTAGTTTGTGGGTAGATCCCCAGTTTTTATCCTTCTTCTCAAACAATGTAGATATGTCATGAAGACTATTCGTAGTCAGTTGATGTCAATCAATTGTCATAAGTTTCATGCATTCAACTTGTTGTTCCAGAAAGGCACCTATTTCTCTCAAACTATTGCCAGGTTTATATAAACTTTGTTTTGTTCTCCCTTTCCCTGTAAATATTTTTGTTTTGTATATAGTTTTCTTCCTTGTTTTTACTTGTTTTCCTTTACATCTCGTGTGTCTTTCCATGTGTGTCCAATAACTGCAACAATAATGTAACTCCCAGTAATGTGACTTCGTTATCTAATGGATAAGGCATTGGTCATAAACCAAAATATTATGGAGTTTGAGCTATGCCTTGTTTTTCCCTTGACCCAATCTACATCCAATCCAAGTCATGTCACCAATCAGAGCCAATTATTGTCACACATAATTCAGAGAACCCAAAACCATTTAATTTGTGTCCTAATGTGTTAAAATCACCAAAGAAATGGATTTTGAGTGTAAATACTTCATAGAAGAAAGATCATATCATTGTGAAAATTCATTCCAAACACAATTAAAACCTCCAAGTTTGTCTTATTCTACCTAATCAATCTTGTTAACAAAGAAAAATATTTTGTACGGAAATGGGAGAGTTGTTGCATATCATAGATCTTTAGTCAAGGTTGAGCTTCTATCATACTTAATCATTTTTATTCATTTTATACTACAAAGAGTTCCATGAGAAGGAGATCCAATGGATTAATTAGATTGCATACTTCATTTCTACACTATCAAGGTATGATCGTCCCTCCATTATTCCATTCACATATTAGCTTTCACTAGGCTAGAGCTTCCCACACAAGGACATCCAACAACACAATGAAGATATTTCAATTGGTAAGACACAACTTGTTTGTATAGTAGGTTCTCCCACAAGCACATGTGAAATGATTTGGAAGCTTGTTTAAGAAGGGGTGAATGTTGCTCGTATGAATGTGTGCCATTAGACCACGGATCTCGGGAGAAGCAGAGGTCAAGGAATAATAATAATAATAACAAGAATGTCAGTGCAGGAGTGTCTGGAGAAGCATAAACTATCGTGCAAGATCGAAGATTTCTAGAATTATATACCAAAAAACACATTTTCCATGTAGATGCATCAAATGGTGCTTCAATAGGAGTATGAATCAGAAATGGAGGTACGTGAAGTGTTTGACAAAATGTCAAACACTGTGATAACTCATAAATATAGGTTCTCTGCCAAAAAACATTTTCCTGACTCGTGACCACTTGAGAGTTTTAAAGAGTTTTAGCATATACAATGAATGCTCGCGAAGCGTTTGATGTAATGTGGTCTCTAGGAATGAAAATACACAAGTTCAAAGAGAAGTGGTGTAGAGATGTGCTACAGCATTATACATGCATGGTAGGGATTTTTGTTGGAAATGAGAAAAAGTTTCAAAGAGTATATACATATTCCCCATCTTTAATGATCTTAATGGAAGATGTCTTGGACATTGTCCTAAGAATTACAAAATGCCTGATACCTATTACAGTTCCACTGCATAAGGATTTGGAATTGATTTGAGCTGTTTGAATTAGAGGCCCCTGACCCATTTCCACCTAACTCAACATCTATCAAGAATAATTTTACTATAGTTGTGGCAGATGAACCTAACAATTATTTGGTTATAACAAGATCAAGAGCAGGAAATGATGTAGAAGGTTAAATTGTTAGTCCCAAAAATATAAAAACCCCATCATATGAGGGAACTACCCCTTTCATAGTAGATTTTATGCTACTTTCATTGGGTAAATTATTAAAACAATCAAAAGCACACACAATGGCAAAAAATTGCCAACGAGTTTTGGTGACTCTATTGGGGAATCAAATTGCTTTGTACATTCAATATTCATTTCAAGGAACCTCCCCTCGAATAGAGGTTGGCGATGTTGTTTGACGTTGGTGCCCAACAATGGAATCTCGCCTGAAGATGAATATGTATAAATTTCCCTTCCTCACTTATTAACCATATTTCCATATACATAACAATAATGCCAACATATCAATTTACAATAGGATATCACTCTATTAAAAGGGTGAGTGAATTAGTTGCAACATGAACCAATTCAATCTTTAACTCAATTAAGTAAATTTATTGATTATAAAGTTATTAAAGTTATATATAACTTAATATATAAGTTTTATCCTAAATTTATAGTTTTAGGGTAGTATTTGATGTGGTGGGAAAAATAAATGTGTCCCCACAAATATTATTTGCTCCAACACTTCATTTTAATACTTGGTACAATTACATGCCAACATGACCTTTTTATACAAAATGAATTTCAATCCTTAAACTATATAGGATGATTCTAGGTTAACATGTCTATAGGGATAATCTAATAGAAATATCCCAAGTTTCTCTTTGATAAGTGCATATATGAAGTTTTACATGAGTTTCATAAGCCTTTTATAAAATACGGAATCATCATACCACGTTGCTTTATTGGGCTACAAGTAAACTCACATAACGTAATGTTTACAAAATCACATAAGGTGATATTTACAAAGCTTTTTTTACAATATAGAAGAAGCATAGAGAAGGAAGATACAAAAAAGTCCATTATGAGGTGGAATTGTCATGCACACTTCCCCTTAATGGAAACTTCAAAAGGTCGTGCATTGCTTGAAACTTGCAAAACTTAACAACACAAAGGGGCTTCATGAATATATTTGCAACTTGGTTTTCAATAGGAAAAACTTAGAGATCAATATCACCATTGAGGACTTTTTCCGAATGAAATGCATGTGAATCTCGATATGTTTCATTCGTAGATGTTGAAATGGATTGTTCATAAAAAAATATACAACTCTAGTTGTCATGTAGAAGTAAAGTGTTTGTTTTAACATCCATATGGAATTCTTTTATATTTCTTTTCAGCTACATGGATTCTTTAGCTACTTCCATAACACTTATATATTTTTCTTCAGTAGAAGCGATATACAATGTGTGTTTCTTCTTTCTGCTACAAATGATGACACCGATACCAACCCTGAGAAACATATCCAGACGTAGTTTTCTATTTATCACATTGCCAACATGATCGGAATCACAATAACCATATAATTGAACATCATTAGAAGAAGAAGAATATGAACCATAATTAGATGTACTTTTAATATATTTTAATATTTTTGTAGCCAATATCTAATGATCCTCAAATGGATCTTGCGTAAATCTAGAAGAAAAACCTCTTGTAAAAGAAATATCAAGCCTAACCATGATAGATAGATTAAATTTTCAACAAGTTGTCTGTATAAGGTAGGGTTTTCTTTGGCATAAGTATGTTTGGGATCATGTTCTATATCAACATCGGTATGAATGACAACATGTTTACAGACAATCATGTTAAATCTTTTATGAGAATTAGAATCATATTGAGATTGAAAAATAACAAAGGAGTTCCAATTCTAGGAAACAGCCATGCCTAAAAAAAGATCGAGTAGACCTAAATTACTCATTTCAAAATATTGTTTTAACGTCTCTTTAATTTTAAGAATTAAACTAGTTTGGCTGCTTGTAATAAGAAGGTCATTAACATATAAACTAATGAGAATAGTTTGATTATTTTCAAATTTTATAGATAAATCATTTTCAGAAGAGTAGTTAGAGAAACTAATATCTTTGAAAAAAATTTAATTTTAGAATGCCAAGCTCGGGGAGCTAATTTTAAACCATACAAATTTTTTTAATTTACAAATATACAATTACTTTCTAGGTTTTTCAAAACCTTTAGATTGGGTCATATATATTTCCACTTGAAGATCACCATTTAGGAATGTGTTTTTCACATCCATTTGGTGTATTTCTCAACCATATTGAGCAACAAGAGGTAGAAGAAACCTAATTGCGCTCATTTTTGCTACAGGAACAAAAGTTTCAACATAATCAATTCCGAGGTTTTGAGAAAACTCTTAAACCACTAACCTAACCTTAAATTTATAGATTCAACACGTGGAATTGTATTTGAATTTATATAGACACAAAGATCCAATGATACTCCATTTTGATGGAGAAGGGATCAGCTCTCAGGTTTGGTTTTTAATTACTATATTATAGTTAGATTTCATGATTTGTTTCCATCTTTCATCTTGGTTTGCCTCTTCAAAATATTAGGGTTCACACTAATATAAGGTCATTACGACATGGTAAGTGTGTTGACTTCTAGTTATTTTTCTAAGTGTATCAAGACAAGAATCTTGAATTATGGATTGAGCTCATTTAGGATTTTTAGATGGAACCACATTTTGTAAGTTGTCCCCCCTCAACCTCAAGAATGGAAGAGTTCGGACTACAATAATCATCCTCTAAGATATTTGTCTCTTCATCAAGATTCATATACCAAGGTTCATCGGAGGTTACACAAAATGATTTTATCCACCCTTAATCCTTTTGTTCCTCCTCTATTGCTAACAAAAATGCATGGATAAGAGATAGGATCAATTTTGTTCCTTTTAACTTTAGGAATAAAAATCAAAATGGGGATGACAAATATTTTCATATGAGAAACATTTGGTTTCTTTTTCATTCACATTTTAGAGGTGTGGTTTGATGCAAGGATAAAGTAGGAATCGTGTTTAAGATATAGACAACCATATTCATTATTTTTTCCCATAATTTTTTTGGGACTTTAGTAAAGTGAATCATCATCTTGGCCATTTGTAAAATAGTCCTATTTTTCTTTTCTGTAATCCCTTTTTGTTGTGAAGGGTAAGAAGTGATTAACTCTCATTGAATTCCATAGGAGGTGCAGAAAGCATCAGACTCTTTACTATCATATTCACTTCCATTAGATTTCTTAATCTCTTAATTCTTAAGTTGAAGAATTTTCAACCATGGGTTTAAATTCTTTGAATTTAGAGAGAACATCATATTTTTTCTTAATATAATAAGTCCAAGCCATCCTAGTGTGGTAATTAATTAAAGAGACAACAAATAGAGCACCACTTAGGGAGGCGACCTCAAGTGGTCCCCTAACATCATTGGGAACCAACTCTAAAGGATGAGAGGAATTTGTATCATGTTGTTTGTGAAAGGGTTGAACATGTTGCTTACAATGTAAGCAACTTTCACACGTTTCATGATAGGTTTTTATTTTAGGAAAACCATCAACAAGATGAATATGTGATATATCAATAAGAATCTTGAAATTTAGATGACTGAGTATTTCATTCTACATTTGGTTTCATTCTTAATATGAAAAAAAGACAAGTTTCATATGCAAAGCCTTTGAAAATATACATGCCATTCTTCTAAATGACTTTAGCAATAATAGAGTTGGATCTTTGATGAACCATTTAGCTTTTAGCAACGGAACATTAAAGTTATCCTAAGTTAATTGGGAGTAAGATAAGAGGTTCTTTCTTAGTTTGGGGACAAACAAAACATTCTAATTAAACCATTAAATTTTGTGGTTTTACCTCAAGTTTTGGCTTTGAGGACAGAGCTATTGCTTAGATAGATTCTTTCACGACATTGTTTAACATCCATGAGGATATCACACATGTAATTCATGTGTCACAAAGCACCACTATCTAGGATGCATTCATTGTTGGTTAACGTAAAAAATGCGGTGTAAAGTGTAATGATTTTATCATTATTTTGATATGAATTTTGATTTTTATTCTTATCTTGATTTTAGTTTTGTTTTGATTTTTTATTGTTAAACATTTTCCTTTGTTATTTTAAAAAAATTGTTAAATTTTTTGTTTAATAGTCTTCATCTTTGTGACCAAACTCGCCACATTTGTTACATGAGTTTTGTTGAATTCCATTTTGTTTTTTTTTAAATTCAATTTATTTCCACTATTATAGATAGAGGATTTGAACTTTGATTTGAAATTAGGCTTTTCATCGCTTTAGTGATTAATATTTTTAAAAATTCTAAGAGAGAAGTTCCCGAGTGGCATTCTTTTTTGAATCAAAGTTGGTCATAATTTGTTCTTCCTACATGAGAAGAGAAAATAAGGTATTTAGATAATGGATATCAGTTTCATTATGACATTTTGAATTTAGAATAGAAATAAAGTTCTTGAAGTTCTCATGAATATTCATTTTAATTATGAAATACAAAATTTTGTCTTGGATTAGGTTATACTTATAACCATCCAACAAGTATTTGATATTTTTAACCTTTGTGATATAATTTATAATTTTCTCATCTCCTTTCATATGAGTGGTTATTAATTTCAGAATAAGTTTAATGATTTTGGAAATTCTAGTGCCCTTGTACACGGATTCAAGTTTTTTCCAAGCTTTGTTATGAGTTTCTTGGCGTCCAATATGTATATGGAATTCATGCATAATACCTCTCAAGATGATGGACACATCTTCCTGAGATTTTTTTTGAAGTCATTTAGGTTAATTGTGGTAGCTCGCTTGCCAACATGTTGTGCTTATGACCTGTTGACTAGATCCCATAGTTTTCGGGTCATAAATGTGACTTTTAGTCTAATTTTCCAAATAGTGTAGTTTGTTTCATTTAAAAATTGAGACTAATCCATATTAGAATTGCTTGAAGAAAACATTTGCACAAAAATTTAAATTTTTTTAGGAAATATAAAATTTTCTAGGGATCATAACATTTTTCAGAAATAATGACACCTAGACTTTTTCCAATAGACAAAGCAAATTTTTCTAGGTCCTCCACAATTTTTATGGTCTCAAGAATTTTTTTTTAGGGCTTGCAATTTCTTTTTTGTGATATGAAAAATAATTTCACGAATTTATTTTTCCATATTTTTGTTTAATTTTGATAACATAATAACTTTTACGATTTTATCAGAGTTCGCAAAAATTAAATCCTACTTCATGACTATAAACAAAACGATAATTTTTTAAATTTATAATTTTTTACAAAATACTTCAAAAAAATTGATTTTATTTTTTAACACACACATAAACTCTTTGTAGAAAATTGAGTGAGGGGTTTCAAACCTCCACTTTTTGTTATGGGAAGATCTCAAATATGTTCTACCTAGCTAATTGCCTAAACTTTGCTTCAATTATATATAAAGCTAAAAGGTTGTTTAAGTTTTTGATAAAAAAACAAATGACTTCTTAAAAAGTGAAGTGGGTGGGGTTTGACCCCCACACCACTTCCCTTTGGAAAGGCCTAAGCTAAATTCAGTTAGCCATGCCCAATGGTTATGAATCGACTTAACTAATAGTTAGGTTTATAGTTTAAAAAACACACAAAAACCCACCAACCTCTTATTTTTGGGCGACATTTTTAGGGTTCAAACTTTAAAGAAGTTGAAATTTATTTAATGAACTTTGAACACTTCCTTTTTAATGAGTATTAGGGTTTCATTTGACAATATAGAATATAATTTCCTTTTATAATTTGGATGCCTTGGTAGTTTTAAAGGAAAGTCCAATCTTTAGTTTCATCAATTATAATAACATACAAAATGAGGAGCTTGAGCAAAGGTGCAACCGAGATCAACGAGGATGGGTTGTGTTATCTCAATGGATAGCCATCTTGGAGTGCAGGACAAGCTTTGATGGAGACGTGGCTTTGAAGCCATCCAACTCTACGTAGGGTTTATATTTGTAATGGTCGCAATGGTGCTAAAAAGAGAGTAGTAGTAGGTCATCACCTATGAAGAGGTTTGTCGTTGCTCCAATGGGTTGCCGTGTATAACAATAACTCGACTAAGCAAGGTTTAGAAATAGTGAGTGGTAGCTAGAGCTGTGGGGTGAGCCTATGTGTAGAGCACAAAAATAAGATTTTTTAATATATTTTTATTCAAAACATTTTGAAAATTTGAACAAATTTTGTATATGTATTTTTTAAAAAAGTTTATTAAAAAGATTTGCAAGCATGATTGTAATCTTTAGTTGTGACTACATTGATTTTTTTCCATTATTGTAAAAAAATTGGAGGCTACTATTTTTCCTTCACAAGGAAACGTGTCAACATAATTTTGTGATTTTTTTTTAATTTAGCATTTTATCTCAACTATGGAGCCTGCTCTTAAAGGGGCAATAGAATTTTAGTTTGAATTCAATTGTAAATGTATATTCTATATAATTTCAATTCTTGAATTAGCTTTCCTAACTCATAAATTTATAAGGCTTTAATAACATGTCAAAACACGGGATGAGTTTTAATAAAGAAGTAAATATTTAGGATTATAATATGTTAAGTTATCATGACAAGTTTAGATTTATATGTACAAGTTAGTAAATAGCAGAAAATAAGAATGTACATAATGTAAAACACAGAACATGTACAAAATATTTGAGTGGGGAAAATTTTGTTATAGGTAAAAAGGTATTGAAAAATGCACTTTCCAATATATTATTCAAATATGAATGATGAACCAATGCCTGATAATTACATGCCAACAAAGCATATTGATTTCCCTTTCTCACTTCTACACCATATTTTCATATGCACAACTATAATGCCAACATATCAATCTCCAATAGGAGACCACCCTATTTAAAGGGTGGGTTAATTGGTTACAACCTTTCAATTGTACTAATTCACTCTTTAACTCGATTGATTAAATTAATCGATTATAACTTTGTAAAAGCTATATCTTAAACTTATAGTATAAACTTAGTTTTGAAGTAGTGTTTGATGTAGTGGGCCACATAATATGTCTCAACAAATATTACTTGTTCCAACAAAGGAGTTGTCTGTGATGTGATATGGATATGTCACATATTTGAAGGATTAGAAGTAACAAAGAAGAAACCAACCAACCTATATGTTGAAAATGAAGGTGTTATCAAATTGGTTTGTAATCCAATGTTTCATGCACTTATGAAGTACATTGAGGTACACATTCATTTCATACGTGAACGTGTTTGACAACACAACATCCAACTCAAATTTTTCCTGACATAAGAATAATGTGTAAATGTATTCACAAAGTCACTTGCACAGGACAAATTTGAGGCATTCAAATAATCTCTATTTTCTTTACTTCAAACCATGATGAATTAAACAGGGGGCATGGTGAGGAACATTATGATAACTTAATTTGTGTTAATCCACTGTAGTAAAAAGCAATGTGAGTAATGCTTACATTGGTTGTTAGGTTGGTAACATTTAATATAGTTATATCTTATTATTTAGTTGGTTTTTTGGGTCATTTTAACTTGTCAGTTTTGTAGATTATTGTTCTTACTACCTAGGAACTTGTTTTGGTTGTCCAATGCTTATAAACTTTGTAATATTTTCCTTTGAATTAAATGATCAAATATTTATACATTACTAAATCATTTGGAATGGGTTAATTTCTAATCAATAGAGACAATTCAGTCCACTTCCAAAAATGAATTTGGGTGGCATCCATAATTAAGAAAGCTCAAGAAACAAGGGAAAGGGGGTAGAAAAAGTCCAAGAAAACTAGGCTAGTGACAAGGAATGTGAACTACTCTAGGGTAGTGTGAACTCCATCATGGTTCTCAAGATACATATGTTGGATATAATATTTTCAGCACTAGAAAATACCAAGGAAAGAAAGGGAAACATAGAAAGAATACCGTGGAAGATAAAGAAGACGTTGAAAATATCCAAACTATGTTTGATGTCACTATAGTTTTTGTTTCATATTTTGACGAATTATCTTTCCACTCACAAATCAATTCCATATTTTCTAGATAATTCTAGGGGGACAAAACACATATTTTTCTCTTGAAGAAATGAAGAAAACAAATTTATCACTTTTCAAGATGATACTTGAAGGACACTTCAATCAAGGATCAAGACATCAATTTTTTATGAAGTTAAATAATCATAAGTTTTATGGTACAGACCTTCATATCTTGTATTTGTAAAATGGATCATTTTTTTACAATTGACCAAACTTTATTCCAAAGAGCACCGCTAGATGCCACACACAAAAAAAAATTCAATATCTCTAGACACTCAAGCATAAGGGAGACACATTTTTTAATGAGAACATGTTCATTGAGAAATTACCTATGCATCATGAGAAAAGGTAAGGGTAAATTATTCTTTAGCTAACTAGTACATATTAAGCAAATATGGTTTATTGAGAAGTTAACCATGCATTATGAGAAGAATAAATTAATCTTTAGCTGACTGACACATCTTAAGAAAACATGGTCACCAACTAAACATATTGAGGAATTTGAAATCTTACTCTTCAGGAGTATTACATCAAGAAGGATCGTCTATTTTAATTATTCATTTTGGATTTAAAGGGAGATATAAAACATGATGTTTGTTTATATGGTCTCTCAAGTGTGGATAAGTTTATGGACATTTCCATAGAAGTGGAGTCAAAAAACATGTAGTGAAGAATATTGTACATTGTTGCATATAGAGAGAACTAACTCTTATGTAGATAATAATCAACACGATCAAATCATTGTAATTGAGACACAAAACAAGTGGGGGGAAATGCAAAAGGGATTTCTATAACAATGAAAACACATTGAGCAAGGATCATAAAAAAACAATAGAGAGAAAATTATGAGGAAAGAATCTAAGATGAAGTCCCTCTTCGTCAGATGATGACCCCACAAAAAACAAGACATGGATAATCCAACCACCTCGTGTCATTCTTGGGAAGGGACCACCTCCCCTCAAACTCTAAAGGTAACAAGATATACAACAAAGAGCAAAATTAGTTGGCAAATCATAATTTTATCAAACACAAGTTAGTGAGAGTTGGTGGAATATCCGAGCTACTTTTATTTATCCAACATAAATTTTCAAGAGATGATTACCAATGGGGTTACCATCAAGTGCATTAGGAATTGTCAAGGTTAAGCTTTGGTGAAAAATTATTTAATGGTTCTCAATTTTTTTATTTCATGGATGTGGAATTTGGGGTTTACTTGTTAAGAACATTAAGCACATGGAAATCAACTTCAGGGAGCTTTTCATGCACTTTAAACTAAAATGACATTACCATTTTAGGGGATTAGCTCTCATAAAATGGTGAATATGTTAAAAATCAAAGCCTTTAAAATCGCAACATACTTACTTTCCATGGAAGAAAAACCTTGTTCGACACCTCATGCTCTAGATCTATAAGTAATTATTGACAAACAATAGGGAAATTTGATATATTCCCTAGGTTTTCATATGGTTAAGGTGGATGATCATGCAATTCAATTGATTATGGGAATTCAAACACGTAATATCTTACTCTATTAATACTCCTGTGAGTAAAATAATGAGATTGAATACATGGTTAATGAGATGCTTGATGATTGGATTGTTTTACTAGGTCAAAGTGTTTATTCCTCACCTATGTATATGATGCACTAAAAAAACTTCTTGGAACCTGTGTCATAATATTTAGAGCTAAACAAGATCACTAGCAAAGATTAATTGTAAATATACATTGTGTTGATGATTTATTGGATGAATAACATGGACCTATGTTCCTTACTAAATAAGATCTACACTTTAGCTACCATAAAATTTGAATCAATGAAGAAGATACACCTAAGACAATGTACAACCATTATGAACTTTTAATAATCCTTTTTGGACTTACTAATGCACCATCAACATTGTAGAGTCTCAAGAAATCTATGTTCAATCCTCGTCTTCAAAAAATCATACTTGTCTTCTTTGATGATATCCTTGTCTACAATAAAACCTAGGAAGAGTACCTACATCATGTCAATAACGTTTTTTAGTTATTAGAGGAACCTCAACTTTATACCAAGCCCTATGAATTCTCTTTTGGATTTAAGGAAGTTAAAATTTAAGGGTATATTGCCTCCTGAAAAAATGTTTAATATGATATGGGCAATGGCATATTGGCCAATTTCAAAGCATGTGAAAGGTTTTAGATTGACAAAATATCCAACCAACACATTTACTTTGTTATTAAAAAAGACAAATGGATTTATAGTTATAGGTGCCATCCTAACATTTTTTTAGCTTACCACTTTGCATTCATGTGTTTCTTAAGGGATTTGACATAACATAAATGCCACATTTTATCTACATCTTCCCTCATCACCATCTTGATCTAGCCTATATACGTTAATGGAAGATGAGAAAACATTTAGAGCCTCGTGCACCTCTTTTAGATTGTTCTACCCCTTAGACATGTCATGAGAAGGATGGCTATCATTGGAAGAAAACAACTTGGTATCCATGTAACATTTCTCCACCAACACATAGTTTCACAGTTTTCCTTTTGTTAGCTGCACCTTGAATTGACATCATAAAAATGGAATTTTGACAACATTATTGTTATTGTTTGTAGTATTCCCACTTACAATGAAAAATGGTTAATATTACGGCCATTGATGGCCATTTGACACTAATTATTGGTTGCCTCCATCCTTCAACACTACCTCACTCGTGGAAGTACACATTTTATGGGCTAAGAATTGGTAATTAAAGCATGTAGAAGACAAAAAAATTGTGCATGTACAAAAAAGAAAGAAAATACAAATATGGTTGACTATTGTTAAAAACTAGATGCATAATAATTGATTTTTTTTCTCGTGAAATTATTATTCAAAAAGTGTTGATTCCATTATCTCAGGGCTTTGATTAGTAGTTGTTTGCATAAAATATAATTATTTGTTGAATTTTTAACTTGATTTGATAGTAAAAGGAATGCATAATTTCCAATGTGCACAAAATGTATAGAGAATAGTAAGTCAATTGTTTGATGACTTGTTTGTAGGTGCACCACTTCCAAGTGACATGATTTTGAGAGTTGTCTATCGTTATGACTACAAAATATGAGCTCTAGAACATGGTATGAAGATCTATGAAAAAATATCTAGAGGAAACTTCTAGCATATATTGTACATGTTGACTACCTAGGTAGATATTTACACAAAATTTAGAAGCATACATAGAGCACACAAAATATTTGACCTAATGACTCAACTAAATTTGCTCTCATAGAATGTTATGATCATAGAATACCCACAAAATGTAATTGTTGATAATGCCTTAGAGAATTATAGGAAAATGTATTTGGTAGGAGTAAAACCAAGATCTACAACTTTTTCCAACATATTCCTAGTGTATGGCAAAATAGGAACTCTAGGATAGAATATGAAAAGCGATAAAAATAATCAAATACAATTTTTGTCAAATATTGTTGCAAATGCCTCTATAAATATATGTGCAAAATGTGGAAGCACGCAAACTATTAAAATTAAAATTAACAAATTGAACATTGACATTAGTCAACCTTGACGTATAATTGCTAGTTCACCACCACCACAACCATGAAATAATACCTAATCATAAACAAAACATACTATTAAGTAAAAACTAGCAAAAGCATCCATAAGTACTACTAGGAGGTCGATAGGCATATAGAAGGATTAATTGAAAGGATTAAATTACTAATAATTGCACTTAATGCATGGTTTATGAAATCATGATCTAAATTAAGTCTTATTGTAAAAAATTAATACCAACAACTATGGCTCATGACCAAAAGAAATAAATAGAAAGTGAATGAAAGGAATGAAGGCATTAAAGCCAAGTTTTTATTTGAAGATCCATTAAAAATTATTAGTATTTATATCATAACAAATTGGAGGCATTAAAAATGAAATGTATATACATATATGTTGAAGAGAAAACATTTCAATGGGACAAATTGGTGGATTCCTACCAACGCTCTGGGACTAGGTCCCTCTGCTTGAATGGGGCAGCTCCATTATTGTGTGTAAGCGAAAATAAAACTTTATTATTGGCCTAGAGGTCGGGGATCCAACAAGAACACTCTATTGCACCTGCGGAAAATTCTTGCAATTTCTTGCAAGGGAGAAAATTTGCTAGGTAAGCGAGGAAACAAGAGTGAGAAATTAGGAGGGGGATTAATTTTGTAAGTAGCAAAACTCATATCCTTGCAAATATTAATCAGAACAATTAACACACAAAATTAGAAAGAATGACAACCTTGCTAGTTATATCAAGAAAATATGAAACCATGAACAACAATTTTTCACTTATTCACTCCTTTAGAAAAGCATGAAACTTGTTTCTTTATCGATATGTTGGCAAATATGTACAGTGAGAGAAAAGGAAAAACATGTGAGAAATAGAATGGAGGGAATAGCTTTCTTTTGTGCTTATCTCAAATAGTTATCTACTCTTGAACACACAAAATTGACAACCCCTTGGAATGGTGGAGTCATTATGATTTATAGACTTCAAGAAGACTCTTCACCTACCCCCACATGACTTTTCATTTTTCCTTTACAACATGTGACTCTTCATATTCCTAGGAATGAAATTAAGTTCCCTTTTATTAATTAAGGGTGACTTATTACAATGTCAACTATAGTCACATTTAAATGAATAGGACAAAAATGAATAAGACAAAATGAAAAGTACAACCCCCAACAGAGAAATAGAACATGAAGGAAGAGGGGAAGGGGGAGGGAAGAGAGAGACAATAAGAGAGATAACTAGTCCAATGAAGACAGTACCCATGTTGATTTTGCTTCGTTGTTTGATTGATCTTTACCAAGTTTAACTGGAAAATTCTCCACCGCTTTGAATTCCTTGATATACCGGGCTGCTGCAAGTGCAACTTTCTTGGCTTGAGGAATACAGACACAACTCAAGGACTCGAGCCAACCATTTGAGATGGCATTGATGTTTTTTTATTTTAATGAACCAAGACTGATGTTTCTTTGTAATCCTTGATATTGTAGCTCTTATCTTGGTGAGAGACACCTATGTGTCCTCTTTGAAGGAAAAGGGTTCCTCGGATTTTCTCTTGACATATTCTTCACATGGTTTCAAAAATTCATATGTTGAGGTATTCTCATCAATGGTGGGTACTCCAAGCTTCTATGTCTTAGTGTTGACGTCATCGTGTATCTTAGAAGCACGATCCTCATTTGAATCCAATTCGTTCAAAGCATGGTTCAACATCTCATACCGAGAGGCAAGAGTTATTGCCCATACCTGTGACAAATTCTCAGATGGAGAATCAAATACCTTCTAGTCTACCAACACCACCAGTGGTACACTTGATCCCAATGTAATTTTTCTTTCTCAAACTCATCCCTCATTATTTGAGCCTTGATCCCAATGTTATTTTTCTTTCTCAAACTCATCCCTCATCATTTGGGCCTTGGTAGTTGTCACTCACATGTACATGTACAATGAGATCATCCATGGAAGAAAAAATTTCCCGTTTTCCACAATATTATTCACCTATTTGTCGTTGGCTCATCCCTGCATGGTGAAACCCTATGTCTTTTGAATGGACTCCGGATCTAAGCTACTAATGGGAGTAACTTTTTTAATTGGGATAGATGAAGAGGTATTTGGGTCCATGAAATTTTACACGTATGCAGTGAGTGTTTGCACATGATCCTCCAAATGATCAATTTTCTCTTTGTACTCTTGATTCCTTGCGAGAAGGCGAGTGGAAGACTCCTTGAAAAAATGTGCATCTCCCTTGTGAGTTATAAGGCCTAGGGAAATGGTACTCATCTCGTAGTCGCTCGGGGTTATTTCTTCAATGGGATTGATTACCTTTGCCCTGACTACTTCCACATATTGGTTACCCGAAGTGCCGTTAAAGAAGCGTGAATTTGCTTGAGTGATGTTTTTCTTCCTTCCCTTGACCATGGAGGCTATATCTAAGAAGTTAGGGAATATCACCTGTTAAACTATGTGGGCTTCCTTTATGATCATTTATTGTACCCAAGGAAATATCTCGTTCATCTCAGGCTCGACAACTAACATGACTGTTGTCTCTTTCTCGGAGTGAGAAGGTACATCTTGTGTAGAAGGGGTCAGTGCTGCAGTGAAAGGTGAGAGGCTTTAGGATTGTTGAGGGGCTAGAAGGTGGACTGTATCACTTTCCCCTTGCTCCACTTCTACCACAATGTCGTCTGTTGTTCTTACCTTTTTGTGTAACCTTTTGTAGTAGGGGGATTCTGATTCCACTCCCTTACATTTTGAAATTTCTCCTGAGTGAGCTGAGACAGAATATTTCTCCATGACCTTTGAAGAGGAATGGTGGGATGCTTTCCTTTGAAGAGTGGGGAAAATTCCTTATGCAAAAATGGCAGCTCTCTTATTTTTGAACCACTCTCACGATCTTTTGATGACGGCTTTCGTCTACTCACTTATATCTCCTGATTCGCGGATGCTCCATGTCACCTGTGGAATAGGTGAGGCCTTTACTACTTGATATTCTAGGTCATACATCTCCATGTCATCATCCTAGATGCCTTCCTCATACCAATCAAACTTGAATCTTTTCATTTTCCCAATGGTCATTCTCATGTGATCTCATTCTCTGACTTTAAAATCATCTGTGTAATTCACATAATAGTATTTAATATGTCAAACATGATGCAATTTGGGGAGGTGAAATGATTATGGGTCACTTTGAATATCGAAGTCTGCTCTTGAGGTATACGAATACAGACTCGAAGGAGTGAAGGTGGCTTCCAGGATGGCAGCATCACTGACACTTTTGCAGGAGAAGATTCTGAGGGAGATGGGGAAAGAAATGGCCTTCCTTTTCCAGTGCCTAAATTTACCATGAAAATGAGCAAGTTGCCTATATAGCTCGAACAACATGATCTTATAGCTAAGGTGTCGTGGAAGGTTTCATGGATAAGACTCAAAACTAGACACTCGTACGGAGGAGAAGGTTACAAACTATATAAAGGAATAATCATACCGGTTGATCAAAAAATCCGCTCGAGGAGACAACTTTGAATGAGGGTTTCCTTCTAATGATTTGATGACAAACATTGTGAACTCACTCTTGTGAAATGGTGGTTTTTTTCCTTCAAGATCAGTTGTGGGTACTTTTCAAATGCAAGAGCCTTCGGGAAAATATTTTGGGCGAGTGTCAACCCTCTGAATGGCCTCGAGGTTGCAAGAGCATAGACCAAGTATGAAGTCATTGAAAAATTCTTAGAGACTGACACCTGGAGCAGTTGATGATGTAAGTTATCATTGATTATTTTCCCCCAATCTACCCTTTGTTTGCCCTTGATGGTGGTGAGTATGAACAAGGCCATTCAATCATGAAAATATTTCATTGTTTCTTCTCCAATCATCCAACTTAGGAGGATGATCGCATATGATAAGCCTTCATGAAATTCACTCTAAGAGAGGGACTTTGGAACATGGGAAGGATTTCTTCCCTACTTCAACCATGAACCCAGTGCGAGGCCTTGGAGGTAGGAATTTTTCTTGGACCATTCACTTAATGTGAAATCTTTTGCAATGACTACCATGTTGCTCCATACTAGAATTTGCATATATTGAGAGATTGGCTTAGGAGCGAGTACCACCAGGACTGAGTTATCATTGACTCTTATGGTTTGGGTGTCTGTCTCATAATGGTGGGAGCATGCCAATACCAAATCAATACTCTGAAAAGATATTGGATGACCACCTATTACATAGAACCCACTTATGTAGACCTTATCCTCCACTGATTCCCTTGGTCCACCTAACATCCTATCTTTGAGATCTTCATAATCCATATAGGTAACATCATTGTCACCCACACCCGAGTATTCAGATGATAGAGATGAAATGGGTTGAAGGCCTGCAAACTTGAACTTCATGCTTGATGATGGCACCTTTTTTCACTTGAAATGAAGACTTACTATTTTTAGAAAAATGTCTTTTTTCCTTTTTCCGCTTGAGACCACCTTGCTTGTTGTCTTGGTTGTTTTCTGGGAACACTGTTATGAGTGAAACTACCTTTTTAAGAGGTTGTTATTTATAGTAAGTCAGTGTAGTGCAAGACTTTCTATTTTTACAAAGTTCCCTTCCACACCTAAGGATTGTGATGGAAACAACTTCACCAGGATATGTTTCTTCTCTAGATCTTGCATACAAAATTTTAGCCCAATCCTACCATTGGAACGATGGAAAATACAAAAATGAAAACTAAGACTCAAAGATGGGGTTTTTTTGCCATTGAAAATCCGGTGCATGCATTTTTTTGCAATGACACGTATCTTTAAGGTGCTTGGAAAAGAGGAAGATTGCAAAAAACCTCAGTTCAATTTGTTTACCGGATTATGAGATATGAATTTTTCACTATCCCGGGTACGAAGTCACTCAGACAAAAACATGGGCATGGAGTTTTAAAAAATAAAAATTTTGTGAATAGTTTACTACTGCAATCATGAGAATATGGAGGAAAAATGGAGGGAATAAAAATGGAAGCGAGATTTCAGGAGAAATTTTGGTAGCATTTCTGGGGTTTTTCGTGCATATGGAGGAGGAGTTTCAAATAAACTAACATTTGGATTTTTTAATGCTTCATGGGGGAGGGGTGTAATTTTTTGTCCCCATTTTCCCCTTGGGATGGGATGAAAGGGAAAAAAAATGTGCCTCATCCCTATGATGATAAGTGGCGGGCATGCATTCGTTGGCGGATGTAGGAGAAGAGCATATTTTTAGCACTCGGGGGCCAAATTTGGGGCATGTGAGATACCATGAGGGAGAAAAGCGGATGGAATATTTTTTTTTCCCCTTAGAATGGGATGAAAGATACAAAGAAATTCCTCATCCTTATTGTGACAAGTGTCAAGCTGAGGTTTCGCTGAGCAAGGGCTAGAAAATTGGCAAAAGGGGCTTACTGAGGCTTCCCAGGGTCATCTGATGGGTCCATGGGCTTAACTCAACATGGGGAACATTTTTATATCCCCATTGTACCCTTGGGATGGGAAAAAAGGGACAAAAAATGCACCTCAACCTCATACTAACACGTGGCACTGGAAACATTGGCTAAGTATGGAAGGTTTACCTTGGGGAGGACCTTGAAAACAAAGTTACCAGAGCTCCAAGAGGACTTTTTTGATGAGCCATTATATGATTTTGACTCCCAATATCCTTCTAAATACAATTGGATGGGTATAAATATATTATTATACCTGAAACATCCTAAAAATAGCCTTATTTCTTAGGATCATAGGTTGAGCCTGCTAAGAATGAGCAGTGAAAAGAAATGTCTGGGTCTTGTGAAAAATATGAAAATATCACCATGTAGGGAATTTAATTATATTTATAATGGTATTTTTTTTGGCCTCCAGATCAATCTAGAGCTCCCGAAATCATGTTCTGAAGCTTAGGTGCTTTTTTGAACTATGAGCTCCTTCACCTCCAAAAACCCGCTTTCACTGAAATTGTTCCTAAACCTCCAAATATTTCCTAAACTTACCTAAATCACTTAAAATATGATATTATCTCCTTTATACCACTTCATGATGAATTTTAGCCTTAAACTCAGCTCCTTGAGATTCACACCTACCTTAGAAAGGCTAAAAATAACCATTTCTAAGTCTACTAAAAAATTCGCCTTGAGAGGCACTGCCTCGAAAGAATCTCATGAAAAAAATTCATCTTTCCAACAAATGGGAAAGGTTATAAAAACACACATAAGCACTAAATTGATTGGGATAGGCTTGACACAGGGGATGAATTGATCCAGAGGAGTGCTTAGGAGGGTCTACAAGTAAAAATTTGAAACTAAACTAAAGTTGTCATGTTTTCAAGTTGAATTTTTCCCTTGCAAAAAAATGTGACAAAAACTAGCTCTCACTTGGGGACTTTTTCTAGATTGAAAAAAGTGACGACATAATGATAATGAACTTTAGAATTTCAATACACAACTAAAACTAGTGCCTTATCCATTAGGCTTTACAGAGTCATTATAAGCAACAGATAGACTGAAAGAAAGGACACAAAAAAAGGGAAACACACCACATTGGAAAAGAAAAACACACACAATGGGAAAAGGAAACACACACCTAAATCACATATGGTATTGTTGTCTCCCGAAAACTACTCTGCGTTTTCATATCCAAATTCAAATTTTTTTATCTCATGCCCTTCGTTTGTGCTTAAGCCAAGTTAGAGATTCAAGAAATTAGCAAAAGTTGTGCCCTAGAGCTGTTTAAACCTCTGTTTTGCTCATTTTTAGAAATCCTACATTTCCCGGTCTGTGCACGTAATATCCTCTTTGCAACCTCCATTTAGGGCATCAAATCAGCTCCAAAAATTAAGAAAAGAAGCTACTTTGATTCCCAAACAAATCAGCCCTGAATCAACTCCAATAATGATAAACTAGGGTGGATCTTTCACCACCGAAGAGTGCCCTAGTAGCTAGGAATGGATCTCTCACCACTGAAGCTAGGGTCCCTGTGGGATCTTACTCCATAAGCTAAAGAAAATCCAAGCGTATATGCAAGAGCTACAAGCTTAAGACACAAATCAAAAAATATCAAATGGTTATGCAATCTCCTCCCCTCAAGTCAACTTCTCCTTATAAAGGAAGAAGAGACCCAAAACAACCTCTACAATATCCAATTAGTTCACAAGGATTTTCCCTATGCAAGCATTTAATATTTTCCCATATTAAATGCTTTTCCCAACAATTTTTTCTCTCCTAATGCAAGTCACATTTTTCTAGGGGAAATACATAGTAAAATGGGCATTTATCCTTTCTATGTTCTCATTCCCCTTTCTAAGGCAAGTCACCTTTTCACCTAGGATGGATAACAATTTATATTTGAGCCTTTTCCATCCTAGATTTAATAATTATTAAGTCATATACATTATTATAAGTGCTCTATATATATATTTTCTTTTATTAATGACACTTTATAATAATTAAATATAACTTAAGTCACCCTTATATTTTTCCTTTGGCCGTCGGGTTGACAAAATAGGCCAAAGGTCTTCGAATGGGAAAGGGATATTACAATCCTCCCTTCACAAAATTGCTTGCCCTCAAGCAATTGCATCTTCGTTTTGTCCAAGAGCCATGCACAAGAGACAAAACATGCTGAAGTGTTCTCCCATTCGAGCCCCTGTACCTGTTAAGTGAGCTAAAACTTGCCACCATATATCATCCACAAGATGCTCATATACACATAGTTGGAGCAATGGTTCAACAAGCTCCATAATGAAGACTTCATCATCTATCATACCATGTATCTCATGATGGAAATAAATTGGAATAGGCAACAATAAATAAGACACATTATTATGCTCTTCATACCTTTCAATGCCATCAATGTCCTCTGTGTGTTCAAGATAGACATATGTTGAGCTACCCCCAACATTGTTTCCTGAGTGCCCGTTGAAAGTATTTAAAAGTTGATCAAAAGTTGTTGGTTTGGAAATTACAGCAGGTTGCAATTTCACACAAGTGTCCATGTGAGGCTCCTCCTCATGTGCAAGTTGCTCTATAAAGACTTTTTTCGTGGGTGTAGACTTCCTTGTATCATTTCCCCACATCTTTTCCTTGAACTCTTGTAGGTGTTGTCTTGCATGAGCGGCTATCAATCTAACAGCTCTAGCTCTACTATTCCATTCTTCACACCTTTTTAGAGTTTCCATTACATCCTCCTTGCTTACATATATGAGTTTCTTCTCCTAAACTAGAATAGTTTCTCTAACAAGCAAAGTTTCAGTAATGCAATTATTTTTCTCAAATGAAATCATACCTTTTTCTCTAGAATATTCTTCTTCAAATGAGTTCTTTTGTAATTCAGGAACAGGCATACGATGACCTCGCTTGGGCTTGCTACCAATCTTCATCATGCAATAATCAGGAAATGACATATTATCTCTTAAACCCTTACTCAAAGATTGATATTTCCTCCAACAAGAATCCTCATCAATCACCTCTATTGGCTGCCCTTTATCATTGTTCTCACCATTTTCGTTATTGTCCCCAGATCTGCTTTGATTCAAATTCTGAGTGAGCTGGCTCAAATAAAGGTTAGTGGCTTCCTGTTGTTTCACCATGTTGGTGAACATTTCCTTCGTAAAACCCACATTGAGATATTTCCAAACTGCCATATTTAACACACATAGGCTAGAGCAACAATAGATTTGATACCATTTGTAATGTCCCCAATGGACATTATTTTACCCCTGAACAGATTTTAGGCAATCCCAACTTTAAATGTAGCTTGTAGACAAAATACCAAACAAGTATCACGCAGATCTGAATTAAATAAGGAAATTGTGACTTGGGTTAAGTGGAAAACCCACACCAATCAACCTCTAAAATTATATCTTTGCACTCATATCTAGTACCACTAATTTATAAAGCCAAAATATGTATAAAATTGCAGAAGTCATATGTAAACAAGGCTGTAATAAATTATTTAAAAACCTTGTCTGCAACATAACTTCAAAAATTCATATCTTTTGCTAGAGAAGTCCAAATGAGCTGAAACTTTGGATCTTGGGCCACAAAAATATGATGAATAATACTCCAAAATTAGTTTTCACACAGCAAACACAAATCCTTAATTTTGCCCTAAAAAGTAGGTCACCCAACACATTTAGGGCATCAAATCAGCTCCAAAAATTAAGAAAAGAAGCTACTTTGATTCCCAAACAAATCAACCCTGAATCAACTCCAATAATGACAAACTAGGGTAGATCTTTCAACACCAAAGAGTGCCCCACTAGCTAGGAATGAATCTCTCACCACCGAAGCTAGGGTCTATGTGGGATCTTACTCCACAAGCTAAAGAAAATCCAAGCGTATATGCAAGAGCTACAAGCTTAAGACACAAATCAAAAAATATCAAATGGTTATGTCCTCCCCTCAAGTCGACTTCTCCTTATAAAGGAAGAAGAGACCCAAAACAACCTCTACAATATCCAATTAGTTCACAAGGATTTTCCCTATGCAAGCATTTAATATTTTCCCATATTAAATGCTTTTCCCAACAACTTTTTCTCTCCTAATGCAAGTCGTAATTTTCTAGGGGAAATACATAGTAAAATGGGCATTTATCCTTTCTATGTTCCCATTCCCCTTTCTAAGGCAAGTCACCTTTTCACCTAGGATGGATAACAATTTATATTTGAGCCTTTTCCATCCTAGATTTAATAATTATTAAGTCATATAAATTATTATAAGTGCTCTATATATATTTTTCTTTTATTAATGACACTTTATAATAATTAAATATAACTCAAGTCACCCTTATATTTTTCCTTTGGTCGTCAGGTTGACAAAATAGGCCAAAGGTCTTCGAATGGGAAAAGGATATTACAATCCTCCCTTCCCAAAATTGCTTGCCCTCAAGCAATTGCATCTTTGTTTTGTCCAAGACCATGCACAAGAGACAAAACATGTTGAAGTGTTCTACCATCCGAGCCCATGTACCTATTAATTGAGCTAAAACTTGCCACCATATATCATTCACAAGATGCTCATATACACATAGTTGGAGCAGTGGTTCAACAAACTCCATAACAAAGACTTCATTATCTACCATACCATGTATCTCATGATGGAAATAAATTGGAATAAGAAACAATAAATAAGACACATTATTATGCTCTTCATACCTTTCAATGCCATCAATGTCCTCTATGTGTTCAAGATAGACATATGTTGAGCTACCCCCAACATTGTTGCCTGAGTGCCCGTTGAAAGTATCTAAAATTTGATGAAAAGTTACTGATTTGGAAATTACAATAGGTTGCAATTTCACAAAAGTGTCCATGTGAAGCTCCTCCTCATGTGCAAGTTGCTCTATAAAGACTTTTTTCATGGGTGTAGACTTCCTTGCATCATTTGCCGACATCTTTTCCTTGAACTCTTGTAGGTGTTATCTTGCTTGAGCGGCTATCAATCTAGCAACTCTAGCTCTACTATTCCATTCCTCACACCTTTTTAGAGTTTCCATTACATCCTCCTTGCTTGCATATATGAATTTCTTCTCCTGAGCTAGAATAGTTTCTCTAACAAGCAAAGTTTCACTAATGCAATTATTTTTCTCAATGGAAATCATACCTTTTTTCACTAGAAGCTTCTTCTTCAAATGAGTTCTTTTTTAATTCAGGAATAGGTATATGATGACCTCGCTTGGGCTTGCTACAAATCTCCATCATGCAATAATCAGGAAATGACATATTATCTCTGAAACCCTTACTCAAAGATTGATATTTCCTCCATCAAGAATCCTCATCAATCACCTCTATTGGCCGCCCTTTATCATTGTTCTCACCATTTTCCTTATTGTCCTCAGATTTGTTTTGATTCAAATTCTGAGTGAGCTGGCTCAAATAAAGGTTAGTGGCTTCCTGTTGTTTCACCATGTTGGTGAACATTTCCTTCATAAAACCCACATTGAGATATTTCCAAACTACCATATTTAATCCACACAGGCTGGAGGAACAATAGCTCTGATACCATTTGTAATGTCCCCAATGGACATTATTTTACCCCTGAATGGATTTTAGGCAATCCTAACTTTAAATACAGCTTGTAGACAAAATACCAATCAAGTATCATGCAAATCTGAATTAAATAAGGAAATTGCGACTTGGGTTAAGTGGAAAACCCATACCAATCAGCCTCTAAATTTATATCTTTCCACTCAAATCTAGTACCACTAATTTATAAAGCTCAAATATGTATAAAATTGTAGATTTTAGATGTAATCAAGGCTGCAATAAATTATTTAAAAACCTTGTCTGCAACATAACTTCAAAAATTCATATCTTTTGCTAGAGAAGTCTAAATGAGCTGAAACTTTGGATCTTGGGCCACAAAAATATGAAGAATAATATTCCAAAATTAGTTTTCACATAGCAAACACAAAACCCTAAATTTTCCCTAAAAATTAGGTCACCCTGCACATTTAGGGCATCAAATCAGCTCCAAAAATTAAGAAAAGAAGCTACTTTGATTCCCAAACAAATCAGCCCTGAATCAACTCCAATAATGATAAACTAGGGTGGATCTTTCACCACCGAAGAGTGCCCTAGTAGCTAGGAATGGATCTCTCACCACTGAAGCTAGGGTCCCTGTGGGATCTTACTCCATAAGCTAAAGAAAATCCAAGCGTATATGCAAGAGCTACAAGCTTAAGACACAAATCAAAAAATATCAAATGGTTATGCAATCTCCTCCCCTCAAGTCGACTTCTCCTTATAAAGGAAGAAGAGACCCAAAACAACCTCTACAATATCCAATTAGTTCACAAGGATTTCCCTATGCAAGCATTTAATATTTTCCCATATTTAATGCTTTTCCCAACAATTTTTTCTCTCCTAATGCAAGTCGCATTTTTCTAGGGGAAATACATAGTAAAATGGGCATTTATCCTTTCTATGTTCTCATTCCCCTTTTTAAGGCAAGTCACCTTTTCACCTAGGATGGATAACAATTTATATTTGAGCCTTTTCCATCCTAGATTTAATAATTATTAAGTCATATACATTATTATAAGTGCTCTATATATATTTTTTCTTTTATTAACGACACTTTATAATAATTAAATATAACTTAAGTCACCCTTATATTTTTCCTTTGGCCATCGGGTTGACAAAATAGGCCAAAGGTCTTCAAATGGGAAAGGGATATTACAAATTCTTCACTTGTTCTATGGCCTGGGTTGTCAAATCATTGTTTTGCCTCCATGCCTCTGGTTCGTGAAGGAAATTTGAAAATTGGACTCAAAACGATGAAGTTTTCTTCCTCTGCGTATTTTCCACTGTCGGGATGATGGGTGTCTTTTTCCCGTCAAATTTTGACCCCAATGAATGCAAGTACGTGGTTAGATCTTATTGGATGGGGAGGAACGGGATTTTTGGTGAACTTAACACTTTTGGTCACTTTTGGCAAAAATGGTAAATTTTCCTTGCAGCCCCGAAAAGTTTGAAGTTGTCGATTTTGGTTCATTGCGGAAAAAGCGGAAGTTTTTGTCCCAGGCTACATGAGTTCAATTGGGACACTTGGGACCCGAAAATCTGAATCGGTCGAAAAATTCGAAAGTGTGAGAGCGGGCCGGCGGAGGAAATTGAGTTTTTGAGCCTTTTTCCAAAAAAGGTTAAAATGTTTAGAAAAGAGCCGCGACCCCGTCTCCAATCAGAAGATGTCACGTGTCAAGAGTTCAATTGGAGCAACGGGTTAGTAGAGAAATTTATGTTTTTGAGCCTCTTTGCAAAAAGGGTGAAAAGTTAAAAAGTGACCTGCAGCCCCGATCAGGCTTTAAAGGGCAAAATTCAAAGTTGAAGCCCGCAGGGAGAAAGTCAAAGGTGAGGCCCATCATTTAAAAATTCAAAGCGGGAGAGTGGAACGACGGAGAACTTTGAGTTTTTGAGCCTTTTTCCAAAAAAGGTTAAAATTTTTAGAAAAGAGTCATGACCCCATCTCCAACTAGAACGTGCCACGTGTCCTAGTCAAATCGGAGCAACGAGCCGGCGGAGGAAATTTAGTTTTTGAGCCTTTTTCTAAAAATGGTTAAAATGTTTAGAAAAGTGTTGCGGCCCCATCTCCAATTAGAACGTGCCACGTGTCTAAGTTGAAAAGTCAAAGTGGGGTTGCGGCCCAATTTGTTCCAAATTGCCAAATCTCACAAAAAATCACAAAATGCAAAAGGCTTATTGAGTAGAAGTTTTTGCAGAGATCTAGGTGGAGAAATAAAAATGGATTGGTCATCTACAACTATCCCGGTGAAATGAGAAATGAAGAAGCTACTGGCAATCAGAAAAATGAAGTTCACAGCAAGGAAGTATGATGATCCAAGAGCTGATATCCTTTTTCAAGATTGTGGGCTTGGAAATTACCTCCTTACATCACAGAAGGAATATGAATTGCCACTTCTCATGGAGGAAGAAGAAGAATGAATCTAGGCAATGGAGTTTGATGGCAGCCATTCCAGAGCATGTTCAGGAGCTGGTGTAGTATTATACTCTCCCTCCAATGAGGTATATCCTTTTGCCTACAAGCTGCAATTTGACAATACAAATAATACAACAAAGTATGAAGCATTACTCTTAGGCATGAATATAGCAGAGGACATGGGAATCAAGAAGTTGAGATGCAAAGGTGATGCAGAGGTTGTGGTAAAGCAGGTCCGCCAGCAATATCAGGTGAAAAACCCCAAACTCATGCACTATAGAAACAGAGTGTGGGACTGCATTGAATCCTTTGATGCATTCTCCATTGAAGCTATCCCTAGGGAGCATAATGAAAAGGTTGATTCTCTAGCAGTGTCAGCTTCCTTAGTGACACCTCATCCTTCTTTTGGCAAGGATAAAGTGACCATTGAGATGGTGTTCAGACCCAACGTACCAGACAATTCAAATCACTGGCAGGTCTTTAATGATGAAAATCATATCCTAGCCTTCTTATAACAAAGGGATAACTTCAATAATATTTTCTTTGAAGGAAGTGAAAACCCACATTGTGAATCAATCCCCAAAGAAGAGAAGGAAGGAATTGAGGGAATTGATGAAGAGGGAATAATCAAACTAAAAGGAAACAAAATCCCCAAAGGCCTAGTTTATTTGGAAGATCTCTTTGACAAACATGACAGGTTCATCCAAGAGAAAGAAAAACATTCTTCTCGCTGTCCATTTGATTTTGATCAAGAAAACATTGGCACTTCAGAGAATCCAAGGATGGTTAACATTGGTAAATGTTGCTCACCAGAAGAGAAGAGAAAGTTTTTTTCTCTGCTAAAAAAGTACTCATATGTCTTGGCCTATTCCTATGATGAACTCAAATCTTTACAACTAAAGGAAATGCATCACTCCATTCCTTTAAAGCAAGGAGCTAAGCCCTTTAGGAAAAAACAAAGGCCCTACAATCCAAAGATTTCCAATGTTATCAAAGAAGAGGTGACAAAGATGCTCAATGTTAGAATCATCTTCCCCATCCACCATTCAACATGGGTGGCTAACATTGTACCAGCAAGGAAGAAGAATGGGGAAATAAGGATTTGTGTAGACTTCCGAAATCTACATCAGGCATCTCTCAAGGACAACTACCCTCTTCCAATCATGGATCATATTTTGCAAGCAGTCACTAGATCTGAAATTCTCTCTTTGCTTGATGGATTCTCAGGGTACAACCAAATCAAGGTGGCAGAAGAGGATTGCAACAAAACAACCTTCACAATGCCTTGGGGCACTTTTGCCTACAATTGAATGCCTTTTGGCTTGATCAATGTTGGGGCCACTTTCTAGAGAGCAATGGACTTGGCCTTTAAAGATTTGAGATATTGCATTGTCATTTACCTTGATGACCTCACAGTTTTTTCAAAGAGAAGGGGAGATCATATCTATCATTTGGAGCAAGTCCTTACAAGGTGTAGGAAACATGGCATTTCTCTAAATCCAAAGAAGTGCATTTTTGGAGTCACATAAGGTAAGTTGTTGGGACACATTGTGAACAAACATGGAGCGCACATTGATCTTGAGAGGATAAGAACTATCCAAGCGCTAGCCTTACCAACCAGCAAGAAGGGAGTTCATTCATTCTTTGGAAAGATAAACTTCCTTCGTCATTTTGTGCCTAATTTTTATGAACTGACTAAGCATATAACTTCCATGATGAAGCCTCAAGCAAGTTTCAAGTGGAATAAGGAAGTAAAAACAACATTTGAGGAGATCAAGAAAGCCATTGCCAAAGCTCCAACTCTTGTATCTCCAGATTTTAACAAGGAGTTCATCATGTATTGCTATACATCATAACATACCCTCTTTGTTGTCCTTTTTCAAAAAAATGATGAAGGTTTGGAAGCACCCATTGCTTTCATGAGTTGTCCTTTGAAAAATCATGAGCTAAAGTACAGCTAATTGGAGAAACATGCCTACGCAGTGGTCAAAGTTGTTAAAAGTTTAAAATTCTACATTCTCAATTCCCATATAGTGGTAATGGTCCCTAGAAGTGCAATCACGTCCATTTTGACTCAACAAGATCCTGGGACTAAGAGAGGAAGTTGGATTGCAAAGACCCAAGAGTATGACTTAGAGATTAGACCCTCTAATCTAGTAAGAGGAAATGGTTTGTGTTAGTTGATTGCTAGAGATGAAGCTCTTAGGGCTCAACAAGGAGAAAAGGATGGTGTTTGCTCAACTTGTTTAGAAGACAGTCCACAAGTGCTCTTTGTCACCACTACTAATGAGTGGTACGTTGATATTGCTTACTACCTCACTTATGCAGAATGCCCTCCTCATTTTGATGACAAAAAAAGAAGAACCCTCAAGCTAAAAGCAACCAATTTTGTTATCTGGAATCATGCACTTTACAAGAGAGGTCTGGATGGTTGTTTCCTCAGGTGTGTGGATAAGGAGCAACAACAAAAGTTGCTCATGGCATATCATGATCAAGCTTGTGGTGGACATTTCTCAGCAACAGTCACTGCGCATAAGATTCTCAGGGGGAGATATTATTGGCCCTAGATCTTTGCAGACACTCAAGATTGGGTTTTCAAATGTAAAGCATGCCAACAAGTTATTGGAAAACCACAACTAGTTGCATTACCACTCAAGCCTGTAGTGATTGAGGAACCATTTTAGCAATGGGGGCTAGATTTCATTGGTGTTTCAAATCCTCATTCAAGTGTAGGGCATACTTATGTACTCACTACAACTGATTACTTCACTAAATGGGTGGAAGCCATTCCAACCAAGCAAGCCAGCTCTGAAACAGTCTGCAGCTTCATTAAGGAGAATATCATTGTTTGTTTTGGAGTACCATAGAAGATTGTTGTACACAATGCCATCTATTTCTCTTCAAAGGATCTCATAGATTTTATTATGGTTTTGGAATCTCCTTATCTCACTCTTCTGACTACTATCCATAGGGAAATGGGCAAGTTGAGTCAAGAAACAAGAACATTGTGACCATCATTCACAAGCTGGTAGATGAGAATCAAAGGAACTGACACAAGAAGTTATATGATGCATTGCGGGTTGATAGGGTTACTCCTATGAAGGCAATAAGTATGTCACCTTTCCAAATGTTGTATGGAGTTGAGGCAGAGATTCCTCTCACAATTGAGATGCCATCTCTCAAGTTGTTATAAGATATAGAATATGGTCACTACAAAGACTCCATTGACTAGAGGATCCTCTTCCTGGAGAAGCTGGAGGAAAGCAGATGCCAAGTGGTGGATAGAATTAAAGAACACCAATTGAAAGTGAAGAATATATTTAACAAGAGGGCAAAGGCAAGAGAATTCAAGGTTGGAGACTTTGTCCTACTGTGGGACAAGAGAAGAGAGCCAAAGGGCAACCATGGAAAGTTTGATTCATTATGGCTCGGCCCATTCCAAATTCATGGAGCTTGTGGTGAGAATGTTTTTCTCCTCTCATACTTGGATGGAACACCATTGGAATTGCCTCGAAGTGGGAAATACTTGAAATTGTATCATCAGTGAAAGCGGGTTGTCCCCCACCTTGTACCATAGGTGATTTCGTAGGTGTGTTTCTCCCTTCTCTATTGTGTGGTTTTGGTTTAGTTTTGTTTGGTTTTTGTTGTGTGTGGTTTGGCTTGTGTGTTTCCTCCTTCTTCATTTCTTTCTCGGAATTGTACATGAATCTACAAGGCCCAATGGATAAGGCATTGGTCAACGTAATATGTTTTAAAACTTGAGATTCTAGATCTTCATCTCGTGCCCTAGTCATGCCCAGTTCACGCCATGTCCCCAAGCTAGAGCCAGTTGTTGTCTCCTGAAAACTACTATGTGTTTTCATAGCCAAATTCAATTTTTTTGAGCTCATGCCCTTCGTTGGTGTTTAAGCTAAGTTAGAGGTTCAAGAAATTAGCAAAGTCGTGCCCTAGAGCTGTTTAAACCTCTATTTTGCTCGTTTTTAGAAATCCTCCATTTCTCAGTCCGTGCACGTAATATCCTCTTTGCAACCTCCATTTTGATCTAAATTGTTCACTTATTCTATGGTCTGGGTCGTCAAATCATTGTTTTGCCTCCATGCCTCTGGTTCATGAAGGAAATTCAAAAATTGGACTCAAAACGATGAAGTTTTCTTCCTCTGCGTATTTTCCATAGTCAGGATGATGGGCGTCTTTTCCCCATCAAATTTTGACCCCAATGAATGTAGGTACGTTGTCAGATCCTATTGGATGGGGAGGAATAGGATTTTTGGTGAACTTAACACTTTTGGTCACTTTTGAAAAAAATGGTAAATTTACCCCGCGGCCCCGAAAAGTTTGAAGTTGCCGATTTTGGTTCATTGTGGAAAAAGTGGAAGTTTTTGTCCCAAGCTGCACAAGTTCAATTGGGACACTTGGGACCCGAAAAGCCAAATTGGCCAAAAAATTCAAAAGTGTGAGAGCGGGCTGACGGAGGAAATTGAGTTTTTGATCCTTTTTCCAAAAAAGGTTAAAATGTTTAGAAAAGAGTCGTGACCCTGTCTCCAATCAGAAGATGCCACGTGTCAAGAGTTCAATCAAAGCAGCAGGTCGGTGGAGAAATTTGTGTTTTTGAGCCTATTTGAAAAAAAGGCAAAAAGTTAAAAAGTGACCCACAACCCTGATTAAGCTTTAAAGGGAAAAATTCAATCTTGAAGCCCATGGGGAGAAAGTCAAAGGTGAGGTCTGTCGTTGAAAAGTCAAAGTGGGAGAGTGGAATGACGGAGAACTTTGAGTTTTTGAGCCTTTTTCCAAAAAAGGTTAAAATGTTTAGAAAAGATCCACGACCCCGTCTCCAACCAAAACATGCCACGTGTCCTAATCAAACCAGAGCAGCGGGCCGGCGAAGGAAATTGAATTTTTGAGCCTTTTTCCAAAAAAGGTTAAAATGTTTAGAAAAGAGTTGCGACCCTGTCTCCAATAAGAACGTGCCACGTGTCTAAGATGAAAAGTCAAAGCGAGGTTGCGGGCCAATTTGTTCCAAATTGCCAAATCTCATGAAAAATCACAAAATGTGAAAGGCTTCCCTCGTAACCGCTCCAATCTCTTCCTGCCATGTGGACGACCCAATTTCAGAGTTAGAGGAGCAAATCAAATGGTCTATATTTAAACTGGCAAATTGAATGTAACGGTTGCTTTGCAAGATCTAGTTTTTAACCCGCCATGAGCGTTTTCTTCACAACAGAGGAATTTAAAAAGGCGTTGAGGATTTGTGAAGTTGTAACGGTTTCTTGCGAAGAATATAATGGCTTCTCAATGTCATTCTAGGGGTTGGCGATTGATTTCTAAAAAGACCAAAGTGCTTTGTACCTAAAAAAGACAAAAAATGTCATACTTCTTCTATTTTCCCTTCTCCTTAGAATTTTTCTCTATTCTCGAAGCTCTGTACAAACTCTGCTTTAGCTTCAATACTAAAATAAGGAATTTTTACCTTTTTGATTGAGGGATTGATTGTTACTTTGCGACCAATGAATTTTATTCGGTTTTGTAGATTCTCCTGCGGATTTTTTTTTCTTCTAACTATAAATGCATGTAAATGAAATTTCTAATTAATGTTTGTGGGTATCTGATATTCTACTCACAACATTAGTTTTCTCCTACCTCCATTTCCACCCCCCTTCCCCTTTCCAAGACAAAGTTTCTTCTCTAGTGAGATATTACTAGCTTTGCCACAGGGTCAGTGGAGTGCCCCTGTTGGATCTCTAGTCGAAAGGCCACCATTGAAATCCACCTTTTATATGCATGCACTTGCGGAAGTTGCATCGTTCAAGTAGAGGGACTTAGATTCCCATAGTGTTGGCTTGAAACCCACCAATTTGTCCACAAGACAAATTTTCTCACCAACAGGTACAATGCGAGGGATAACCCGCTTTCACTTTTTGTACAATTTCAAATATTGCCCGTTGTGGGGCAATTCCAAATGTGTGTCATCAAGATATGAGAGATAGAAAGTGTTCTCACCGCAAGCTTGTCAAATATGGAATGGACTGAGCCACAAGGAAACTTCCCATGAATTCCTTTAGGTTCCCATTCGTTTCTCCCATAGCAAGACAAGATCTCTAACTGTAAAATCCTTGGCTTTTGCTTTCTTGTAGATCAACTTCTTCACCTACAACTGATGCCTACAACTGATGTTATTTTATCTAGTCCACCACTTTGAATTTGTCTTCTTCGAGATTTTCAAGGGACAAGATTTTCTTGTTAATGGAATCATGATATTATTCATCTTCTACTGCCTTGATCAATTAGAGTGTTGGCAACTTGACGGTGACTAGAATCTCTACATTGATCACGTAAAGTAATTAGAATGATGGCATACTAATTACTTTCTTAGGAGTTATTATATCTGCCCATAGTGCATCGTAGAGCTTCTTGTTTCGGTTCCTTTGATTCTCATCAACCAACTTGTGGATTATGGTCATAATATTTTATTTTCTCGACTCAGCCTGGCTATTCCCTTGCGAGTAATAGTCTTATGCATGAAACAACGAGATTCCGTAATTGTAGAAAAATTCCGTCAACTCCTTAGAGGAAAAGTATGTGGCATTATCAACCACAATCACTTGAGGGATCCTAAAATGAAAAATATTGTTCTCCTTGATGAAATTGCATACCGTTTCAGAATTGGCCTATTTGGTAGGAATTGTCTCTACCCATTTTGTGAAGTTTTGTTGTGAGCACATGGGTATGTCCTACGCTTGAGTGAGGATTTAGAATTCCGATGAAGTCCATGTCCCATTATTGAAAAGGCTCTTCTATCACCACCGGGTGGAGAGGAAGTGCAACAAGTTACGATCTCCCAAAAAATTATTGGTAAGATTCACACCTGGAGACCCATTCTTAAGCATTTGTGAACAAAGTAGACCAATAATACCTACAACAAAGGATTTTGTGAGCTATGAACATTGCGGAGAAATGCCCACCACATGCTTGATCATGATATGCTTTTATAATTTTCTCTTATTGCTCTTTTTCCACACACCTTAGAAATCATCCATCAAGTCCCCTCTTTTATAACACATGATCTCAAATGACATACATGAATGACTTGAGTTTGAGATTTCTTCTTTGCTTGAAGTTAAGATGGGCCAGGAACTCACCATGAGTAAGGAAGTAGGTAATGCCAGCATACCACTCGTTGATGGTATTTACAAAAAATACTCGAGGCAGATCTTTACTCATACATTCATAGCAGAGACATTCCTTTATATCACTTTAAGTCGAGAGAGCTTCATCTTCTGCTATTAGTCTGCACAATCCATTTCCTCTAACCAAAATCAAAGGTCGAATGTCCAAGTCATATTCTTGAATCCTCGCCACCCAATTTCCTCTTTTGGTTCTTGGATCCTACTGAGTTAGAATTGCCTTGATTGTAGAGCCTGAGACCATCACCATGGTGTGAGAGTTAAAAATGTAAAATATAAAGTTCTTTAAAACTTTGACTATAATGTAGGAATGCTTCTCCATTTGGTTGTACCTCAACTCATGGTTCTTTAGTGGACAACTCATGAAAGAAATAGGGGCTTCAATGCCTTCTTCGTTCTTCTGGACTAGGATGGGCAAAAGTGTGTGCTCTGAAGCATAACAATACAAATTGAATTATTTATCAAAATCAAGGCATACAAGAGTGGGAGTTTTGGCTATCGCTTCTTTGATTGCCTTAAACGTTGTCTTTCCTTCATAATTCAATTTAAAAGCTTGCTTGAGGCTTCATCATGACAGAGATGTGTCTAGTCAACTTCATTAAATTTGGAATGAATCACTGGAGAAAGTTGACTTTTTCAAATAAGGAATGGACTCCTTTCTTTCTTATTGGCAAGGACAATGCTTGAATTTCTCTTATCATCTCTAGATTAATCCTAGCCCCTTCCTTGTTCACGATGTGTCTATGGAGTTTCCCTTCAGTAACAACAAATATACACTTCTTAGGATTCAGAGATATTCCATGTTGTCGGCACCTAATCAACACTTGTTCTAGATGTCTGATATGGTCTCCTTGCTTCTTTTAAAATATTGTGAGATCATCGAGATAGATGAAAATGCAATGCTTGAGGTCCTTGAAGGCCAAATGCATCACTTGTTGAAATGTTGCTTCCGCATTGATGATTCCAAATGGTATTTTGCTATAAGCAAAAGTGCCCCAAGGAGTTGTGAAGGTTGTTTTAGCCCTATCTTCTTCCACCATCGCAATCCAATTGTATCCACATAAGCCATTGAGGAATGGGAGAATATCTAATCCTTTGACTTCCTGTAAGATGTGATCCATGATAGCAAGCAGGTAGTTATCCTTCAGTGAAGCTTGATTCAAGTTGCGGAAGTCTACGCAAATTCTTATCTCTTCATTTTTCTTCCGCACTAGAATAATGTTTTCCACCCACGTGAATTGGTGGATACGGAAGATGATCCTCACATTTAACATTTTCAAGACTTCCTCCTTGATGGTATATACAATTTTTGGATTGTATGGCCATTTCTTTTTCCTAAAAGGCTTGGCTTCGGCTGGAACAACTTGAGCTCGTAATAGGAGTATGCAAAAACATCAGAGTATTTTCTCAATAATTAAAAAAGTCTTCTCTTCTCTTCAAGTGAACAACATTTTCAAATGTTTACCATCCTTGGATGCTATGTGGTACCAATACTTTCTTTTTCTAAATCAGTAGGACATCATGAAGACTGCTTAGCTTTCTTTGTGATGAACGCGTCGTGTTTATCGAACAACTCTTCAAGAGACACAAGACCTTTTGGGATCTTATTTCCCTTCAACATGATGACACCTTCATAATCAATTCCAACTATCCCTTCTTTTTCTTCATCCACCACAAACTCCCGATTTGGATTATCACTTCCCTCATAGAAGAGACTACTGAAGTTGTCTCTTTGCTCCAAGAAAGAGAGAAGTTGACTGTCATCATTAAATACTTACCAATGATTTACGTTATCCAACACACTTGGCCTGAACACCATTTCAACAGTAACTTTGTCCTTATTGAAGGATGGGTGCAAATTCATCAAAGAAGATGAAACTACAAGAGAGTCAGCCTTTTCATTTTTCTCATGAGGAACGACTTGTATGGAAAAAACATCAAAATATTTGATGTAGTCCCATATCCAGTTCTTTTAATGCTTGAGTCTTGGGTTATTGACCTAGTATTGATCTCTTACTTGTTTTACAATCACCTCAATGTCACCGAGACATTTGAGTTTCTTGATGCCCATGGATTCAACAACATCCATTATGAGAAGAAGGGCCTCATACTCTGCAGTATTGTTGGTGTTCTCAAATTACAATTTATAAGCAAATGGAAATAACTCACCTGAGGGGGAAGTTAGAACAATGTCGACTCCGGATCCTAGGACCTACACTAGAATGGCTTTCGTCGAATTCCATTGTTCACAATTGATATTCTTCTTCCTTTGTGAGGAGAGGCAGATTCTCATCTCTTTGAGATGTGAAGTAGTTACCCAATCCACTATCTTGAAACAAGATGTCAGCTTTTGGATCTTCATATTTTTGGATGATGCACTTCATTTTCTGCACATTGGCAATAACTTCTTCATTTCACCCTTCACTGGAATGGTTGCAGAAGACCAATCCATTTGTATTTCACCACATAAATCTCTGAAAAACTCCCGCTCAACAAGATGCCAAAAGATGTTGGGATATCAACCACCAAGATAGTTAGCAAAACCTTCTTGTCTAGGAAATCTGCAAGGGCCACTTGAGCATCTTTGATTCTTTCTAGCAGTCACACCTCTTTAGACTACATAGAGTAGTAAGAGCTAGTTTCTCGTGTCAAGGTAAGTCCTAGGGAATTAACAACTTTGATTGGCATCACATTATCTGAGGCACTTGAGTCTATAATGCAATTATTCAATTGGTGACCTTTAATCAAGAGGGAGAGGTAGAAGGGTTCTACCTTATTGGCTTTAGACGTGTTTAACATGAGCATGTTTTGAGTTTGAGGAGTGGGTGGTGTTGGTAGTAACCCTTTAGAATTGGGATTTGTAGTGTTGGGATTTGGGTTACCACCTTTGATATAACTGACAAGCCTCTCAAATTACTCCAGGGTGTGTCTGTAAAAATTTAGATTCGAAAATCTGAACTTTAGACTTATTCACATGTTTAATGATATCAAATAGAGCAGAGGTGGATGAATTTGATGTTATGAGAATAGTGGATGATTTGCAAGGTGGGGGTGATGCTACTTTGAAGGCTTGTGTATTCTTAGTGGATGAAGTAACAGGTTGGGAAAAAATGGATGAATTTGATTGACCATTAGATGATTTTGCAATATTATCCTTAGATTCATAATTAGCTTTAGATGCGGTGTTAGAGCTAGGGGAAGCACCAATGGACTTACTTGGCACAGAGGCTTACTTCTTACTTGCTACAGGCTCTAGTTTCTCATCTGTTTATTACATTGCAGAAGTATTGATCCTCATTTGATTATCTTGTTCTGTGGTGTTGCCACTGAAGGATTGTCTCTCTTCTTCTTTTTCACAGTAGATGCTAAGGAAGAAGATCCCGTTTGAGATTGGGAACAAGTAAACACCACGCATGAGAAACTTGGTGCTTCTTCATCATCATCATCATCATCATCATCATCACCTAAAGAATACTCAAGGGAACCAATATGCACATCATCCTCAACTTCTTCAATTTTGAGAACATTTTCTTCTTCTGACTCCTCAATTTCCTCTTCTTCTTCTTCTGCATCACAGGATGCATTTATAGGTGGTGCCTCAAGGGCAAGTCTGGGAGGGGGCAGGCCAATCCTTTGTTTGTTTGGAAATTTTGTATTCTTTGGAGCATTTCTCAAGGTACTTTGTGTGAGTTGTTTCTTAAGAGAAATTACATCAGTCGCCAATTTATGAACCAGGGGGTCCATAGAGGTAGTACTGAAACTCTGACCTTTTTGTTTTGGATTTGGGTTTTTCACTTTTCCAGACAAAATAAGATCATCTTATGTCTCAATACCATAGTCTTGAGCTTCTTTTAGAGTCCTAGGCAAAGACCTTTGGAGAATGAATCCTACCTCGAGCAGCTGAGCATTGATAAAGAATCTCTTTACGTTATCATCAGAGGGCATAACTTTGAGGGGTATCCTCTTGATCAACCTATTGTATCGGGCTAAAAAATCACTCATAGTCTCATTAGACACATTTTTCATTTACACAAGTTGCACTAGGAGATCTTCATAGTCTACAGTAGATTTGAATATATCCTCAAAACTAGTTTTGATGTCATCCTAACAGGTGATGGATCTAGCCAATAGGAGATAGAACCATTTCGTTGCCTTTTCTTGAAGAGATTTGACAAATAACTTGGTTGACACATCTTCATGCTTCACTCCTAGTACACCACAGGAATGATGAATGTTGCCACATGCTCTTCTGGGAGTTGTGTATCATCTCCTCTGAATTTGGGAAAACTCTTTCTAGATCCCCTTGGCAATTCATGGATAGGTTGAAGGAGGGAGTGGACCTATGTTTCTTCCCATGGCACAATTGGATAAGGTCTCTCTCCTTCCTCTACCTTTATCGCTTTTGCTTTGGCCTTCGATTCTGCTTCTACTTCTTCTCTTGTTTCTGCTTCTGCTTCTGGTTCTGCTCTTGCTTTTGCAAAGTCTTCAAAGTCTTCTCTGAGGTCTGGAAATTCTATGTCCAAAGGATTGACACCACTTGGACCACCGATAAGAGGAGTCTCAAGATAAAAGGAGTGTCTTGAATTTCTAACTTGTTCTTGTCGCCTTTAGAGTTCTTCGAAGACAAGGTCAAGATTTTCCTCTTTGTTTTTCAAACCTGGTGTATCTATGATCATCCAGCTTGTAGACTTTGGATTGACTTAAGCTCTCCTTTGTTGAACTTGTGCTTGTCTCACTCTTTCCAAATCTTCTACACATTGTTCTTCATAATCTAAAACTCTTGTAGCTATGAAGTAGTGGGAGAAATTTTCTCTTTTATGCCAAATAGCTTCCTTCAGGTCAGATAATATCTTCTTGGATATGGAATAATAGTTCAGGTCTCTGGACCAGAGGGTTACCAAGAATAGCCATTGGTGGAAGACATAAGGCTCGATGACTTTTCAAATTTCATTTTTTATAGTTTTTAGGATATTTTATTTTTTTGTATTTTGTGGGAATATATTGTGGGGTAATAACAATAAAATCGACCCCACGGTGGGCGCCAAAAACTGTTGGTGAGAAAATTTATCGATGGAAAAATTGGTGGATTTCTGCCAATGCTCTGGGACTAGGTCCCTTTGCTTGAATGGGGAAGCTCCATTATTATGTGTAAACAAAAATAAAACTTTGTTATTAGCCTAAAGTATGGGGATCCAACTAGCACACTCCACTGCACCTGTTACAAATGCTTGTAATTTCTTGCAAGAGAGCAAATTTTCTAGGTAGGCGGGGAAACGCGAGTGAGAAATTAGGAGGGGTATTAATATTGTAAGTAGGAAAACTTGGATCCTTGTAAATATTAATTAGAACAATTAACACACAAAATTAGAAAGAATCACAACCTTCCTATCTATATCAAGACAAGATGAAACCATGAACAACAAAGTTTCACTTATTCACTCATCCAGAAAAGCATGAAACTCCTTTCTTTATTGATATTTAAGTAAAATTGTACAATGAGAGAAAAGGAAGAACATGTGAGAAGGAGAATGGAGGAAATATCTATCTTTTTTTCTTATCACAAGTATTATGTACTCTTGAACATACAAAATTGATAACCCCTTAGAATGGGGGAGTCATTACAATTAATAGACTTCAAGAAGACTCTTTACCTACCCCCCCACACGACTTTTCTTTTGTCCTTTACAACATGTGACTCTTCATATTCCTAGGAATGAAATTAAGTCCCCTTTTATTAATTGAGGGTGACTTATTACAATGTCAACTATAGTCACATTTATATGAATAAGAAAAAATGAAAAGTGTAACCCCCCAATGGATAAATAGAACATGAAGGAAGGGGGGAAGGGGGAGGGAAGAGAGAGAAAAAGAAGAGAAATAACTAGTTAGATGAAGACATTGCACTTGTGATTCCGCTTTGCTGTCTGATGGATCTTTGCCAAGTTCAATTGGAAAAATCTCCACCCCTTTGAATTCTCTGCTATATCGGGGCGCCCCAAGTGCAAACTTCTCAGCTTGAGGAATATGGACACAACTCAATGACTCTAGCCAACCATCTGAGATGGCATTGATGTTTTTGATTTTAGTGAACCAAGACTGATGTTTCTTTGCAATGCTTGATATTGTAGCTCTTATCTCAATGAGAGACTCCAGTGCGTCCTCGTTAAAGGAAAAGGGGTTCCCGACTTCTCTCTTGACATATTCCTTAGATGGTTTCAACAATTCATCTGCTGCGGTATTCTCACCAATGGTGGGCACACCAAGCTTCTATATCCTGGTGTTGACATCATCCTACATCTTAGAAGCACGTTCCTCATTTGAATCCAATTCGTTTAGAGAATGGTTCAACATCTCATACCGAAAGACAAGAGTTCTCACCCATACATGTGACAAATTCTTAGATGGAGAATCAAATACCTTCTGATCTACCAACACCTAAGAATGAACTTTCCCTGTCTCCACCACCAGTTGGTACACTTGATCCCAATGTTGTTTTTATTTCTCAAACTCATCCCTTGTCATTCAGGCCTTGGTGGCTGTCACACACATGTACTTGTACAATGATATTATCTATGGAAGCAACACTTTCCCTTTTCCACAATATTGTTCACCCATTTATCATTGGCTAGTCCTTGTATGGTGAAACCCTGTGTGTTTTGAATGGAATCCAGATTGAAGCTACTAATTGGAGTAAATTCTTCAATTGGGAGAGATGAAGAGGTATTCGGGTCCATGAAAATTTGCACTTACGAGGTGAGTTTTCACACATGATCCTCTAACTGATCAATCTTCTCTTTGTACTCGTGATTCCTCACAAGAAGGAAAGTGGAAGACTCCTTGATCAAATGTGCATCTCCCCCATGAGTTGCAGGGCCTAGGGAAATGGTACTCATCTCGTATTCGTCCAGGGTTATTTCTTCATTGGGCTTGATTACCTTTGGCCTGACTAATTCCATATATTGGTTTCCTGAAGTACCGCTGAAGAAGTGTGAAGTTGTTCAAGCGATGTTTTTATTCCTTCCCTTGACCATGGAGGCTATAGCTGAGAAGTCAGGGACTGTCACCTGCTGAACTGTGCGGGCTTCCTTTGCGATCATTTCTTGTACCCAAAGAAATATCTCGTTCGTCTAAGGCTCGACAACTAGCATGAATGTTGTCTCTTGCTTAGAGTGAGAAGGTACATAATGTTCATACAACCAAATATATGTGAACACTAAGCATAATATTCCTAACATTCCTTGGGTCCACCTAGCATCCTGTCTTTGAGATCTTCCATATCCATATCGGTAACATCACTGTCACCCACACCCGAGTATTTAGACGATAGAGTCAAAATGGGATTGAGACCTGTAATCTTGAACTTCATGCTTGATGATGACACCTTTTTACACTTGAAATAAAGACTTACTATTTTTAGAAAAATGCTTTTTTCCACTTCTGACCACCTTGTTTGTTGTCTTGGATGTTTTCTGAGAACACTGTTACGAGTGAAAATGCCTTTTTGAGAGTTTATTATTTATAGTAAGTAGGTGTACCTGAGAATGTTTATTTCTACAAAGTGACCTTCCACGCCTCAGATTGTGATGGAAACAACTTCACCATGATAGGTTTCTTCTCTTGATCTCACGTACAAAATTTTAGCCCAATCCGACCACGGGAATGAAAGAAAATAAAAAATGAAAACTAGGGCACAAAGCTAGGGTTTTTTCACCATTAAAAATATGAGGTAGGAACATGTTTGTAATGACATGTATCTTGAAGGTGCTTGGAAAAATGGAAGATTACAAAAAACATCACTTCGATCTATTTATTGGATTGTGAGATATGAATTTTTCACTATCCTGGGTACAGAGTCACTTAGATAAAAACATGAGCATGGAGTTTTGAAAAATGAACATTTCATGACTATTTTTCCACTTTGATCATGAGAACATGGAGGAAAAATGGAAGGAATAAAAAATGGAAACAAGATTTCTGGAGAAATTTTGACAACATTTCTAGGGTTTTTCATGCATATGGAGGAGGAGCTTCGAAAAAACCAACTTCTGGATTTTTAATGCCTCATGGGGAAGGGGCACACTTTTTTTCCCCATTGTCCCTTTGGGATGGGACGAAAGGGACCAAAAAAGGTGCCTTAGCCTTATGATGACAAGTGGTAAACATGCATTTGTTGGCGAATGCAGGAGAAGAACTTATTTTTAGCACCCGAGGGCCAAAATTGGGGCATGTGGGAGACCATAAAGGAGCAAAGGGGAGGGCCCATTTTTTGTCCCCTCAGAACAAGATGAAAGGGACAAAAAAAGGTGCCTTAGCCTCATGGTGACAAGTGTCAAGTCGAGGTTTCACGGAGTGAGGGTTAGAAAATTGGTAAAATGGGCTTATTGAGGCTTCCCAGGGTCATCTCATGGGTTCAAGGGATTAATTGGGCATGGGGCACATTTTTTTTTCCCCATTTTCCCCTTGGGATGGGATGAAAGGGACATAAGAAGGTGCCTCAACCTCATTTTGACACGTGGCACTGGAAAAAATGGCTCAGTATGGAAGTTTTATCTTGGGGAGGACCTTGAAGATGAAGTTGTAGGAGCTCTGGGAGGAATTTTATGATGAAACCCTATATGATTTCAAATCCAAAGAGCCTTCTGAAGACAATGGGATGGGTCTCAAGATATTATTATTCTTGAAACATCATCAAAAATATCCTTCTTTCTTGGGATCACAAATTGATCCTATCAAGAATGAGCTGTGGAAAGAAATGAGTGGGTCTTGTGAAAAAATATGAAAATATCACCATGTAGGGAATTTAATTAGATTTCAAATGGTATATTGTTTATCATCCAAATCATTTGGGAGCTCTCAAAATCATCTTTCGAAGCTTGAGTGTTTTTTTTAACTACGAGCTCATTCACCTCCAAAAACTTGTTTTCACTGAAATTGTTCCTAAACCTCCAAATCTTTCCCAAAATTCCCTAAATCACTTGCAATATGATCTTAGATCCTTGATACCACTTCTTAGTGAATTTGAGTCTTCAACTCTGCTCCGTGAGATGCACACCTACCCTAAAAATAGTCATTTCTAAGTCGACTGAAAAAATTGCCTTTACAGTCATTGTCTCTGAAGAATCTCATGAACTTGTTTTCATCTTTCCAACACATGGGCAAGGTTATAACAACACACATAAGTACTAAAAGGATTGGGATAGGCCTGACATAGGGGATGAACCTATCTAGAGGAGTGCTCGGGAGGGTCTACAAGCAATAATTTGACACTAGGGTAAAGTTGTCATGTTTTCAAGTTGAATTTTGCCCTTGCAAAAACACATGATAACAATATGATAGTAGATTTTACCAACCTAGATTTAAAGTTCAAAAGAGTGTTTTTCCCTAGGTTTTCTTTTATAAGAGCATATGATATAAATGCAGCATGTATGTGGATTATGCATGTGAGGTCCACCTATTATTGGTTTCCTTGAATGGTGGAAAATATATTCCATAATTAGTTTGACAAACATTCATATAGGTAGTTAAAATGATAAGCATGTTATGTGAAAAAGAATGGAAATAAATGCAATTTAGTTACACTAATCAGAGACACGTTGCATGAAGACATTGAAGCCAAGTTTTTATTTGAAGATCCTAAAAAAATCATTAGTATTTGTATCATAGAAAATTGGAGGCATTAAAAAATGAAATGTAGATACATATGATGATACATTTTACTAACCTAGATTTAAAGTTCAAAAGCGGGCTTTTCTCTGGGTGTAATTTTATAAGTGATTTGACAAAAATGAAATTATGATAAACCCTAGATATTGCAGAGTCACATATGATAAATAAACGCTAAAGCACAAATCTGACGCAAGCACTAATATAATTAAAATTGAAACCTTATGTGCAAGAGAGGGAATATAAGACTTGAATGATTTTGTAATAAATCCTGAAGTGTTATGGATTGGAAAACATATGAATAAGATGAGGAGACTGTCGCAACTGCACTCAATTTTTTTTGTAATTGTCAGATGAACCTAGACTAGGGCGTTTAGACTGGGGCGAGGGCACCAGAGACCTCTATTGGGCACTTATGTTTGCATAGCTCAGAAGCTGGTTTTTGCTGTGTCACACAAGTGTCATTAGAATTCGTTGTTGATCACATGTATGTTGCACTATGCTTGTAAAATTTTCCTGTAACCTACAAAAACCCAAAATACATCAAATCATAAAAATAAAAAGATGCAAATTGGGAGTCAGACTAACCCCGGTGGTCAGCCGACAGATTGAACTTACGACCAAGCATTGCACTACATATCAGACTCCATGTAGTTCTGGTGCGCGTCTGTAGAAATTGTGGCCTAGAAAACCCTTGTGCAAGTGCACGTGATAACGGGCAATAAATAGATGTACCAATGTAAATAGATGTGTGGATGGCAAAATGAACTTCCCTTCCCATGTGTGTATGGGAAAAATACAGTCCCTTGTCCCTTAAGTGAGTTCTAGATGGATGTTTTTATGCTCTTAGAATGCCTTTGGATGCAACCTTATGTGATGATAATATATGCTTACAACTTGGTCCTTTATTTTGGTCACATAACTTTGTATTTATATGATTCCCTTGTTTGAATTTTGTAATTGACAACTAAAAGGCCAACCCATAAGAAAACAAGATGCCCAAAAGATAAAAGAGGTCAAAAAGAGGTGAGTAAGATACAAAAGAGGTCGGGGCACCTATAAGGACGAGGGCGATGGCGTCCTGGTTGGGCGTTGGTGTACAAAATCAACAAAGATAAATAATGAAGATCAGACCGGGCTGTGAGGTGTGGAACACCAAAGAGGAATCAAGAAAGATAGAAAAGAGGCCAACGATAAATGTCAATTATTAGTTTTCTTGCTTATGAATTGTATGAATAGTAGTATGTGATTAGGACCCAAAAATGTACCCAAGTGCATGATTTAGTGTCTACAATAAGAACATATGGTATAGATGTGGTATGCACGTGGATTATACATGCGAGGTCCACCTACTATTAGCTTCATTGAATGGTGGAAAATATATTCCATAATTAGTTTGACAAGAATTCAAGTAAGTAGTTAGAATGATAAGCATTTTATGTGAAAAATAATGGAAAGAAATGCAATTTAGTTACATGATTCTCTTCAAGTAGTCTTTATTTTACATACCTTGTTTTTTACTTTAGATAAGTGCTCAAAAGAGAATGGTTGAGATATTATTGAGGAGTTAATAGAATTAAATTGTGATAATTCTCTGAAAATAAATACCAATCTCTCCATATCTCTAATGTCAATGGTTGATTTAGGTAAAGTCAATCCTTGGGACTTATATATGGTAAACACCTAACCCATTTTTAGTGGAACATGTTTGCAATTTCCTCTTATTGCATGAAATATTATAATTGATCATGGGTTTCTTAGGTTCTATTTTTCATTAGTATAGTTTTTGAATTTGACTATTACACACATTGGCAAATTTGGTGGTTTTGAGCCATAAGTATAGACAATGTTTGGTATAGTGTAAAGAGCTCACCATTCATTGATCTTGCATTAATGTATAATTTGCATAGTATCATGATACGTTGAACAACAAATAGAAATACATTTATGTCATCATCTGTATCTTCTAATGCGAAATACCTCATATATTCAACAATGTTTCTTGCATTGGGCCTGGATATATATTTAAGAATTTATTTATTATCTAGTTTATTGAATTTTTTTATTGCATACAAGTGAAGTACAAAATCAAATGATTTCTGTACATATGGATCATGCACGTGTTTATTTGCTTTATGAGAATTTTCCAATCATCAATATAAGGGTATTCATTTCTAATGTTTGTCAACATTATTTGGAAGATGATTTGTTCAGGATCATTTCCTTGTTGATATAATATTATGGCCAAGAAAATAACAATGTTGAAGGTGTCCCAAAGTCTTCTTGCAATTTTATTTCTTTAAAAAGTTGTAAATTGACTTGAGTACGTGGAGCGATATGTTAAGAATTTATAAATTACATAAATGAAAAATCATTGAAAACAAATGTGCAAAGTTTGGAGGGCACAACTATGATGCAAACTTGCCTACATAAAAGAGGGATGTCCTTTACAGGTGGTAATTGAGAAAGATCACCAACAAGAAACATTGATCAACCACCAAATGGTTTATTTGTATGTGTTAGAAATGCTTGTTGTATTTGTATGTGTTAGAAATACTTGTTGGAGTTTATCATTAATATATTTACCTATTTTGGGCCCTATAATACTCATACCTTCGATGAGAATGTAACATACATGTGCTTCATTTCTTCTTAAAATATGGCTAACATTTTTCCTTTCATATCTAAGCTATTTCCAATCGAGATTCTAATACCGGTGTATTGTTCTAGCCTGTATGTTGAAAGAATAAACTCTTATAGGATGAAGGAGAAATAAAGGGCATTTTCCATCTACTGAGTGAGAATCTAACACATGTCTAATACATTTGATGAGATATGATTGAGTAGTTACAAGTGTTCCTTGAATAATTTTTAACGGTGCTCGATCCCCTACATGGTCAAAATGACCTACTACCATAACATATCTGATATGAACTGATTTTTAGCTAAAATTTCTACATGAAAAAGGGATCCTCGGGTGGACTTACTCATATGTAGTGAGGATAGGGGTGCTATTTAGAAAATTTATAGCCAACTTTTGTAATGTTGATGAAAAGTATTTTTGGCCCCAATCATGGTTTAGGTCGTAGTCCTAACGACTAAGTAGATCAATATCATACAATTGCATATCATAATGGGGAACTAATCTAGACAATAATTCACATTGGTGCATGCGTATAATATTTGCATTCGGGTTGTCATAAAGGTTATTATCATCTTCATTACTATTTATAGTTGAAGTATAGATACAATTAATATGTCATGCATGGTATGCACTTTTATATATTCCCAAGTGCAAAATATTTCTTCATTTGGACTTCCTATATCAATAAAAAAGTATCAAAGGGGTTTATATAGATTAATTTATTTACGTAATTTTCTAAATAATTATATATTTTTAATTTGTAAAATATTTTATACAAGAAAGCCCAAATTTAAAGCCAATACGTAATAGTTGACGTTAAAGGAATCATAATATTATCCTTGTATTACTTTGTATAATCAAATAAAAATGTATTTAATTTATAAATAAATTAAATATTAAATTAATAGATATTAAATCATAAGTTATAGATTTATGTATACTATTTTTAGAAATATAGTGTTTTTATTAATTTGTTAGAAATCATTTTGTTACTCTATAGTTTTTATGTTACCTAGAAAAAAAATCAAATAAAAAATTCTTATAGTTTATATTTTTAACTTTAAAATTAAATTAATTTTGTTTAAAACCATATGGATACACGAGATTTAATTTTATGCCGACCTTATAAAAATTGTAAAATGTTATAGTATTTTTAAAATCGAATTCTCTTTTAACAAATTGATAAATTATCCATTCTAACACTTTTGAGAAGTATAAATATTTTAATCCAAATGACAATGAAAATATTGGTATTTATACACTATTTTATATTTCTCTCTAGTAGTAACTAAATAGAAACAAGAGTCGCAATGTGACTAGTCCCTGCCGCAACTTAGTATAAGCAGAGCAGAGCATAATAGTTTGCAAGGCTTTGAGACAATCTAATTTTATGTGTATTCTGCAATAATTGTTATTAGGTGCACACAATTTTGAGTGTGCAATGAATCAAATTGTCCTTAGTGAAAAATGTTTGGATTGTGAATCCTTTGCTCCGCTCTGCATATGCTAAGCTGTGGCAAAGACTGGTCGCAATGCGATCAGTTCTTGTCGATGCTCCACTCTGCATATGCTAAGTTGCGGCAAAGACTGGTCGCAATGCGATCAGTTCTTGTCGATGTTTAGTTGGAGTACAAGACTGTAATTGCATGACAAGAAGAAAAAATCCATGTGCTTTTCCAATTTCCTTTTGTTTGCTCATTGCATTCCTATTGTACAACTTATTTTTTGCAACAATGGTTGCAGTAGCACAATTGACATTTGCATAAATACCATGTCCATTAATTAGTTCTCCTTTAATGTGGTACATGAAGAGGAAGTTGACGGTGGAAGTACAAATGCCTCAGAATTAGCTAGCTTAGATGTTAGTACCAAAAATGTAGACATTTTGTTTTGTGGTAGTGGATTTGCTCCACAAATAGTTAGTGTTGACATTGATCAGTGCGTGAACAAGGAAAGATTATATACAAAAGGTGGAGCCACACCAAAAAGAGAGAGTGTTGATATGGTGAAAATAAGCGTAAGTGTGTCAAAAGTAAATAGTGTGGATATCAAATGTATAGTTGAGGATTAAGAAGAGGTTGTTGCTATTTGTGGGAATGCTTTGGAGGCATATAAATCTATGAAGGTGCTGAAATCAGAAACTATTGTAGATAGTGGTGCGAATAGAAAAAGAAGGGATATTAACCATGCGATTGCCCCTGGTTTATCCCGCCTGTAGAAGCCCCTGGTTTGCATAATATTTCGGTGTTGGAGGTGACCAAGGCTTGAAATATCTGTTATGAATTCTTTCAGTCCTTGGATGGTGTCTTTCATAATACATTTCACAGCAAACTCGAGGCCATTAGTTGGAAGAATTCCTCTATAAACCCGACCATATCCTCTGTAACCCAAAAGTTGTTCGTCTCGAAACCCCTTTGTTGCAATATGTAAGTCTATGTAGTCAAGTCTATGTGGCCAATATTCCATCTCCCATCCTTCAACATGATCTTTATACCTTTTTCTCTTTAAATAGAGAAATGCTCCCGTGACCACCACCAACACCAGTAGGAGAAGGCCCAAAGTTGTTGTAACCAAAAATGATCACAGACGAGATACTAATTTCGAGTTTGTATTCATAAATGATTGCAGACGAGATACTTTTAGCATCAAAGAAACTCCATTTGTTCTGAAAGTCCAGGCTAGGATGTAATGATCTTACATGGATGAATATCCCGTAGCTACTGAGAAACCCATGTACTTTTCTTCTTCAAGAATGTCGGACAGAGTAATGTTTCTCAAAGAAATCAGGGGCTCCTGCGGCCGAAACGAGCCGACTTTCACTATGGTAACATTGAGTTGATGTTGAAGATGATCATAATCAATCCAGTAACCTGCGTGCTCACCCTTCACAAAGATGAAGGTGTTGATATCTACTCTAACGTAGTTGTTGTCGATATCCTTCAAATCCTCGTTCTTTCCTGTGTCGAATTCCATGACGAAGAGATGATCATATGGCTTTCCTACGTTGGAATATTCGGTAGTAAGCCAAGGTACCAACCTAGCTTGAAATTTACTCTAGTAAACGCAACAGATTTGTGAGGTGTCATGATAAATGCCAAACCATGTTTGTTTTCTGATTGTGAAGAAGGAGCCATGGTGAATACGAAGGTGGTGCTGAATGAGAAAGTGGTGTCCTCGCTATCTTTCATACACACAAGATGTGTGTACAAAGCACGACCGAAAATGTGTTCGGATTGATTAGTAAGGCGAATGATTAAACTGGACAGAAGTGTTCCCATTCAAAGCTAGTGAAGAAGAACTAAATTCGTTAAGGATTGTGCGGCTACATAGTAGGAGCACAATCAACCTCATTCAATGGACAGTCGCTGAGGTGGTTGCATTGCGTGGTAACAATGTTTGTTCTTTAGTGAAGGAAAATATTAAATCCAAATCCATGGAATAGTAGAAGAAATGAAGAGGCAGATATCTGTAATCGCACACGCACCTTACAATGCAATTAGTACCATATAAATGCCTTTTTCTGTAATAATCGCCAATGATGCCCGCATTCACACTTTTAACACTTAGATATTAAGAGAACTAAATAATTGTTACTGCCAAACATGGCATCAACGTTCAAAGTGTTTTAATTATTCACAGCGCTTTCGAGGGCTTCAAACCCGTCAAAAAGACGTGGCATTTTCCACTAGATCTGCATTGTAAAAAATTTTTATGAACTGATAAATCATTTGACAAAGTGTTCATAGTGAAAATAGGGAGCTCCTCCAATTGTCAAAATAAGGGAATGTGTGGAAAAATGGCACGAAAACTAGAAATGAGATTACGACATCCGTCCTAGGAATTTTCGCTTGCGGGAATAAACGAGAATAAGTTTTTGAAAAACTATATTGTACCAATCAAAACGAGCAAATTTTTATTTAACTGTCAAAGTAACGTATTGCAAATTTGAAAAAAATAGTTGATTGCGATTGGTTGAAAGAAAGATTGACTAATAGGAAACACCCCCACTTCCATTGTAAATTACCCTTTGCCAGCTTAACAACACAATGACTACTAAGTTGAATACCATTTCCGCATAATGTTGCCCTAAGTATTTCCATGTGCGTTCATAATGGCGATTAAGTATTATAGAAAAGTATTTTCATATAAAGGAGATTTAAAATAAATCTACAAAGTACAAACAAAATCAAATTGAAAAGTAAAAATAAAATTTTGTATTCAGTTTGATAAAAAACCCTAACTCAGAAATACTCTCCTACAGCCCTGGATATGGACTCCTAAATATTAACATTTAATGTCACGAGTGTATTCCAACTTGATAGGACAAGGAAGTTTCGGTTGGATCATGAGCATTTCCTACATGCCACCGTTTGGTTCTTCAGAAACTACTCGCCACAATAGCGCACAGTCTTGGGCGCCGTGTAGCATCCCGCCAGGTTCCGACGTCTAATCGTCTACGGCTTCCGCAATTTTTAAGTAAGTTCGCCATCTCTCGACTCAGACATTTTTTCCTCGTCTGCCTTACGGGCAACGCTTCCTTCTTCTTGTCTCGGTTCCCTCTTTCTGCTCTGAATTAAAACGGCCGCGTCTTAATCGTCATAGTAGTTTAAACTCCTTATGTTGACGAGATAACCGATCAAACGGCTTCCTAAGAATATAGGGCGGAGCTGCAACAATCAATGACGCATCAATGGATGAAGGTTATTGAAGCTCGTGTGTTACAGAAACAGAAGGATTCGCATTTCGATATACGAGTGAAAGACAGGTCATTTGAGAGCATGATCCAAATTATGGGGGGGGTGCCCTCCCTGAGGCAACCGACTGTGTGGTGAATGGATTTGACATGCGGAGACTTGAGTCGTCCTTGCCATATTGGAAGCCGCGAGGTATTACCATGATACCTGTGGTGTCATCATGGAAGGAGCTCGGCATATTTCGTTAGGGTTGTCATAATAAGAAATTACTTGATCCCGTTCCCGCCAAATTTGATCATTGCATGGCATAACCAAAGCGTTTTAATTATTACAAGCTTTCTTTGGAAAAAGACGTGGCATTTTCCACTAGAGGCATTGATTTTATGCTGAGTTTACAAAGTGTTATATGAAAATAGAGAGCTCCTCCATGAAAATAGGGAATTGTTCCACGAAAATAGAAATAATTATGACATCATTTTTTTACGGGAATAAAGAGAATAAGTAGAAAAATATATCAACCAATCAAATACGAGCAAATAGATTAAAACTATTGCAAAGAAAAAAATAGTTGATTGCGATTGGCTGAAAGAAAGATTGACTAATAGGAAAACGATTCCTATAGTTACCCTCCCTTAAGGCAATGACTAATAAGTTGAGACATTGTAATGTTTATATTTAATACGTAATAATGGCATTAATATTATAGAAAAGTATTTTCATATAAAGGAGATTTAAAATAAACTACAAAGTACAAACAAAATCAAATTAAAAAGTAAAAATAAAAAACAAATTCAGTGATAAAAAAACCCTAACTCAGAGATACTCTCCTCAGCCCTGAAACTCCAACGTAAATTCGTGCAGAGTGTATTCATTTGAAGGAAAGGAAGTTTCGGTTGGATCATGGCATTCACTAGTTTGGTTCTTCAGAAACTACTCGCCACAAACGCACATCTTGGGCGCCGTGTAGCATCCCGCCATTCCGACGTCTTCGTCTACGGCTTCCGCAATGAAGTCGCCATTCTCGACTCAGACAAAACCCTCGTCTGCCTACGCAACGCCCTTCACTTTCTCGGTTCCCTCTTTCGCGAAAACGGCCGCGTCTTAATCGTCAATACAAACTCCTTATTTGACGAGATAACCGATCAAACGGCTTCTAAATTAGGGCGGAGCTGCCTCAATGACGCACAATGGATGAATTTATTGAGGTCGTCGAAGAACAGAAGGATTCGCATTTCGAATACGAGGAAAGCAGGGGGCAGATCCATTATGGGGGGGGTGCCCTCCCTGAGGCCCGACTGTGTGGTGGTGATGAATGCGGAGAGGGAGTCGTCTGCCATATTGGAAGCCGCGAGGAACCAGATACCTGTGGTGTCGCTGGTGGAGTCGGATATTTCGTTAGGGTTGTATAAAAGAATTACTTATCCCGTTCCCGCCAATGATTCTGTGCAGTTCGTCTACTTGTTTTGCAACTTGATCGCCAAAACCTGGTAATAAATCTCTGGTCTTTATTGTATTCGATTAAAAAATGATATACTTTTATTTTCCTCTCTGCTTTTGTAGAATGTGCGTTTATTCTTTACATTGAACGGGATAATTCTGTGCACCGAAGCACCCTAAGCCTAGCTCTGGGGTTTGTTAATCAGCCCGTATACTTTACTAACCCTAGGTTTTGCGATTTCGTTTTTTCCCCCTCCCAATTAAAATGACGACGATGTGTATAGTATCTCGTGTTTTTTTTTTCTGTTTTTCTTCTTTGTTACATTTGAATTCGTGGCGTTATATTCTGTCGATACTTCGGTATGTTTAACTTCTAACATGGGTATAAACGATAATGTTTAAATAAATTCAGCTGTGTGTGAGGCGTCTATTTATTTCTGTTTTCTTTGCTTTGAACTGACGGAAGATGATGTACAGTGAATCAACTTGAATTCTACACGTTATATATTTTAATTCTGTTTGTGTGTAGGTTAAATGCCCTTGTTTAACACCGTATGAAGTTCTACAAATCCGTGGCTTTTTATCATTGAATGTAATGTATCTCTATTGTAAATGATGTGTGTCTTATGTCAGACTAATATTCATTGGTGTTTGTCTGTATGTATTTGTCCATGTCTGTTGACGAGGCACGTGGATTATGATGACTGATGAAGTTTTTTCTCCAACACCTGGACTGTTTGTGGGTGATGAACCAATCTTTAAAATATGAATGCATAGATATGCTAATGGTTACGGGGTGCGTATTAGTGGTTCATCAAATGAGGAAACAAAACATTATCTTAGGACACCTTCTTACACAGTCCCAAAGCTGTGGATGAGAGATACTATATTCTGATGATGAACATTTTTCTATATTTATTTTTCCTTTTCACGTTCATCACATTCTCTCATCATGTTATTTACACTGTAATGGGTATGCTTTAAGAGTTGAAGTGTTTTAATAGAATATTTTTACAGGTGGAAGTTTTGTTATCAGAGAGCTGTTTTGAATTTAAATATAACGCTGTTCAGTGAATCAACCAACCCTAATCATAATTTCTTTTTCTGTTTGTTTGTCTCAGATGCCCTTAATTCTAGTTTATAATCTGCTGTATGTAATGCGCATGTATTGAAGATGATGCTTGTTTTATCTCAGGCTATAAATCTATAAGGGTTTATTTTTTGAATATTTTTTGCTGTGTCGTCACTTCATCTTTTTTGTCTTTGTAATTGGTTTGTCAAAATTGGTATTTATTTAAGCATGTGGGTGTATATGATGAAATTTGAATAAACTGAGCGGTGGCTAATACAGACTGCAGATTAGTCTGAAACTATTGCTTCTGATATACGCTTTATGTAGTACCCCTGTACGGTGTCATTCTAGGTGTTGTAATAAATTGTTTAGGTTTTCTATTTGTTGTTTGTAATCTGTATTTATTGAAGATGATGTCTGTTTTATCCCAGCCTATAAAATATAAATACTTCTGATTTTTTTTTTGAACTTTTTTCTCGTGTCATGTGGATTATGATGATTTTTTTAATCCAACACTTGGACTGAATTGTGGACGATGAATCCAAATGTTATGTTTGAATCCATGGATACGCTATGATGGCTGCAGGGTGTGTATAGATGGTTCATCAAATGAGGAAACGGAACATTATCTTAGGACACCTTCTTACACAGTTCCAATGCTGTGGATGAGAGATACTATAATCTGATGATGAACACTTTACATTGATTATTGCTTTTCATGTGGAGATATTACTGCATCTCATCATCTCTTCATTTTATTTGCACTGTAGTGGGCATTCTTTAAGAATTGAAATGTTTTTACAGGTGGAAGTTTGTTATCAGAGAACTATCATGTTAACTGTTTTATTTCAGCCTATAACTCCATGGGGGTTTATTTTTTGAATATTTTTTGCTGTGTCGAGTCACTTGTCTTTGTAGCAGTATAATTGGTGCATAAATTATTATTTGACAAGCTTTTGATGTGGTGTAAATTACAGCATTTGAATAAACTCAGTGGTGGCTAATGTGGACCGCAGACGAGTTCCTTAGGAATATGATTCATGCTTTTCATTTGAATAGGATCTCTGCTTTTGATTTTTTGTTATGTATAGGAGTTTGGCGCTGACATTCATTTGGATAGTGACATTGGAACTTTAGTGGCCTTCGTTTGGATAGTGATATTGGCCTTTTATTTGATTTAAAATGTTCTTTGCATTTGGAAATGTAGAGGTTGAATAATTTGTTTTTCCCAATCAAATTGATTTGTGTCATAGTTTTGAAAACATTATCTTGTGCCTTAGGTACACATGACCTTTTATTCCTAGTTTTCTATGTCAAGATGCCCTTACACGTTGAGGCTAGTTACATCATTTTGTTCATCCTCATTGATTTGTGTGTTAGTTTTGATTAAATTTTATCTCATGTGTTCAGAACACATGAAATCAAATTTCCAATTTCTTGTCTGATGGTCGTGTCAATTGTTGACGTTGATTTCATCATTTTGTCCCACTTCATTGATTTAGAACTCAGTTTTGTGCTTTCAGACCATGTTTTGTAAGCCCTAAGTTTCCGAGTTACAATGCTGGTAGATGTTAATTGTTATGACCTGTGCAATCCAACACTTTGAATAGTATAATATACCAATACCTCCTGGAAAATAATTTTCATAGCCTTTTCAATGTTGAAACACATTATATTGAGAGTTTGCAGCACCTGTTTTCTGTGAATCTAGGCTTGATGGCAGTTGACACTTCTTGAGAAATTTTGATCAGATACATATGTACTCAATACTAGGAATTAGAAAATGAATTTATTTTATTCCAGTTGTGTCCTCTTGTAACAATTTCAATGTTTTTCTGTATCTGTTTGCATATTTTATTTGTACTACAGCTGCATTGCTGCAGTGCATTTTGTTGCTTCAAGCGCTTATTTTAACTAGACTGCCCGGGAACGCCAAGTGCCCCCCCCCCCCCCCCCCCCCCCCACCCCACCAGGCATGGTACATACCTGTATGGTTTTGGGGCCTGCGGGTACGTACCCGCAGCATACCTGCTGCAAAGTCTGTCATTTTCAACTTAAAATTATTAAAAAAATAAAAAATAAAAGCCCCTGACTTTAAAAAAAATAACCTAACCCTAATTTCACCCCAAAAGACTCCCCCAAAAACCTATTTATACACCCAGCCCCCCTCTTGTTAATTCCCACACCCACAAGGGTTTGACAGTGGAGCTAGTTACACTGAGAGGTGTTCCTACACTGGCAGGCAAGGAGTGTAATGGGAGTTGAGCTGCAAGTGCCATCCATGAAGATGATTTTGAGGATCATCTAGATGATATGTTCTAGGCTTTTAGCCCTAGGAAACTGAAATTGAAGCAAGTTGAGAACTTGAATGTATTAAGTTATTAATTATTATGTTTTGAACTTTATGAATCAATACAAACTCAAGTCTCAATTCTCAAAGTATTTGAAATCTGTTTTCATGTTCCATGAATTATTGTATGAGTATAAAATTTCAATAAGTATGCAACTGCTTCTTTAAATTTATATATACGCACGCGAGGGTTATATATAAAATATTTATATATATATCCACAGCGTACCATACCCGTATTGAAAAAGTCTAGGTTGTCAAAAATGTATCCGTACTGAAACAGTCCCAGATTTGTACCTTGTTACAATGACAGATGCATTATACAATAACCACATGATATAATGTTTTGGGCGTATTTTCAAAGCATTTCCAGTTTTCATTACTTTCACTAATCATAACCACATCCCAATGTAGGTATGGGGGATTATGGGCTGATAGAATTGATTTGGGGATTAGCTATGTTATCTCTGTATTTCCTCTCTAGTCATAATGGTCGTTCCTAGTAAGAAGTTAAAAGCTTAGTAGTTGACGTGACAAGTGACTGGAAAGTTAGCTCCATAGGCGAGTACCTCAGAATGACTCGAGAGTCTAGGCAATGTACAGACATGCAACTTGACATATCTTCCGTTTGGAGTCCGTCCCGCAAGTCATGATTGAAAAGGACTTGCATATTGGATAAATGAGTTTACATGGAGACAAGTCCCAGTAGCATTCTCTGGGTGTACAAATCCATTTTTTCGGGGATGGTGGGTGCCAGGGTGGCACTTTCAGAGGGGTCACATACCATTGTATTGGCAATATGCTTTGGCAGTATTGTATTACTGAGATGGGCTTTTGCCAATTGCCTAGGTATTTATTGGTTTTATGAAAACGGAGGGAAATTGGCATCCCCCATTTTTCCCTTTTAGACATGACAGGGGGACATCTCAAAAATAGTTGAAAACTTATTAGGGGATGTTTTCAAGACGTCCCCTACTAACGTCCCCCTTCATAGGGGACGACTTATATGCTTTTCAATTTTTAATTTTCTATTTTAAGTACTAGTCTTATGTCAAAGATTTAAATTCGTAGCTTCAATATGGCTACTTAAAATGAAATGTATTATTCAAGTGCTTATCCAAAATTTGCACATAGTTTCACCCATAAGGGTTCCAGCACTAGGCAACGATTCAATCGCCTTTTTGACAATTTGGAAATGAGCAAACCGATGACTGGGTATTTGTCAATCTTGCTACACCATTTTGTGGGCTTGGCGGTTAACATTTCCTTGGGAAGCATCACAATTTTAGGAAGGACCCAATGTGAGCTCTTTTGTAAGATTTTTTCATTAACGAAGCCACTCTTTCTATTTGCAAACATATAAGCTATATGTATAATTCTGGCTAAAGTTCACTTTGGACAGGCTCCAACCTAACAAGGCTGTCTAGACGTATAATTTTACAATTAGTCTATTTGGATGTGAAAGGTCCTTGTAATGCTGGTGATTGATAGATTCAAGTTCATAGATCAAGTTCCTTTCCAACCCACGGAACTCAAGCTTTAATAATTTGTAAAGACATTGTAAGAATATTTGTGTTTATGATTGCATGCTATATTTGAAGCACAAGATGTTTGAAATCCTTACTACTACGGATAATTTAAACACTGTTTGTTTGTGATATTTTTTGTGTTTCTTGTTAGCAAGGCAGCTTCTTGGCTGAAGTGCACCCCTTATCACCTTAGGGACTTATATCCTGCTATATTTTTTGCCAGTCTACAAATCTTGTTCGACCATGAGAACTCCTGATCCTTTATGACTGGATTGTGGGTAGACTTTTTGATGCTGATGGTCAATTCTTTACTGAAGTTTATCTTCACTCTTATTCAGGCACATAACCTTGCTACTGATAAAAGATCTTGTTACACCTCACCTTAAACCTTGAACCTTGCAAAATTCATTTTTATGACTGTTTCAACCTGTTTTGATGCTAAAGTTTCTTGAATTAAGCTATTAAAGTTTCAATGTATTTTTTGTATGATTCCCTATTCAGTTTATTTTCACTTGCCTCCCTGTTAACTTTGATGCCTTCCCGTGTCGTCACAGCCAAGAATTTCTCTTTCATTTTGTTTCGGATGCCTTCCCATCAAACACAGCTAGGAAGAGTTTCTCTTTCACTTGGCCCCTATCCTTCAGGGACTGAGCGACTTAGCTAACTGAGGTAACACCTTAAGGCTGCTGGAAGCAATACGGTTTTGCACCATGAGCATTCTTCTGGATACTCCCACATGGTGTGGTGGGTGATCGACATAAAGGCATGACCAGATGATGTATGTTTCTTGTAGGGAGGTAACAGAGATCATTTTCATTCCTGTTGAAAGATCAGGTGGTAATTATATTGGTCTTAGGGGGTATCCCGAAGACTGGTGTTTTTTGCCTGTGCTGGTCCTGAGCAAGGAAGATCTTCCAGTTCTGTGAATTCAGAGTTACTGTTTACAGTAATGTTCACGTGTAATGATTTTAGTCCTTTTGGTATTTTTGAGTTAGATTTATTTCTTCAGGCAACTGCTTGGCTGAAACCGTGCCTGGAGCCTTTTATTGGTGCACAGACACTTCTTTATAAATTGCTATATAAGTTGTAGTTGCACTTTTTTGCTTTTGGCACTGGAAGTTGGAACTCATCTATATGCGTGTGAGGTTTTTCTTGTTCTCAATTACAAGGTGACGAGGCTTACTAGTTTCTCATTTCCGCTTGGTATTCATATCTTTTGTTCGTCTTTGCTTCATGCTTGTAATTGTCCGATTTGCCAAGTGTACTCCATCTTCACGTCTGGTACCAGGCCAGAAGTTTGCGGATATACTGTAAGGTTTTAGTGTGATTTCACCAAATCATGCTTAACATTGTGCAACTGACTTTCTTGTTCATGTGAACATTTCTGCAAATATTGAACATGTAATACATTTTCTGCTTATCAACTAGCCTTTGGTTACTCCAAGTCTCAGTGGTGCTCAAAGGTCGTGGTTCTCATGTTGTGCGTTGTAAAGGTTGTAGCGAATTAACTGTTATTGTATTGTAGGGCCATTGAAGCGGTATGTGGCTTCAATCAAGTAGGCCTCCAAGCTTCACTCTTGAAATGCCCCTGGCTATCCAATTTGTGGTGTAAAATTTTGCCTTTTGGAACATAAATTTTCACAATTGACTTGACCTCTGTTCAACATTCCTAAATGCATTTGATTTTCCAAAGTCTCACACCTTATTGAGGTTCTTTTCTCTTTTGGACAACTTTGTTAGCTTAGGAAGAACTTTATAGCATGAGTGATTGCAATCAACTAGCCCAAAGGATTTTCATGCATTGCTCTCTGTGAGGGCATCCTGAATTAGTGTTTGACATGTTATGGGGGCAACAACATAGAATCTTGATAGTAGGTAAATTTGAACCATCTTGCTCTTGTTGCTACATTAAGTGCTTCACTTGGATACTCTGAAATTCATTTTGAAATCTGTTACCTGTTGGACAATTTTATATGTATGAAAGCTCATGCTTTTATGACCAATGCCATAAAAAGAACTATGCATGAATCAGGACGGGTAACAGGTTACAGAGGACTTAACATGCACCGTGCTGTCCTCTGTTCTCAATAATATTGCTTACACCTTATACTACAGTGGTTTTTACAGCTGTCTTCAGTGTTGGTTTAGCATTCAATGCCATTCTCATTCTTGTGATGGATTGCACATAATTTTTCAATTACGGAAAGGGATCATAATATCTTCACAGCATTGTTACCAGGAAACTCCAGTTCAGGGACATGGACTGTGTTACTGTCCCCATACCTACATTTTCTAGGGATTACATTTACATACAGTATAGCCATACCCTTATTCATTTACTCATGTACCCTGATTTAAATGGCATCCTTGTCCCCTTTTCTAAACCTGTACGGCTGTATCCCCACATCTCCAGGGAATTATGCTTCACAGTATATGGAGATTATTATCATGGCCTTAAGAATTATGAAAGTCACTGAAACATACTTCCATTTCATCAACATGTTGAAAAATATTCGAGTTTAGATATTTTATCATGAATCAATACCTACTCACTAAGTCTTCCCGAGGAATAAATTTACTGATTTGTTCTTTACAAACTAGCTGGGAAATAATTTCCTTACCCCATCCTTAGTTGCTACTTACCAACATCCAAGAATCAGTGCAAGAAGGGCTCTATTCAACCTGGATCATAGTTAATTTTGAATCGGCTTCACTGCTCAAGTTTTTATTTTTTAAAGGTAAGATCCCCTGTTTTGTGAGAGTATGTCTTTTGGCAACATTCAGGAAGCTTACCATCTGACAGTAGGTTATATTCATTATACGTAACTGCAATATCTTTAGGTTCCGTAATGCTATTTCAGAAATACGTACTGTAGTTTCAGCATAGCTCAGATTTGTTTGTTTTAGTGTTCAGAATTGCTTAAATTCTAACCAAGTATCAAGATTTTGATATTTACAATTCCTGGCATGGTCCACACTGTTTGAGTGCTTGGATTCTTTGAGGAGAACTATTGGATAGTTAGTCATACTGCATAGTGTTGGAATATGCAAAGAGAAGAAAGAATACAGAAGGCAAAAACTGCACTGTTCAAATGATACAGGCAGAGGTCTATTTATTGAGAGAGTGGTGGTTGAACAGTTACCAACCGAACAACTACATAACTGTTTTTACATTCTATATAATGTGTTATATTTTAACACCCCCACTTAATGACTAAATTGGAAACAAGATAAAGTTTGTCCCGAAATTTTACAAATTTCCTAAAGCCCATATGTTTAGTCATTACATTTATAGACTGTGCCATAAGTTGCACTTTAAAATCAGCAGTCCTTGACTGTGATGCAGTTGTCGAATGAAGACGAACCGCAAAACAAAAAACTGGTCACATGAACAAAAGATATGGCAAGTGGTCCACTGGTTCTTTGTTTCGTGATTCATTGACCAGTGATGAATCACCAATGGCTGAGAGTCAGCCCCATCTCCAGAGTGTTGAAATCAGAATCTCGAAGATGTGGATTAAAAGATCTATTCCAGGCTTGTGTAGCCTGCTGGAGTCTGTACAAAGACTCAATTATCCTGTAATCGAAGTCATCTCGATCACGTCCTTGCACCACCATGTAGTGCTCATCCAACTTTTTCAAGAAGAGGAATGTGACCATCTGTGCAGGAGTTAGAACCAACTCCTCAATAGTAGGAGAAATAACCATCTCCGTCTTATCTATTTGCTCATCTATCCCCCTCTGTTGGGAAAGATCCTTCACAACACAATGAGCAAACTGTTCATGCTCTACTATCCTTCAAGCAAGAACCTCTGAGTGAGTGGCTGGATCATCAACTCTGGTGATTCAATTGACAAATAGATAGAAGATTCTTTTGTAAAGAGGGTACATATCTAACATTCCGTACCAACAATTTATGAGCATTATTCAATACAATGCATATATCTCCTATCCCTTCTACTGCAAGTGATTCTCCATCAGCTAGTACTATTGATTCAAAACAAATATTTGCAGTAAATGAAACATACCAGTCCCTACGACATGAAAAGTGTGCAGACGCACCAGAGTCAATGATCCAGCAATTGGTACCACTGTCATTTGAGCATGATGTCGTAAGACAATAAAGAGCATACCCGTCATCCGAATCCCGTTCTTCTGCAACTGCTGCCACATGTTCCTCATTACATGGCTTTTTGTTCTGCTTCGAAAGATCATACATCCGCTTCCGGCAATCCTTCTTGAGGTGCCCAACCTTGTGACAGTAATAGCATGTGACCTGATACCGAGTGGAAGATTCACCAGATTGACGTTTCCACTTTCCCTTTGACTGAGTGACAAGAGCACTCTCTGCATGGTCACAATTAGATTCTGCCTGAAGTTGTCTCCATTCCTTTTGCAACAGGTAGGAACTCACCTTGTCAAACGTGAGTGTTTGACTTTCAGCGATTAAATGGAGTGCCTCCACAAATGACTCATACGAAGAAGGTAAGTTGTTCAAAACCAGAGCCACCATATCATTGTCGTCCACCTTTTTGTTGATGGAAGATAACTGGTCTCGGAGGTCTTTCATCCGAAGTAGGTGCTCAGACAGCGATCCACCTTCTTGTAACTTTACGGAAAAGAGCATATTTTTCAGGTATAAAACCCGACTCTTTTCTGAAGTCTGATATTTATCCCTCAGACTGGTCCACAACGTGCTTGCCACAGTGGCATTCTGCACTTCCGGTATCAAATCATCCGACACCGATAACTTGAGAAGCAATAACGCTTCCTTATGACGTTTGTCATAATCCTCGAAGTTCGTCGCTGGTCGACTTTCATCACCCTTGATTATTTTATCACAATCACGAAACTCCGCAACCGTTAAAATTTTATGACTCCAAACATTGAAATTCGTGCCCGTTAATTTTTGTGTCTCCGGCAAGGTCAAGTGTGATATATTTGCCATTTTATTATTCCAAAGTAACGGAAAATAATAAAATAATAATTTTGCCTCACACTTAATAAAATACCTTTTTTTTTTTCAGCAAATATATTTATTTTAATTTCTTCAGCAAATAGAATATGAATTACCTTTGTTGCTGGAAATAAAGTATATAGTCTGCCCAAAATAAATATTATTACTTATTCCTCACGAAGTAATATTAAATGTGCTTCACCTTTGAACGATGAGTTGTGCTTCGTTGTCTCCGCTGCCCTCAAATTTTATCCTTATGGCGACTGTGAGTGTGCTTTCGAATTGTCCTATTCTTCCTCCACGATTTTTGCAGGTTGCTGTTTTGCCGTTTGCTTTCCTTTCACAAACGTCCACGATTGTTACCCACGATTACCTCTGCCATGATTTATTGTTTGCTGGTTTTGTTGCTCACGATTTTGTTGTTTGCAGGTGCCGCGAGCCACGATTTTTCCCTTCTGCCCTTCCACGTGCCTACGTTTTTGCGGTTCTGCCCACAACAGGTGAAAAAACCCACGATTTTCCTTCTTTCACGACTTTATCGCAGTCGACTGTGCCCTCGAACCGTCGACTGTGCTGTTCTTTTCCGTCCACGTTGTTTTGCTGGTACCTCTGCCCTATTCTTCACGGTTTTACAAAAAATGACTGCACTTTTTTTCGCAAAAACCGACTGTATTTTTCTTTCAACTGGTCACGTTTTCTTCCAATGGACGTCGCATGCCCTCGTTTTTCTCCCTCGTTATGCAGGAATGGCGTCGATCTTACCATTGACCTCACACACACTTCACTGCAACCCGTCTTCCTCCAATGGCGTCGATCATACGAACCATCAATTGCTCTGATACCAATGTTGGAATATGCAAAGAGAAGAAAGAATACAGAAGGCAAAAACTGCACTGTTCAAATGATACAGGCAGAGGTCTATTTATTGAGAGAGTGGTGGTTGAACAGTTATCAACTGAACAACTACATAACTGTTTTTACATTCTATATAATGTGTTATATTTTAACACATATGACATCAGAGTGTTAAAATGCATTCCAGCCTTACATGAGATTTTGGACTTTACTCAGACAATAAATTCAGTAACTTACCAGCAATTTGCTATTTGTGTAAGTCATCTTGCTTATGGTTCATTTAGGAGTCACGATATTTTTGTTGCCCAAAATACTGCTTTAAACTTAATTTGATATAAGCAAGCACTTATCAAGGGACAGCACAACATCTTACTTTTGTACCGGCAGTAGGCTCTTAATCATTCGATAATCTGCTATTTGTTCCCAGCCATCATAACACAAAAGATCATAGAAATTCTTTGATTAAAAGGTAAGTCTAAGATATTATCCCAACATCACAATAGGATGTGTTTTCGTACAGAATTTTTTACAGAGAATTTGATACATCATAGTATTATACATTAGCCTACTACTTTTCGGTCAAGGTTTTTCAGGTCATGTTTTTACAGCAGCGTGTTTTAGCCAATTCATTAGCATTGCTTGACCAACTTGTAATCAGAAGTATATGTTAAACATTACTTCATAGAACACATCAATGAAGAACTGCCCATGGTTTTACTACATTCAACACTTAAATAAGGAGACTTGAGGAACCAGCCTTCTTTTGCTCCACCTTTATAATACATGAAATCACATACTGAATCTCATTTTGTACACTCAAAGGTTCAGCAACTCATCTTACTCAAGTATGTCACGTATACAAGGTGGTATTTAAGGTGTCACAAAGCATAATACAACAGAACCTTTGCAGCAATTACCAGAGTTGCATCCATGACTGGACCATGTCAGTGGTTTACATGTGTCAGCAATCACAAGTATATGACATTGATGACACTAGGGAAGTGCAAAAACTGTGTACTGAAGATCCACTACCACCAGAGTGATGATGGCCCCAGTGGACCCATCTACGGTGGCCCTTCCCACTCACAGCCTTTGGCTAACTGATGGTTTGCAGAACATGGAACAAGCTAAACCAAAAAGACCAACCACAATGAAAACTAGACGTTCACGGACTACCTTTAACATTAACATCATTCTCACGAGACCTTTTATTCAATGCGTCCCATCCCACCCATAGTCATTGGCCAACTGTTGGTTTGGAGAACATGTCTAGAGTCTTTTATGGAACAAGCTAGCCCAAAAATACCAATCACAAGGAAAACTAGACATTTATGAATCACTTTCAACAGAAAAAACAGTCTCATGAGACACCTTTTATTCAACAAGTAGAAAAGAGTGCACAAAACAATCACTGGATTCATTCATAATGCATAACATCCTTCACATCAATGAGGAAATCTGTGCACATATAAACTTAGCAATGTTAAGGTAAAGGATAGGGACTGTTTTAGCGTTCGTGGCAACCATTACCATTTGTGGGGAGTTCATATGGCTGCAAACATTGTATTTTTATCCTCTAACCATTGTAGATATCTCACAAGGTTGCATTATGAGGAACAGTACACAAAATGGTACAGAATTACTTATCTTGAAAGGAGTTTCTGGTCAAGGGTGAAGATTTTTGCGGATTTTCAAAATGAGAAGATATTGTTTGGGCAACTAAGATACAAATTCTCAAGGATCCTGCTCCAGTATGTCCCGGGTACGGTTATGGGTCTGGTACTGCTAAAAAATGGCCCGGATTCTCGCCGGGCTACCTGCATTCATCTGGGCTTGCCCTGGGCAGAGAATCCACAAAGAAGCCAAGGTCAAAAACGAGTTTTTAATTTTTTTTTCAAAAACTATTTTCATTGTTGTTAGGGCTTGAAAGTCCTATGTAATGTGGTTAAATCCTTGATATTATTGACGAGTGACAACTGCAAAGCCATCATTCATCATTATCAGCTGAACGTGAACAGCCTGGAGTGTGAAGGGCCTAGAGTGTTTACGTGAAAGGAGGAAGTTAAACGTTGGAAGAGACTCAAGACTGCAGCCACCCAGCATCGTCGATCCCCACTGCAGCTGTTGATTTTGCCTGTGTGTTTAAACTTTAGCCTTTATGTTATGTTTTATATATTTTTTCAATTTTATTTTTTTACTTTAAATTTATTAATAGGTAGTTGAAGGCATTTACGAGCCATTTAATTAGAGGGATATTTAGTGTTTATTAAATTGAAATACGTTTTAAAGTTTTTCATTAAATTTCACTAGTGCAGTGATTAATGGGGAATCCATCAAGTAGTGGGCTGCCTTTAACATGGAGTGAGGTTTGAACCTTGGCCCTCTCAATAACAAGAGACCAACTTCCATCAGACCACTACTTGATGGATGTATTAGGCTAGATTTTTTTAATATTTTTTAAATGTTTTTTTTGTACAGGTGAACCCCAAAAGCCATACCCAAGAAGGAAAAAAATGCTGTACCAGCAAACCCAGTTCTTCGAACCAACATAGTTGAGCAACAATACAGTTCATGCCACAGATTCTACAATATAATCTCATACGTGCTTTTCTGTATCATTTTGCAGATGTTTGTGCTATTTTGTTTTATGGCCCACAAGTGGCTGGCATAAAAATCCGAGAATCCCCTCCTTTACCTTCACAACTCCTCACTTCTTACTCTCTTTGCTTTTATCCTCGGTGGTTGATGGCAACTGAGAAGAGGGCATTCATTGTAGGATCTCACACTTCGCACCGTAAGATCCATTGTAGGATCCCACAGTGCCCACTGCGCTCCCTCGGTAGGGGTGCTACACTCGCAGCACCTCACATCTCACCCCACCACGTGTCAACTCAAAACAGCTTCTTGGCCATTTCTGTTGGAAAGGGCGAAGATTATTTGGGGGAAGAAGGAAATGGTGGACACATTTATTGTGAATGCAATGAGGAAAGGGAGAATAGTGCAGAGGAGATGAAGAGAAGACGTGTGGAGAGTAGAGAGTTTGGCCTTGGCTGCAGGCAAGGTAAAGGAAAGTGCTTACATGTAAGTGCTGTTACAACGGTTTTTGAATACAGAGTGCTCAATGTTGAATTTAATGAGTGTATATAAAACAAATAAAGATAAGTTATGAACCCTTAAAACACATGTGCGGTACTCATGGTTGTTATATTCAGCTTTGTCTCAAACTGTTGGGTATCTTTCACATCTTGTTATGTGGATGTGTGTGCCCATTGAAGTGCCTTACATAGTTATTGTGAGCAACTTGATTATTTAATTTTGTCGAAATGTTTTCTGGGTATTGGAAATATGTCTAGAACATCAGAAATTGTAGGAATGTCAACGAACTTTGTTTTTCCATCTTTTATTGCCTACTGGCCTTGTGAACTTATCTATGATGCAAAGACCCTCTGGAGAGATTTGTTTTCTGCCACAGGCTATCCTGTCTCATGGTGTATGCGCTGATTTATCCATTAGGGCTTAGTTGCTATCTAAAATCACAAAAAATGACTGCATAATGGAACAGAATGAGATGGAACTGTAGAGACATCATTGGGAACCTTGATATATAGTTGTTTTCTATCCACTGAATGTTAAAAACAAATAGATGATTGTTTTACACTATTTGGGAGTGTGTATTACATCTCTGGTGTAAACAAAATTAGGTTATTCACTTTGTTGCAAGATATGACGTGTTTCTGTTAATTTATACTTTGATATTTACTATTCTGAATTTCAGGCTTTTCCAAGAATTTTGTGTGATATTTTTGGCATACAATAATATTTAAATGAGATTTTATATTATATAACTTAATTCACTGTTGATGGGTGCATAGGTATTGCTCTTCGCAAAATCTGAGCTCTAGGCTACCAGTTTCTGAATCACATAGACTGGAAAATTGAATCTTGTATCACTTTGCAGTCTCGAATTCTTGCCCTAAGGCATACCAGCCAATCTCTTGCTTCTGTTGCGGTTCTGGAAAACTTACATGGACTGATCAAGAAATACAATCATGTGTTGCCAGCAGTACGTTTTACAGTTGTGCTTTATGTCAGAAGAAATGGGCTTTATTAATGGTTAAAATGATCAGAGTATTAGACTGAAGCTGCTTGAGATCCACTAACTCGATGCATGAAATTTGATGTCCCTGTAAAATCCTCTTTGAAGGGGCCTATTTTTTACAGCTCAGTAGAGTATTGGATGAGATACTGGTTGAGTTGATTGAACCCGATTTAAATTTATTATTGTTGCTTCTGTAATAGTTGAAATGTGTTGTTTTGAAATGTAGAAACAATTCCGCTGTAGTACTCAAATGCACTACATGCTCTGATTAATCTAATCACTCAATTTAGAACTCTAAATAAATTAAGTTCTAGCCTCCTAGTCTCTAGATGAATTTCTAAATATCAAATTGTAATTTCTGAGGATATTCAGGAAATATTGAACCTAACAGAGCATGTAAGACTTAAAAGGAGACATGAGCTAGAGATCTAATTAAGAGGTGGGAATTGCATCATCAAGAAGAAGACGGCTGCCCTTGTTTGAACACAGAACATGGGGACTTAAAAGAAAGACAAAAATAGGAGTAAAAAAGTTTTAATAGATTAAAACCCTATCTGATGAAATGTACCCTGACAAAAAAATCTACCCAAATAGTCATCGGCCAGAAGACTTATAAATTAATTAGCTGCAAGTGATTAGTGTTGGAATTGATACATTTATCCTTTGATGTAGGCTGCTCTAGAAAATGATTTAGCTCCTGCAAATTGTTACAAGATCAGTCCATGTTGAAGCCTTATAGGTTAAACGGTATGTATCTAAAATCTACATTAAGGCACGTATGAGAGTGTGCACTTCTGCTGAGCTATATTGGGTCTCATTCTCTGTACTTAGCTTCCTGGATCACTTGATTAATCTCTATCTAGATTTCTCTTATGACTCTCTATTGTGGATACAAGTAATGCACAATATAACATATGCTAATTGTGACATTGATTATTAAAAGTTAAATGGTATGTTTGTAAAATGTACAGAAAGGCATTTGTGGGAGTGATGTACTTCTGCAGAGCTAAATGGAGTCTCGTTCTTTGTACTTGCTCGGTCTCCCAGATCACATTATGTACCAAATTGTATCTAGAATTCTCTTATTACCCTACAATGTGGATACAAGTAATGCACCGTATCCTTGCTTATGCTAGTTGCGAGTCTGGCACTTATGTTACTGTGTTGACAGTCAAGAAATAAACTGTTATGGGTTCTATTCTATGGATTAAGTTTGAACTTTACACTCCACGTCCCCATTCGGAAAAGATAATCAACATCATAGGAATACTTCCAGGGTACTTTGGTACTTCGAAATTGTAATAACTGTGGTGGCATATGAAACTAATACGTTCAAAGCATAGCAGGTTCTAAGCTTGGTACAACAAAGATACTAAATGCCTATATCTGCAAAGCCAGGAACTAAAAAAGATACTATATCGGTACATCTATTCTTTCTAATGCAAGTTGGAAATTCAAAGAACCATCATAGCTCATGAATACAAATCTAGAAGATGGGGTTCTTTTATTTCTAAAACTACAAAAACAAAAGCTAGTCTGTATGCAATTTAGTGTGCAATTTTTAGCATCATAGGAGTGCGTTGGTAGTAGTAATTTATTAAATTACATTAGATCAGGAGAAGCCATATGTGTGGTAACTGCCATACCCCATAAACTGTTACAAGTTGAAAATTGGGCATCAATTTTTTTTTAAAAAATATTGAAAATGCTGCCAAAATAAAAAATGAAAATAAGAGTCAAAACATTAAATACGTACATAACAGTAGGGCAGCTTACGGGAAACATCCCAAAGATCGAAACAATAAACAAAACAGCCCTTAATCAAGGGCTAAAAGCTAAATTATGTATCAATAGATGCATTTGAATCTTGTCCATTGATCTTTGGAGGGTCTTAAAGAGCTTTTTTACTGCAATCGTTGAAGGTGTTCCTTCATCTTCCCTAGAGTGACAAACGCATGAGGATTTGTAGTGTTGATTTGATACAATGGCAAACATAAAGAGGACAAAATATAAGTTTGCTGAATGACTAAAGCAGTACCAGTCTTAGAGTCTGGTTGCATGAGGATTTGTAGTGCTGATTTGATACAACGGCAAACATAAAGAGGACAAAATATAAGTTTGCTGAATGACTAAAGCAGTACCAGTCTTAGAGTCTGGTTATCGTCAATGATTTTTTCAAAAACGAAAGAGGATGACTAACCAACAAGTGTGCCAAATGACGGGGGGGCGGGGGAGATGTCAAGCAAGGCAATTTTTTTTAATTGAAATTGCCATATGAGAGTTATCGAAGAGAGGAGTGGAGGGAGGGAAAACTAGAGTTGAGAGGAGGATGGGTGATGTTAGAAAAGGTGGGGAATTGTTTCAAGGGTGGAACAAAAGGTGTATTTGCTTGATGTAAGATCAAGTTTTGATAAAGTTTAAGAAGATTCATATGAATAATACACCATTCTAATGGTTGACATAAAACTATTAAATCACTTTAGCCACTCGCTGCGATTGAGAATCAAAGGACATTGACCACTTTGTATTAAGAGAGTCTTCAAGTGGGAATTGACACTGAATGAGTGGAGGGAGGGAAAACTAGAGTTGAGAGGAGGATGCATGATGTTAGAAAAGGTGGGGAATTGTTTCAAGGGTGGAACAAAAGGTGTATTTGTTTGAAGTAAGATCAAGTTTTGATAAAGTTTAAGAAGATTCATATGAATAATACACCATTCTAATGGTTGACATAAAACTATTAAATCACTTTAGCCACTCGTTGCGATTGAGAATCAAAGGACATTGACCACTTTGTATTAAGAGAGTCTTCAAGTGGGAATTGACACTAAATGAGTTGATACAACAACCTTGGTGAGGATGTGATAATGGCTGCTAGGTTTGGCCAACGCCAATCTTTCCAAGGGGGTGTAGGATTGTCTATGATTCTAAGATGAATAGCAGGGGGGGTCAACTGAATTATTGAAGCATAAACTTGTTTAAGGTTTGTGGGTAGACTAAACATACGTTACAGGAGAGCCAATTACTGATGTCTTTATCTCAAATATCTGTAACTGTATTGATGCTTTTTTTTGTAAAAGATTTGGCTTTATATTTTGGTTGGAAAACAAGTGGAGAGTCATTAGATTGGATAATTCGATTCCACCAAAGGATGGAGTTGGGGATGCTCACTTTGTGTTGAAGAGATTGATGGTGCCATTGGAGAAGAGGGGCCATTTCTTGCCAAAGCTACCCAATTAGGTCCAAGAGGAAGAATGCCAAATTTATCAAAAAAAGACACATTTAGGATTTCATCTTCCCATGGAATGAAAACCCAATAGCCTTTATATGAAGCACATTGAATCCGTTCCTTGACAAGAATCTTGCAAGGCTCGATACCTTGACTGGGTCTTGCAAACCATTTTGCAGCAAGGCATTTCTCTTGTTGTGGTGGATTGATAATTCCCCACCCCCTTGGAGATTCAGGCTAGGAGCAAAGTTCCAAGGGGATAGTTGCCATCCCTTTCTTACCAAAGTTGTTGCTCTAAAGATAACTTTGAACCAGTTGCATGCTCTTGCCATAAGCATACTTTGAAGGAAACCAACAAGAAGAATACACATGATTGATAAAAAAGATACAATTGATAATAGGTAGCTTGGCTGCGAGGGAGAAAATTTACAAGACCACTTTTCCACCTTTTTTTGAATTTTATCGAGCACCCAATCCCACATGTCCTGAGGAGAAAGGTGAATACGAAATGGGGTACTCAAGTAGCGGGTAATCTACTAGTGGGGGATGATGTTCCAAGTTGAAGGGATCCAAATCAAATTTGGATCGCTTTTGATGAGGATTACTTTTGTTTTGTGATTGCACAACTTGGATCTAGACATGTTACAATAAATGTGAATAATTGATTGGACACTATTAGTCTATTATTCAATATTTTGTAGGAAGAGAGAAACATCAATGAGAGTTAAGAGCATAAATATCATGTGGAAGGGTAATTCCTTTCAAATTGCCTTGATGATGAGCTTGTTGGAGCATATAGCCAAGGGAATCAACAACCAACTAATACAAGAAAGGGGTGAGAGAGCAACCTTATCGAATTGGGCATTATTAACATCATAAAAAGTGATGTATAATGCTATAGTTGGAAGACAAAAAAATGAGTTGGGGACAATTTTAATATGGGTGCTTTTAGTTGTGCTTTCTACTGTCATTTCCGATGTTTCTGTTCTACTTGCCAATAAAGCAATCACATTGTTCATTAAACACAAACTCTTAGAAGAACTTGATAATGATTCCTTATCATGGTATAATTCTTATGTCATATGGTATCTTGTTGTTGAATGGATCTATTTGTGGTGCCTAACCTGTTGACCTCTTGAAGATAATTCGGCCCATGGCTGTGACTCTCTCTGCAAGGGATGTAGAGAAAAATATGGAGCCATATGTAGAAAGATGATTTTATGAAACACACTTTTTTCATTGTAAAAAGTGGGGCATGCTGATGTTTATGAGGAGCGTTTGTGTCACTTCTGTAGGGGTTGCTTACACCTTTATATCACCCACTCAACAATGCCAAGTTGAAAGATGTCTTTGTTGAGATCTTATAGTCACAATGCATGGGAGCTTATTTTCTATGTTTTTAAAGGTTTTGTCCAATCTTCATTAATATTTCTATTGTTTATGATAGGTGTTGTGCTATACTTTTGTCTGTTGATGCATTAGCTTTGCAAGTCTTCCCTTAACACATTTTCATGACAATGATTGTGTGTTTGGGGCATTTGCATAACTTTTGTTTTATGTTGTGCATCTGGGGCACTTGCATATTATTTCACATGCAATTGCAATTGATGATCAACCTTCCATAGAACTTCTATACACTCATTTGTTTGTTCGTGGTTCAGGTTCGAGACCATCCATGAAAAATGGTTTAGGTGACACTTGAAACTTTGGAAAATTGAGTTGTGGAACATTGGGGGGAAAAGGGCTTGCAAAAAACTGTTTTGTGCCAAAAGGATTCTATTTTACCCTTTTCCAAGATGAGGAAATCAGTATCCAAGTTACACCTAGGGGTTTGTGGTGTTTTAAGGCGGGGTGGAGTCGATGCTTAAGAATTGATGCCCTAATTTTGATTTGTTGATTGCATTCGGTAAGTGCACAGTTGTTTGGGTATAGCTTCGTAATCTTCTGACCAAGTACTAAAATCTAGTCATTTTCAAAAGTAGCATAGAAACTCCGGGGAAGTGGTTGAAATTAACCCACTCACAATGCATATGAAATTCTCCTCCACGAATTTGAAAGTGAAAATCAACTTAAACAAGGTGTTGCTTGAATCTAGAAGTATAAGATCTAAATTGGGACTCTTTACATACCCCACAGGCTATGAAAATGTTCCGTTTAGATGATACAATTGCCATAGAAAGGGCACATTATAAAATTTTACGAGATGTACTTTAAAATAAAAATTTTGAAGCCAAGGGCACTTGAAAACTATAAACACCCAATTTTGTTATGAAATTAGTTATTTGCTATGGTGTTGGTGTATTTATGTGTTTATCAATTATTGGTCAAGATTAGGGTCTTGTTAACAAATGTTCCTTGTGTTGTTTGAATTTCGGCATGTTCCTCTCAATTATTCCCTTCTTGTTTCTTTCTTTTTCTCCATTTACTTGTAGCCGTATTCGTATCCTGGCAATCTCAAACAAACCTACGTGAACTAAATAACAACTTAACTCCCTAATTCAAGCTTAACCCCTTTGTGGGTGTGAACACAACTCAACACCAAGTTGGTTCACAAATAACCAAAACGCTAGCTAGTGTAAACACAAACTTCAACACCCTCCCTTAAGTGTAGAATGGGGAGTGAGAAGAGTAAGAAAAGAGACTTATGGGTCCTAACAACTAGGCCTTATGAGGTACCCGTGTACAAATATCTAGTGAAATCTAAGTTTACCTATGGTAACTAGTTCATCTCACTGGAGTACATGGATATCAAGTAACTATAATTACAAATTCAGATAGTAGTTGGTACTGTATATGAGGTTTACTAGAAAAAAACTGACCAACAAAATGGGGAAATAAGTTACCAAGGATGAAATTTTATCACCAGAGGGCACCCAAAAACCAATAATACAAATAAGAAGTGGAGTGCGAACTTATGCCACAAGGTATCCCAAGAAGCACAACTCAAAGACTAATCACAATGCTGAAGTAGGTGTGTTAGATGGAATGAAGCCCATCAAACACAAGTGCACTTAATGGATTTGAAAGTCACAAAAGATCTAATGAGAACATGTGCTCTGAAGCTACTAATGTTGACATGTGTTGGGGATGTTAAACTTACAAAACACTGCCAAGTCAAAATTCACTGCTCTTCCTAAGAGCTAAAGTTCTCCTAATTAGAAGAAATTTTTGGTAGACATATGGTCACTTGAACTCTTTTTCACTAGTGGTATGGATCCACTACTTGATCACACAAAACAAAATACTTGATAGTATAACTCACCATAATAGCTCCATGTAAGGAGACTGCCAGTAGTGTCGATAGTGTAAGAGTTCACCAAACTTTAAATTCGATTTACTGAAAAAAGATGTTGTGCACCAAATACCAAAACAAATGCTAAGGCAATGGACATGACACCCGAAGTAGGATCAACACCATACTGATGAACCCCTATTTTGTCATGTTTTAACCCATGTGAAACCATGTATTATTTTGATATCATGTTGCACAATTTATAATATTGGCAGTTTATAATTAATACTTTACTATGTTTTGGAAGGAGATGTTGCGCATATTCTTGTTATTTTTATCTTTTTATTGCTTCTTCAAATATGGCTTAAATGAACCTTTTTATGAGTATTAATAATATATTTGGAAAAGCATATGTTGAGTCATCATAGGAGTTAATTGCAGACTAGCACAGAACTCGTTGGTGCACTAGTGCAGGACTCGCCTTATAGCGCAGAACTCACCTTTGCATTAGCACAGGATTCGCCGTGGAGCGCAGGACTCATCCGGATCACTAATTCAGACTTCCTTGAAATAAGGAACTTGCGCAAAGAAGATAAATAGCTTGGATGGTTGAACTATGAGTTGATACAACTGGCACATCAGTTAACACAATGACATGAGCATGAAACATGTGCTACTATCTCAACCTACCTTCATGCAGATTATGAGGTCCAGGCACTTCTAGTTTAACTTCAGTTGCTTGGAGACGTGATGCAGATGAACACTTATGGATTTATGATCACCACGATTCTCTGGAATCAATCCAGGATCTGCAATATCTTCCAACACCGATTAACTCTCTCAAAGGAGTCAATTACAGGCCTCATATGCAATTAAAATGAATATTTCAATTCGAACACTACATAGATTACTCCTTCCACAACTGTAATTCTTAAAATAGTTAGTCATTGTTTTAGGCACCGTTCAGTTACGTAGATGTTATTAATTGCAAATAAACTAGTTCTCTCATAGATGGACAAGGACTGCTTTGGTATAAAAGAGTTAATGAATTAAGATTAAAAGTTCTATTTAGTTAGTTGATTATTGTAAAATCAATTCTTTCAATAAAATTACAGATTGAGGGGAAAACTTTGTTGTGTAACTTTCAACATTGAACTTAATTGAAGGGAAGGGGCAAGGGCCACTCCTCCCCAATGAGAAGGGATAATTTATTGTTATTTCCTTTATGTCATTTTGCATTCATTTAAATTCCAACATTGAATTGTTTTTCGTCCCTTTAATTTTGTCCTTAATATTCTTTTGCTTCCAATACATTACATTTTCCTCATTGCAGTTACTGTAGTATTCAATTAATTTTGTTATTAAGTACTGAGAACAATTCTGACTGTTCCCTTTGTTCCAAACAACCATGGACACTGCTTTAGACTGAAAAATATAATCTAATTAAAGTATGAGTATCAACAATGTTCGTCACATGCCCCCTAAATTGTTGAATGGGTGGAGTAACACTATACAAATTTGTATGAGTGAACAAAACCAACTACTTGAATACTGCCAAGATGACACTGGATTTCACGAGACTAGCTATACTTCAGAAGGAGGGAAATCCCAAATACAAGATGAAGGAGAATGTCAACATGCCTGAAAAGTATCGAAGATACATACGAAATATACCTCTCAAGAAGATGGTCTTAGTGGAAATGGGAAATTCATGCAATAAAATAAAAGAAAAGTGCTCAAAATGGAGCACAACCACATGAAAGAACTCTATGGCTCTATAAAATTGGTGAGACTAAAATATTGTCCCATGCAAAATAACATCACCAAGTGACACATAGAAACTCTAGAATGTTGTCAATCTTTAAAGGATGTCATCTGAAATGAGAGAGTTACTCTACAACAACCAAAGAAAATAGCTCAAACATCAATGAGCATTACAATGTAGAAGGAGCGATGAGTGGATCAAGACGCTGAATGGTGGATGTTCCACGTCTGTAGTTCCCTTTTAATGAACACTTACATTGAATCCACTAGTGATCAAATATTCATTCCAAATGAATACAAATGGCTGAGGAGGATGCCTGCATATGATTTGGCGCAAAGTGCAGAACTGGAACATGCAAAAAAACATTAGAATATGTTCCAAGTTGATCGTGTCTGAAAACTGAAATCTTAGGTTCCTCAAGCCTGAGTGAAGGTGTAGTAGAACTCGTGTGTAGCTTATAATACTCATTAAGAGTCGAGTGAACACAAATAGGAGCTCTGTCAACTAGTAATCACATAGAAGATGTATTACCTGCTTTGTAACCAACGAAAATGCCATTGAATAGGTTGAATAGGGGAAGCAATACCCAACAAATGTATGCCAATACCTCTTCCAAAAAACCTCTTGGAATGGAGCATGTGAGAACAAAAAACTAGTAGTACGCTTCTCAAAGGAGCCATACACATAAACATATTGAGTAAAAATGGGATACATGAGTTATTGGGACCCACTTCTAGGCTTCTTCTCTAGGTTTTTTGAGTGAGTTACTTGTCAACAACTTTCGGGGGGATTTTAGTGAGATATTTTAGATTGTATGCAATGGGTAGCTCATTAGGCAACTTATTGTTGAAGACTCTAGTTTACTTTTTCGACTACCCACAATAAACTATGCTTATGGGGGTAGTAGTTACATGTAGGAATTATTTTCCTCACTATATTTATGAAAGTCCATCAATATGATAGTGATATTCCAAACTCACTTGGAGATTTCCTATACTGCATGGGATATGTTTGAGATCAGGCTGTACCATGGATGATGGAGCAAGATTAAGTCTTACGCATTTTTAGTTTCAAGTTATCTCCTACTAGAGTGTGTGGAGTAAGAATATACTTGATAGTATCAGTTAGTGAGAGTTATTCACCATTTATATAAGAGTAAGTTTACACATTAACCTCTTATATGTGCATCACTTGCAGGTCGTGCCTATGATATAAGGAGAATTGAATTTATTTGGAGCTATTATTACCTCACTGTTATTTCTTGATCAGTATTTCATCTTATATGTTAGTTATTATTACATTTTTGCAATTAAAATTGTAGCATTTGTTTTTTATTAGAGATCAAAGAGACAACATCTAATAGTGATGTTAACCCATAGTTGTAGCTACGTCCACCAATGAATGGATTATAGGACTCAGATTTTTCTTGGGAAGCCACCGCCTTGTTAGCATACAGCATACATGAAGATTTAGTTTTTGAGGATATGGTGAAGGTTTAGAGTCTGATGTATAATATTCACAACCGAAGTGTTGAGCCTATGATCACATATGCATTGGCTTCGATCAAGGGGATCTATCATATGGGTGAGAAGGGTAGATCTAGAGTATCCAACTAGGGTTTATGCAGGTATACAAAACCGTGTTTATGCAAAAACTATGGGCACCATTCGAGGCCATAGAACCTATGGGTAGAAAATCCTGCCCATATGAGAAAATCAGGTTACAGGGTATATTGGTGTATGTTTTGAGGCCCAATTATACTAGTTTTCGGGGGTATGTGCCCCAAACCCCTACTACTGGGGAGTTATGCCGCCCCCGTAACAAGATAAATGGGTGAGGGATACATGAAAAGATGACTAGGGAGATCTTCATTAGACTTTCAGTCATGAAAACATGCTCCATAATTTAACAGATCGATACATGACCCTACTAGAGGAAATTATGTCACTGTAGATAGGATGTATGTCACCAGTTAGAAAGTGGCACTTCCAAAGATACTGTACAATGAGGCAGTGGATATGGATAATAAGGAATCACTGGGACTTTAGATTAGATGCAACCCCCCAGTTGTGGTGGGGCAAGATGATTTGCATGGGTATTTACCAAGGCTTATGCTACCTAGTAGAACAGGGTAGTCCTAGATGGATTTGACAAGATGGGTGTGAACTCTCATGTAGAAAACATTTCCTACTAGGAGGGTGGTTGTGGTGAGGGAGGATATGAGGACTAGTAAGAGATTGGATCCAATAACCTCCTTAGGCTCACCATAGGGATTAACTAGAGGCACGATTAAGGCTATCAATTGTCCAAGATGAGTGAGTGTACATTAGTTGAGTGAGAGGGATTTGTTCCATAGTTTAGCATTTGCGGACACTTGTGACTAGAGAGATATATATGATGAGCCAACATCTCATTACTTGCTCACAGTTTAGAATCTCTACGAGTCGAGGACATAGTGTAATAGATACGATTTATACGATGAGATAGAGATGCCTTACAAAAGTAATTTGGTGTGATATGGTCCCATTGGTAGTCAGGGGATTGTTGCTGATAAAATCCATCTAGAGTCCTCAAAATAATGGTCATATGGGGCCACATAGTAGTGTGAGTTTTTCCGGCACTATCAGGCACTTAGGTGAGGAGATTCAAATTAAGTCTATGAGGACCTAGTTAGGAAGATGCTTCTATATGAGTTCACTTCATGCTGAAGTTCTAAGCTTGAATGCCAATAAGATCCATCCAGATAGTTTCATGAGAGTGGGTTCATGAGCCCTACTTCTGAGAGTGTCTAGAAGAGGTACTATTCTAGTCTGTATAAATGATGGCTAGGGGAGTAGTTTTAGGGAGGCATTTGATTGAATGGGCTATAGTATCACTAGATATTTTCTGTCCCTCCCCCTATTTTGATAGATTTTGAGGTATGCATAGATCTTGATGTATGAGGATATTTTCAATCCCTAAGTTGCGCGGTATAGAGTCGATGTTTTTGATTAATGAGGCTCTTGAAGCCACTTGATGATGTATAAAAGACTTTATATATATATATATACATGATTTCTGATGCTTGCTAGGAGTTATGATTTGATAGTTTTACCAATTAGGTGCACATATTATGTAGTCATAGATGTAGTTGATGATGATTTAGTTAATGAGTCCATTAGTTATTATTTCGATATGATAAGCTACTGGATGCATGGAGAAACCAGTGCTATTTTCATAGAGGTTATAGATGATGATGTGATTTTAATGATCTTAGATATGGCTATGACAAATGATGATCTTATTTTTTGACTTCACAAAGATAGATGAACCCTTTGATGATGGTTCTACTTTGTATTTTGTTTTTGCCACTATGGATTTGGAAGCTCTTGAGACACCGTATTTGAGAGGAGAGATATCCAAATTTGCTATAGTCTGCTCTACTCCAATGTGGATGCAAGGGCGAGGTATATCAGCTGTAACTCCAGAGATGAGGTATTTAGATCTGGGTGAACAATTTTTGAGAACATGTTTTAATCCATAAGTGAGGATCCTGAGCCGTTCATGGAGACGTATGAGGTCTATAAGTGATGTCAACAACAAAGGCAAACTAGATATTTTCAATACATTATAATACAATAAAGAGTGCCTTCATAAGTTGTTATTTTCAACAATCAAATAGTTGCCACAACTAATATTACAAAATAAGACAATTCCGTATACACTTGAGCTCAAACAAGCCTACATGAACCAAATAACAACTTTAACTCCCTAATTCAAGCTTAACCCTTTTGTGGGTGTGAACATGACTAGATGTAACATCCCCATTTTAAGATACTAGAACAAGGGAATTTTTTTTTTTTTATACAACGTTCCCTGTTATGAATTATATAATTCAAACACACGTTCAAGTTTTAATAATTGTTCTCTGTCCAAATAATGCAGTTTGGATCACACAATTTCCTTTTAAAACTAATGTTCTCTGTTCACATATTTACAATATGGAACACACATTCAGTGCCATTCAATCATATAACAGATTCCATATGCTGCTGTAAATGACTCGAAGAACTACCGATCTCCCATTTTATGGCTCGGAGTTTCAGCGATCTCTCATTTCATGACTCGGCGACTTACCGATCCTTCATGATAATTCATGCATAGTATAATGTATATACAAGGTTCTCTTACCGTTTCCGGTTTCGAAGTGATCCATTTAAGAAGCCTATCTGAATATCTGTTACTGATATTCATCTGACATCCTACATCTTAAACTAGGTGATTAGGACAACACAACCAGCACTTGCGATACTTTGGCCAAAGATTTTCACATGCTTTGCATGATCATATTCCTGGATGTGATACATGCCAATGGAATACGTCCTTCACCTCACTTCATCTGTTATCTAGAATGGTCTTTCCTGGTCTCTACCAGTCCTTCCAATTAAGGTCAAGCTCTAACCCCAACTAGCAATATGAACGAGTATAGGAAGCTACTCATGGTAACTAAAGATACGCAGACATACGGTGTCGTCCCTAGATGACTCCGTGTGTCTAGTTACCTTTAGTCCTTCGGAGTCACTCCGTATACGTGATCACATTCCTATCCCCAGCCAAGAACTTAGTATCCAGCTTATGTAATCTTGATGATTTAATTCGGGAGGGCATTGTAATATGTCAGCTATAACATTGTGTCGTCATGAAGGCCCCGCCTTCATGAAGACACCATGTTGTAGCTGGCGTATGTCAATGTCCTACGGAATCCTCCCATCGAGAGTACACATCCAACTCAAGTGATTTGGTTATGATCTTAATATTTAAGATCAACTTTCAGCAGCCATGCTGATCCTTTATCCTCGTTCTTGTTACAGTTGTATGTAGCTAAGAGAGACTTAATCCATCTTCTAGCTTACTACGCATCTCCTCCTTCATACCGAAGGGTTGCATTTTCTCTACTTGGTTCTTTTCTTAATCCTTGGACTAAGCAGCCCATTACCGATAAACTTAATAAGTTTAACCTATTAAACTTAACCAAGTTTTTCCACAACTGTAAACAAATTCAGAATTCCATCTTATTAGACGTCATTTAAACGAGGTCTAATTCTAAATGAATTTATTCATTTATCCTCCTTAACCTTACATAGTTAAGGTCTGTTAACCATGGATATGTTTTTCCCATATCCTTATTTTCTGAATTTAACATTCGAGGCTATTAACGGAGTCCGAATACGAGGTTCAGCTGCTCCTAAGTTATTTGATATTACTTAGTTTTCAAGCTAATCCCGAATACCTTTCAATTAAGAGATCATGTTCTTCCTAAATCCTTTTTAATGTCAATTAAAAATTCATCTTAACCCAAGTATGAACTAATTGCACATTTCAACGTAAAAGTTACATTTAGGTAAGAATAGATGTCATTTCCTTTTAAATCCATCCATGAACATTTGAATAATTCCAAATCAAGGAATAATGTTATATTCCCAACTTATTCAACAATATCAAACTGATACAGTCATTAAAATATCACACTTGTATTTGTATTCATCCATCCGTTTTATAATCTATACATTTGCCAGTCCAAATGACTGGACTTTGTTTATATTAAACAACATTACAACACATAAGATAGAAGAATGTAATTTCTTCTTTTCTCAATTCCTCGTAGAGGAGTAATAGCTATCAATTACAATCCATCTTCAGTCAATCAAAAGAAGTATCAGAAAACAACCATGTCTTCGTTTAAACTCAAGTTCCATCTGCAAAATTACTTGCACGGGTCAGTTCATTGAACTGAGCATATTAAGCACTTGTCATTAAAATGAGGTGCTTTTAATTAACTGTCTCAATAAAAGAACCCTGCTTTTATGAAACGTTACTATGAACATCATTCAAGAATTAAGTATAAAAAAGAATGAACAACATAACAACTGAATCATCTAATTACCATCCCAATCAGTCAAAGGATTACTGCCCTCTTTCCTAAATAATCATTACAAGAAGTAATTTCCTTCAAACAGTTCCAGATTACAACATCTGTAAAAACTAGGAACACAAGTATGCATACTGTTGTTATAACATAAATGCTATCAATTTCTTTCCCTTTCATTAGTTATAATTTCAAAGGATAAAATTTGACTGAAAATATAAACCAAATTACTTCCCTTTCAGTTCATGCAACTCATTTGATTTCAAGTAATCAAATACTGATGAGAAAAGCAAACAACAATAAAATGTAGATGCTTAAACCAAAGCAATACAAATTCGTTCCTTAACGATTACAGATTTCCAACTGTATGAGAGAAGAAATGATCATTATTCCAAGTTATCCATCCACACTCCTTTTCCTTTCCTCATGACTGTACTGAAAATTTAATCCAAATGAGACACAAATCAAAGATAACAGTTCAGAGTGAAACTTAAGAAATCAATAACCGAATACAAGGAAGATGGGCTCATATTACCTCTTCTCATTGTCTAACCAAATATCCGCTATTTAAAACAAACACAATCCAATAGTATGACCCATTCTGCTTATTATATTTCACTCAACGGACTTTCTTGTCCAGCTATAAACAAGCAAGAATATACAGCTAGTCTATAAACAGTGCTGCGTCAAAACAAGCATTTCAGCTAGACCTGAACAATAATAAAGTACAGCTAGCTATGAAATCATGATTCATACCATAATAGTAAAAAGAGTCATTTTATATTGAACTTTCAAAGTAAGAATTCCGTTTCGATTCAGTCTTAACGAAACAACAAGAGTTCAGGCTGCGAATGGAGTATATATATAATTTAAAACAAACGTATTTATATATATATATATATATAAATATATATATATATATATATATATATATATATATATATAGTCAAACCCAGCTTAGTCTAGAATGGTTAAAAGTTTTAGCAGCATATTTTCATCATATTTTCTCCAAAAGAAGGAATGAAGAACCAGTCACGTTCTTTATTTCCAAAAGAAATATTAAAACGTTTTGACCAACAAAGGAAAAACGATGAAAGGAATTCCCTGTCCATGGAAAGATCGAATTCAATGCAATGAAAACAAGCAGGAGAATTTAATTCACACAACAGTTCCTCTACATTAACCAGAACTTGTTTTTCCCCAATCTTTTCCTCTTACTGAACTCAGAAATACAATATTCACATAACAATACCTTTATCAAGGCAAACCCGCATAGGGTATTAGATGCGCAAGCAAGGTACAGTCAAAATAGTCTCAAACAACAAGCCAATTCTCATGTATTTCATTCATTTTCATAGAAATACTAAGCCATGATCGTTTTCACGATGACAGTTCGAATTAGAAGATCAAACCGCATCCACAAAACACAATAAAATCAACTTTCCATCACCTTCTGATTTCAAACAACAAGGAGAAAACATAGTTCATTAATAAATTCAGTAAGAAGAACAATCACTTTCTTCAACACCCAAGAATACCCAAGTCGTATTCATCCTTCCATTTTTACACAAGAAAAAGCACAGCACTCAAAAATATTACTCGCATAGCTAATACGTTTCACCACTCAAACCCATATTGGCAATAGAACTATTGTTCAACAATGTCAAAACAAACTCACACAACATGTACAATTTCATTCAATATACCCATTTGCAAAGAAATACCCAAGTCGCATACAACAAAGAAAACGACTCAGCTCAAAATCTCTTCAACATAACAGCAAAATCGAATAAACAAAACCCCCATCAGAAGAGCAGGGTTGTTTTAATGAGACGATTAAGCAAAAGCAAGTAGTTTAAGGAGAAGGGCTTAACATGCCTGAATTTTTTTTCTTGAAGCTCGAAGAAAACCGCGCCTACTGGAGTTGTTTCCTTCCACGGCGACAGTAGTAAAGCTTCCCAAACAGTCACCTACCTCTACAGGCTCAAAAATAGCCTTAGATTTTCCAAAGAACAGTGATAATAATCAAACACAGCTGGTTCAACAGAACCGTGAAGAAACCAAATGCAGAGCAACTTCCAAAAACCTGAAAGAACACAATGACCAACAAAATTTCCTCTATCCTCTTTCCAAGGCGGGCTGGTCGCTAAGACCAAGACAATTAATGCATTGAATGCATTCTTTTTTCATTTTTCCTCACGCCACCGCCGACTCAAGTTGGCGAATTTCCAAATTTCAAATTTTGCATGAAATCAAAGTTTAGTCTCATAGCTAACTGGATGCCTCTATCTTTTCCTTGTTCCCGCCAAACTTGGCGCTGCACATGCCAGGACCTCATTCATTGCCCTATTAAATTTCCTACCATCCTTCCTTATCCTTTCCATCCACATGGGTCTGCGCGTCCCCTTCCTTAGGTTAGGATTAGTTTAGGATTTTTAATAGTGTCCATATCTAGGTCATTCGCCTAGTTCATAGGTTAATAGGATTTAGATCTATTTTCACCCTTATAAATTTAAAAATCCATATAGGATAGTAGTTAGGGTATAAGGTAGAACTTAGGGGTAGGTTAGGGTCTAAGCCCCTAATACTTAATTAATCAATTTCCATACCAGATCTTTCCGCCTGACCATTATATTAACATTAAGCAGGACATTTCGTCCCACGTTCCACATACATGAGTCACTTGCATCCAAACCCCCTTATCGTCTTACACTGTCTAGCGTTATAACAGTGTATGGTTCGAGAATCGAACCTTTTCCATTGGCATCTATGTGCCAGATATTCATACCTGTAATCAGGTGCTGCAACATTTATATCAGCCTTCAGTCTGGTTTAAAAGTAAATCGACAAAGCGATTACAAGAAGGCCACATCATACCTTGGATCAATGGAATTGATTCAAGGTGTGCTGTCAATCAGCGAATAGAGTTCATCAAGCATACGACAAATCTGTTGTCACATCAGCAAACATACAAGCAATAATAACTGTTGTCCCAAGTAAACAAATTACAGCATACAAGGGTCCTGATTAGCAACACATTCCTTTAAGATCAAAAAATATATCTTAACATGTTTGTCTTCATTTCAGCAGTTACAACATTATGAAAAGTAATCACCGTGATAACTTGCAAAAATCAAGGCGTTACACTCAACATCACGTTGATAAAGAAATAACCGAACCCGCTAGCTAGTGTGAACACACACTCCAACATAAAACTATTAGACACCAAATTTTAGTATGAGACTAGTTATTTACAATGGTGTCAGTATATTTGTGTGTTTATCAATTATTGTTTAAGGTTAGGCTCTTGTTGTTGCATGTTCATTTTGTTCAAATGTTGACATGTTCCCCTTAATTATTCCCTTGTCATCTCTCTTTTTTCCTTCTTTTTGCTCTTGTTTCCTTACACTCCTCGTGGTTTCTCTCTCCTCACTTGGATTCTCTCTTCACATGTTTTCTGTCTTTTGTGGGATTTTTTCATGATTCGTACTATGGTTGTGGTCACCTTTTTGTGGGCCATTTTGACCTTTGTTTTGTATTTCCGTAGGTTTTTGGCCCTTCTTTGTTGGCTTTTCCCACATGTTGTGTGTCAACATACACATTAATAGGGTTCTAATAAAATCCAATAAGTCTATAAATACATAAACACATTAATACATCAAGATAATCAAAATCAAAATCAATTATTTAATTGTAAATATCTAGTGAAGCTGTAATAGAAAGGAATTCATTTATTTTGAAGAGCATCCTTGTGCCAAAAACAATCTTCAAACATTTAGAGAAGAAATAATGGTATTTTATTTGTTGCATATGGTTTTGAACAAGTTCTCTCTTTGTGCGGGTATATTTTCCATCTTCATAGGCTTCAAAAACACTCTCTTCATAGTGAGAGTTGACGTATATGAGAAACATGGGCCCAAGTTAATGAAAGCTTACACTTCCACAGTTGGGACTCAAAATTTCTCTTAAATAGGCAAACACATACTCAAGATCACAACCATAAATTTAAACACACATCTCTTTATTGGTTTCAATAACAAGCTACAAAAATTCATACAAAAAATAACTCACACTCTATAACCTTAACAACCAATTACAATATTACATGAAGAAAATTTCTCTCTCAGTCCCTTTGGATTAGAATCAAATCCCAACCCTAACGCTCTTTGAATGGCCTCTATTTTTCCCATTGATTCTCCCTGAACTCATTTGATTTCCAAAATGTAACTCTCCCTTCGAGAATTCAAACTTAACTGGCATTTCTCGACCTTCTAAAATCTATCTCCCATCTATCAAGAGCTATATAGATGCTCAAAAGAAGAAAACAAACCATTCCGGGTCGTTAACTTGACATTTTTAGTTGATGTAGGCAAAATCACCACTTTATTCAGTCCATGATAGTTACAAAACCACTACTCAAGTTTGAAAAATTGTCAGGGTGGTTTCATAACTACCACTTGAGCTTAGAAAATCTCCAATATGTTATAAACTGGTAGTTTTACCAGTATGCATAGTCTTCTAACTCTTGGAAGCCATAACTTTTGCATACAAACTCAAAATGAGATGATATGTTTTTGAAATTGCATAACTTTTCAAGGGGAATCAAAATAAGCAATCACATTTAGGTTTAGTTAGTCCTCGATGCAATTTTTCTCTACCCCACAACCTATCCATTTAAGCCCTTTAATGGATTCAACATTACCACTATTCTAGCATCACTTTTTACCAACTCATCTTTAGCTACAAATTGTCTTTTCATGATCTCCATCTCTCTTCACTTTTCAAATACCAAAATAATCTCAGTCTACATAGTATCGTGATAATTTGGCATTATCATATGCATATTTCCTAATGTTGTCCCTTCTCTAACATTACTTTCCTCTTCTACTTAAGGTTTCTTTCAATTCGACATCATGTGAATTCACTTGAACATACTTCTCTTCCATATTCATGTCCTTTGAAAGACAAAATTTAGTTATAACATCATCCTCTTCCACCCATTCTTTGGTTGATAACAACATTAACTCCTGCATCTTGTTCTCTTCTCCTTCTTGTTTCTCCATCTTCTTAGGCATCACAAACATGTCATGTGCAAAGATATTTTATCTCTCTTTGTTCATATCAATTAAATGTAGCTCTTGAATAAAAAGAGCCTCTTCTTCAAATCCTATATGGGTTGATCCCACATATGCATCGCCATGTTCTTCCTTCATTTTTATTCATGGAAACATATCCACCATCTCTATCTCATTATTTTCCTCTATATCATATGAGTGTTATTCTTTCTCTTCTCTCATTTCTCCTTAATACATATCTAATGCTTGCCTAATGAGATCACTTTCCTCGTCCATTAACATCTTCTTCATTGTTGAACATACACATAGATCAAACATATTATGAAAATCAAAAGACTCCCCAAATACTCCTTGCATCTCTTCACCATGCCTCATAAACATGTTTTCCAACTCTCCACCATTCCTTAATTTCTTATCATATCTTGTAGTCACATTATGCACTATTAATGGTCTATTCTGAACAACCTCTATTTCTGCCATAAGACCATTCTCCACTTCATTTTTAGCATCTATTTCATATATAGGTTTTTTTTCCTGTATTCTCCTCAAGTACATCAACTAGCACTTCCTTTATCTTCATTGTTTCCTTCATGGAAACGCGGACCTATTCTTCACCATCCTCTTCATTCAATCTCATGGTTTTCTTCATAGAAACATGCAGTTCTTGTCAATTGTCCTCAACCATTCTCTCTTACAAATATGAAAACAAAAATTGCTCTCATTCTTTTCCAATGATATATCATCCTCTTCCCACTCAAGGAATACAAAAAACTCTTCCACATCATCCAAAATTGGGTCTCCTTCTTCAGGTTCACAAACCATCACCTATAAATCCTCCTTCATTAAGATTTATCCTTCTATGGGTTACTCAACATCTTCTTGAATCTTTCTTTTGGTATTCAAAATAGATTTGGGTTTCCAACATGAAAACATTAGTCTCTTGTTACCTTTTGTTTTAACCATTTTCAGGTTTGATTATGGTTTTTTACAATATAATCAAATAAGGAATGAAATAAGAGCTAAAAGGGGTTATTCTGACTAATTCACTTCCAACTTTAACCATTCAATATCATAATAACGCATTAATACTTGCAATAAATGTACATGATGCCATACAAACTCAAAAATACATGGGATTGAGTGCACTTAGCTGATTACATGTGATTCTAGATTGATCTAGATGATGAAACAAGGTAACTAGAGTTGAGAATGTTTTGGAACTTGAACCGTGACTTGAAAATCTCCTTGGGCAAGACCATATAATGGGGTCAAGAACGTCTGTACGGTCTTGACTTTTGTGTACGGTTTTCCACCTACTAAAAACTATGAATTATAACTTTATGGGTTTTTCATTTGTCTAAATATCTTCTTCGATCTCTGTTGGTCACTTTTGGTCACACTGCAAGGGTTTCTTAATACTTTGATCAATCTTTCAAAACCCTAACCATAAACATAAGACACCAAAGCATGTAAGACAATGCAAGTTGGCAAAAAATATTCAATGGGATAACGGTTTCAAATCAACAATGCAATACATCTAAACCATGAAAAATACAAGTAAATCTAATTAAACATAAAACATTAAAATCAAACTTAATTGCATAAATTATTTCTAGTGTAAAAATGACAAGAAAGGGGTTTAGAAGAAAACTTGATTTCATACAAATCGGAAAACAATCGACAAAATTAGACAACATAATAAAGTTCTTATGCATATACAAAGAGATCCCATAAAACTCGCATCAACTTGAGGACCTTAACAAAAACGCTAGTACTCTTATTGGACCATCAAGATACACTTGTGGCAAATGTCATGCAAAAGAAATCCGATTTGACGACTCTTCATCAAGTACGATGTTTTGAAAACTATATTTGCATTTATGAAATTCCTTGCAAATCTTTATGAAATTAATCTCCTTGCTCCAAACCCTAATAGTTTAGCTAGGTTTGTAGAATGAGCAAGGAAAAGATTATTTTTTGGGTATGTGGCAAACTAACGAATAACACAATTCTTGATATATATATTAGACCTCTCAATAATTTACGATATCAAAAACAACACAATGCTTCAACCATGCAATGTAAGCCAATGTTTAGTCTATCTGAATTTTCGTACTAGAATGAGTGTTTGATAAAGAAATGAATGCTTTAGATCTGCTCCTCCAAATGCCCAAATTCACAATGAAGCTCTCTGTACCTCTTGATTTCGTGTATTGATTGTTGTCCCAAGTGCACTTAATCCACTCATCTATTTATAGACTTATTAAATCTAACCCAGGTCCCTAATGAGGTGCAATCATACACAACGAGAGAGAAAACCAATAAAAAGGCTCAAAAACCATGACCTCCTAAAGAAGGGTCAAAAGTGCTTTGGAAGGGCCCACGCAACAAAAGCTACAATAATTGTATAATTTAAGTTTAGGTGGAGGGCCTTGAAACCATATGGGATCAAAAATCCCTAGAAGAATACACTCATAGTTTTGGGCCCTGACTGTACATATATAGTTTTAGAGGATTCAAATTTTAAGTGTAGGATTTTGAGGAACCCAAAAGCATAACTGTACAATTTGATCGAAAACCCCAAAATACAAGGGGAACATGATAAAAAGAAAGAAGAGAGGAGAACAAAATATGGAACACAAAATAAGGAACCGACAAGGAAAAAAAACCTTGTTTAAATCAATAATTGACAAATGCACAAATAACCTAGAATTTGAAAAATTGATAACAAATTATCCATAAGAAATTAAAAAGTTATTTTATTTTAAAAATAAAATGAAATTATGATATAAAACTTAAAAATATTCTCTAGGGGAGAAGACCCAGTATGTGAACACGTCCCAATACTTGAACAGTATTTTGCATATAAAATATCCAATACTTGATGGAAAAAAAACCAAAATTTTGATTATTGAAGTTCAAAAATTTGTTTTTTTATAAACCATATGTGCATAGGGTCAACATCTCAGTATTACTCAGTACACAATAAATACTGATTGGTACTTTCATTTTCTACAATAAAAGACTCATTTGTTCAAAATATAAAAATAACATATCAGTTGACAAACCCATCATATCTAGTTAATGGGTTGAATATTTGTCTTCTCAATTCATCTCTTTCCATATTCCAAGTTGGGCTGTTCAATCACCAGATCTTTCATGTCCAGACATTAATACAAACCTGCAAAAAAAGAGGGAACCTTCTTCTCAAGATTCAAATTCATCCATTAAAAACACAAACAAAATTGTACACTTGAAATTAAAAAATAAATATGAATATCAAATCAAATAATTTCAGCCACAAGATCATCTCAAAATCAATTTCAACCTTTGATTAAAAAGACCCTACACCTTGATCCATGTCTTACATTTTTATTGGATACTCCCAAATCAATGTCAGTATTATATATTCACTTTCCTAGTCTTGTTTACTGCTGATTTACTTCTGCAGGGTGCCTGATTACAGTGGAGTTTATAAGAAGAGATTACTTCTATCAAGGGGGAAAGGAAAGGTCCAGCAAAGCAAAAATTGCAGGTTAGTTTTCATACCTGCTACAAAAATTATAGGTTAGTTTTCATACCAAAGGTCTGTTCAATTAGATTAGAATTAGACATAACAGATTGCTGAGCAGAACTGCAAGTTTATGGACTGATAGAATTATAGTAAAGAATTATAGTAAAGAACGAGTCTGGAATAATAGAATTTAAAGAAAGGCCCTCAGCAATGTTCTTTTTGCCTTTTACAATTTATTTTAATTTAGATACCATTGTGGACTAGTTCTGAGAATGACCACAGACTGTAAAATATGCACATGATCAGAGTAAACTATGAGAACCTAGTGCCTATCTGCGCAAAGAAAAGCTCCAAACCAGTAGTACCTAGCAAGGCAAAGGAAAAAGAACATGTTCAACCAAAAAATTGCAATCATAAATGACAGAAAACACTCGTTAGCATTTTAACTTTTAATCAAAAAGGCATTGCAAAAGTCAAGATTGCACACGCATTTTGAAAAGAAAGAGCAGGATTGCACACGCATTTTGATATATTTGAGAAAAAGCAAATAATATTAACTTCACAATAGAACTAATAACTTCAGAATGTAAATGTGTTTTTTTTGAGATATTTTATTTGATCGATCATATGTAAGCAAATAATATTACAATATGATTCGAAATTAAAAGCTTAGGATAAAAAATTGTTAAATTATAACTAGCTGTCAAATTGGTGATCATACGTGGCAAGGAATTGGCTCCATGGACCTGCGATCTTAGGGTGTTCGCATACTGGCCCTTCTCCCCAAGAAACATTGCAAATTGTAGACAAACAAGTGGCAAATTGTCCATTTCAGAATGGAGAGTGAGTATATACGGTTAGAGACATACCCCAATACAGAGGAAACGTCCCCTTCCATGTTAGATAATTGTTCTATTCATGTACATCCCAACAACTATCAGTTTGGTGGTTCTCGTATGGTAAATCTTAATAACTATATATAACAACACGAAACAATCCTAAAAAGTTCTAAATGCTTAACCACGAAACAATCCTACAGCCTCGAGCAACCAATATACTCAACATTATTCTATTAAAAGCAGGTTCATAAAATCCGTCTACCAGATAAAAATGAAAAACAAGTCTGGAAGAGTGCGATACCACGCAAATCACAAGGCTTCTGAACAGGTGAAATAAATTCGAAAAAATAATCTGAAGTGTAATACTTACGAGCAAGTCTTCTTCCACCTGATGTTATGAAGCATGACCTCCGAAATGCTAATGAAAGGAGTCGCTCCGATGCCCAGTCCAACTAGATCGAAAAAATCCAATATTTTCTATAATCCTGCGCAGGAGCCCCGTAAGGCCTGTTAATGAGCTCCAAACATGGTGGTTGAGCATTTATTTGTTCCTTATCTAATACGCGCGTCGAAATGGTGGAGGACAGATTGCATTTCCCTCTTTTATTTCGAATTTAATGCTCAACACCTGTCCTCTTCGGTGAACCACTTCGGGTCTCCACCAGTAAATGTGTATTTAATGAGATATTTTATTTGATCGATCATATGGAAGCAAATATTATTAAAATTGGATACAAAATTAAAGGCTTAGGATAAAAAAATGTTTATTTATAACTAGCTGTCAAATTGGCGCTCCTACGTGGCAAGGAATTGGCTCCATGGACCAACGAACTTAGGGTGTTCGCATATTAGCGCTTCTCCCTATCACTCATGATTGTTATTTACAGATTTTCCCTTTCGGTTGTTGATAGAGGCGTATGTCTTGGTTCCCTCATTGTTATATATTTTATCCTCTTGTATTGTTTTGTTTTTTGCTCCCCTCAAAACTAGGGAACATTTTAAGGGTCCCGTTATCCAATTTTTTCACCTCAGGTAAAATTCGTCAAACATGACCCTGGAGTCAAGAGATAATCGAAGGGGTGGTTCAGACCTAAGCGAGCTCACAATCGATTCCAAATGTGAGGGGTAGGAAAACTCGACAGTGAAGGAGGCCAGTAGCATCAAAACTGTCCAGAAGGCTCAATAGGAAAGAAAACATGAGAAGGCTTGAAGTTTTCGGACTTCACACACGAGTCAACTCAGAGCCAAGTGGAAGAGCTAGTGGAAGCCTCCACGCATCATCTTGGTGCAATTCAAGAAGATCAAGTCAAAACGGAGGTCCCAAATGTGCGCGTAGCTTCAACGTTGTCTACAACCCAACATAGTCACAGTCCTAAATAAGTAGAAGCGACCTATCAGCTCAAAAACGGAGTAAAGAGGAGCGGGCCCAAATTGGTTAAGTATAAAACGACTGACGAAATCCTCCACGTGTACTCATCGGCGCACCTTCAAAGGTGTGACCCAGGGAAGAGACTCAAACAAGTGCTAGCCCTCTGCGTGTCTAGGGTCTAGAAAGTGTCTCATCGATAGTTGAAAAGTCTGCAGACCCACAGAAGGTGCCACGTGCCTCAGTGGCTCAACTTCAGGGGTAGGACCCAAGGGGCGATTTCCTAAACTAAGTGCGAGCCTCTCATGTGTCGAAATGTTGGATATATCACCCCAGCTAAAAAAAAGAGACTAATTCAAACACGGGGTAATGGAAGGGCGGCCTGTCGACACTAAAATTTTCCTCCATAATTTCTATTTCATTAATGTATGTATTAGGAATAGGATGTTGTTAAGTGTAATTAGTAGTAGCGTCACGATAGAAGATAACGGCGCCATCAGTACGGTGCCGCCAGTAATGTGGAGTACGGTAACAGTCAAAGTACAACCCAGGAATGTTGTAAAAAGTAAATATTTGTCGTAAGTGGTCCGGTAATGTTAAAATGTCAAAGTTTGGGTAATATAGATACTAAGTAACTAATCTACATGATTAGGAATTAGAAATATTATATTGGTAATAAAGACAAGGAGTGAGGTCATACCCAATCTTTTGTGTATTTTATTTGTAAAAAGTCTAAAAATGTGGAACCCATGTAAAATGATAAGGTTTATCTTATCTTAACAGATAAGCCTACATGTACAAATAAGAGTTAAGGTATGGAATATGATTCGTCAGAGTGGATTTCTTATCCTATCTTAGAGATCTCCCCTTGATGGATAAGCCTGGAATTACCCAATGATCGAAGATGGGCGAGCCTGGAAGTTCTAGTAAAACATTCTACCCCCCTCATTTAGCATAGAAAACCAGTAGTGAGAAATATTGTAGGAAGTGTGCATAAGGAAGCCATCAGTTAAAGGTGTGTTGAAGAAGCCATCGAGAGGTGTAATTGTAAAGTTTCTCCCATAGTCTTGTTGAAGTACCTCATGGGTGAGATTGTAACAATTTCATGTTAATATTATAATTTACTTTGATATTTCAGATTTTTCATCATTTCGTCTTATCATAGTTGATGGTATTCTTGTGTTCAGTTGTTGTTTTGTTTCTAGATTACGTCCACCAAACTAAAGGCTGTGCATTAGTAAATAATCATAGCACGAGGAGTTCCCGGTGAAGAATTATCATAGTGCCCGGATTGGTGATGACATTTTGGTTCCGTTGCCGGGACCATTCCTCATTGGTGGATTTTCTGGAGAGATATTACCACTTAGGCAAAAATTAATTGGAGGGTAACCTTGTTTTTACTGTGCATAGTAGTTACCATGGTAAAGTCATTTTTGCCATGAATAGTAGTTACCCTGGTAAAGTCCTTTTTGCTGGGAATAGTAATTACCGCAGTAATGTCACTTTTTACCGTGAATAGTGTTTACCACAGTAAAGTCAGTTTTTTACCGTAGTAAGTCAAGTTTTACCATAGTTTACCATGGTCATTTCTATTTTACTATAGAAAGGTGTAAAGTCACTTTCTATTATAGTGATTCCAATTATTTGTGTGCATAAGTCTTGTTAATTGTACTTGTGGGTTGGTATTTCATGGTGGTTACTTTTGAAAATGGGAAAGATTCCTATTTTTTCAGCTCAATCTAATGAAGATGCTTCTTCTTTCATTCAAGAGTTTAAATGATCTTGTATTTGTAATGGCCTTATAAGAAGGGAACAATGGACTGAATTTTTTCCTACCTTTTTGGATGGTTCAGCACTTAGGTGGTTTGAAACACTAGGTGATAATGTGAAAAATTCATGGGATTTATTAACCGAAAGTTTTCTTGAAGAATTTGGTGAACAACAGAAATATTCAGATCTCATGATTGAGATCACAAAGCTATCCCAAGGAGAGAAGGAGAAGATAAGGGATTATCATGCTCGTGTTCTAGAGCTAAGGAGGAAGCTCGATGCCCAGATCCAGAAGGAAGGACTAGCGGATGGGTTGATGAATGGCGTGGATAATCTCCTCTGTAAGCACTTCATTCTTGGGATGAAGCCAGAGATCATACAACGAGTGAAGTATGACCGCCCAAATACCATTGAACAAGCAAAGGAGATTGCAAGAAGGCAAGAAGAAAGCATGGAAGAGGAGCCCAAAGAAATTGTTGTTAAAGTAGAGCCTACACCAGCACCTTTGGTCCAGAATCCACAACCACTCCCGGTGAGCACAAATATTTCTCCTAGTACATCTACTGAGTATGAAGATCTGCTTGGGAAGATGGGCCAGTTAACTATTAATCTTCTTCAAGGAAAGGAATTTAGTTCTCAGGGAGGAGATAGAGGTCCAAAAAGAAATATTTCTGAAGTTGTTTGTTATGGTTGTTATAAAAAGGGTCATTATAAGTATAATTGTCCAGATAGAGCTTCTACATCTGGTACAAGAGATAATGATAAAGGAAAAGCACCTGTGAATTCTCTTGATATAGTAGATAAGAGTAGAAATAATGAAGTAGATGTGTTTGTAACAAAAAGAAAGAAAGAAAAAGATAATCAAGATGGAAATGATCCTAAGAAGATGAAAGAAGAAATATGAATATCAAATCAAATAATTTCAGCCACAAGATCATCTCAAAATCAATTTCAACCTTTGATTAAAAAGACCCTACACCTTGATCCATGTCTTACATTTTGATTGGATACTCTCTCCCCTATGTTGGTATTATATATTCACTTTCCTAGTCTTGTTTACCGCTGATTTACTTCTACAGGGTGCCTGATTATAGTGGATTTTATAAGAAGAGATTACTTTTATCAAGTTTTGAAAGGAAAGATCCAACAAAGCAAAAATTGCAGGTTAGTTTTCATACCTACTGCAAAAATTGCAGGTTAGTTTTCATACCAAAGATCTGTTTAATTAGGTTAGAATTAGACATAACAGATTGCTGAGCAGAACTGCAAGTTTATGGACTGATAGAATTATAGTAAAGAATTATAGTAAAGAACGAGTCTGGAATAATAGAATTTAAAGAAAGGCCCTCAGCTTTGTTCTTTTTGCCTTTTACAATTTATTTTAATTTAGATACCATTGTGGACTAGTTCTGAGAATGACCACAGACTGCTAAAATATGCACATGATCAGAGTAAACAATGAGAACCTAGTGCCTATCTACACAAAGAAAAGCTCCAAACCAGTAGTACCTACCAAGGTAAAGGAAAAAGAACATGTTCAACAAAAAAATTGCATTCATAAATCACAGAAAACACTCGTTAGCATTTTAACTTTTAATAAAGGAACATACCACATAAATGAACTCAAGGGGTTACCTCTAATAGCTCTCCAGAACAAAATTTTGCAACTTTCTTCCTCAAGCAATCCTCAAGCTCCAAACTTCTCAAGCACCAAGCCAAAAAAAACTCCAAGAAAAGAAGAGCCAACCAAAAAAGAAGAAGTCCCTCACCATTCCCATGGATGCAAATAATATTACAATATGATTCGAAATTAAAAGCTTAGGATAAAAAATTGTTAAATTATAACTAGTTGTCAAATTGGTGATCATACGTGGCAAGGAATTGGCTCCATGGACCTGTGATCTTAGGGTGTTCGCATACTGGCCCTTCTCCCCTAGAAACATTGCAAATTGTAGACAAACAAGTGGCAAATTGTCCATTTTCAGAATGGAGAGTGAGTATATACGGTTAGAGACATACCCCCAATACAGAGGAAACGTCCCCTTCCATGTTAGATAATTGTTCTATTCATGTACATCCCAACGACTATCAGTTTGGTGGTTCTCGTATGGTAAATCTTAATAACTATATATAACAACACGAAACAATCCTAAAAATTTCTAAATGCTTAACCACGAAACAATCCTACAGCCTCGAGCAACCAATATACTTCAACATTATTCTATTAAAAGCAGGTCATAAAATCCTTCTACCAGATAAAAATGAAAAACAAGTCTGGAAGAGTGCGAAAACATGTTTACATCATAACCAACTACCCTAACCAAAATTAATAATTCAAAGCACAATATATTACATACATTGGGGTCACTCATAGTGCCCAAAATAATAATCACCTATACTAAGGCTTCACACAAAGAACATGGCTAGGACTCAGCCCGTGTGCTGCTTGTGCAAGATTGTGTAGCTAGTCTGAATCCCACGTTCTCCTATAACCTGTCACCTGCACAAGGTCATTGCACACATTAATTTGCATCCTTATCCAATACGCGAGTGGAAACTAGCTGTTTACTAAGCGAATGCGATTCAAACTCTGTTATTTCAAATTTAATGATCATCACCTGTCATCAATCAGTGGAATGCACAACTGGTCTCCACCAGTAATTCGTCGTATGTTAGGTATTACAATGACATGTCATGTTATATCACCATGTCATCATGTATCCTCATCAGCAAAACAAATACGTTATTAAAATCATGGATATGTGACTAAAGGCTAATTATCCAACAATGTATCAATTTGACCTAAATCAGCATAGTCAAAGTGTTAGTGCTCCTACGTTGCAAATAAAAGGTGTCCATGGACCTACTAATTTAGTTAAATTAGCGCTACGCGCTCCAAATCACCATACGTGTTCATAAAGGCATATACCAACAATAACCAAGACATCCATCAAATGTGGCTTAAGAATTCCCCTCAGATCCATAGAGGTCTACAAAATAGTGGAGCACTACAATTCCTTGCTCACGTAGGATCATCCACTTGTAATATTATTTGCTTACATATTGAACAACTGAAATTCAAACCATCTCTCAATATCCACAACACATTTACTGGTAGTGAGACCCCGAAGTGGTTCAGTACAACGGGACAGGTAAGTTGAGCATTTAATAATCGAACATACGTCAGAGTTGTGGCTTCACCTATATGTCATCATTGGCTTGACGCGTGTAGGATGCAACAGCTAAGCCAACAAATGAAAATTGAATCTTTCATTACCACCATTTACCAACGCTTGAATTTTGGACGCGTTCCAAACTGGTTTGCTCAATTGTACCAGTTTGAATCAGTAGAACTGTTCAGAATGGCGCGTATAAACATTGGAGTCGTATAAATCAGACTGTCACAGTCCTCAACCGCCATTTGCTAGAAGAGTCTTAGGGGAGAAGAGCCAGTATGCGAACACCCTGAAAGTTCGCAGGTTAAGCTCGAACTTCAAATCCTTGCCAAGCGTAGGAGTGATAGTATGCCAGCTAGGTATAAATAAACATTAACAATATCAAAGACTCCTGAAATAAATTCTGAAAAAAATAACGAAGCCTACAAAACTTCGAGAGTAGGTTATCAGATTTGTTTAATTGTTTAATAATTCAATAAATTTGGCAAAATCATGTTTTTATGGTTTTTTTTTTCCTTTTGTCTTTTCTACAATTGTACAATTTTCTACTCTTGGGAATAAGTTCCCTATTCACTCCTTAACTGTATTGTTAAATATTTGTTGCTAGCATCTCTGATTCACAACAACTTGAATATGACCCTAACATACGTAATTATTTCAGGTATTTTTATTATAGCAACTTCCTATGGTATGGATCGTTCAATACTCCTTAACTAGGTTTGTTTTAATGATTAGAAGTTGAATTAAACATGGTTCCAAAGTAATGTGATATACTTTAGTGCATTTATTAGATCACAACCACTTATTTAGAGATACATAAGAAGGTTTATGTTGTATATCTCAACAACACTGCACATTGATTGATACCGAGAGTCTAAATAGGTCCATTTACCATGTTCATTCAGAAGTACAACATTTTATGCACTGCAACCAGTAACATACATATGTTGTCAAGCTATCTACAGATTACGCATGGCCTGCTGCATACATTCTCTTCTGACGATCACATTCTGACCTCCCAAAACATGTGTCCCTGGCCATAGTCCTCGACCTGTTAATTGACTTTCAAGTTGTTCTGCCCATTACAATGTTTCGAACATCTCCTGACTGCATCTTCTCATTTGCAAGAGCATTCATACAGTCCAAATTGATACAGTTATATAACACATTTTGTATTTCGAATCAAAAGATAATACAGTTGAGCAACACCGCTTGCTGCTTCCCCAACAAGATTTTCTCCAAGAATTGTTCTTAAGAATAATCTCCTTAAGAACAATTCTTGGACTGCCGACAGCTTCACCAACTTCACCAAATCCTTGACACGTAGGACTGACAGTATGCCAGCTAGGTATAAATAAACATTTTTTAATCCTATATCTTTAATTATCGAATCATATATTAATATTATTTGCTCCCATTTGATCGATCAGGTAAAATATCTCAAAAAAAAAACACATTTACTGGTGGAGATCTGAAGTGGTCCATACCAAGACCTACAGTAGTACAACAAATTTGCTGCCACCATAACAGCATATGTAGTCAAGCTATTACAATTACGATTCTTACATGCATTCACTTCTGAAGATGATTTGATGTCACAAAACATTACATTAACAAGACCTGCGTCAATTGATCGATATGAATTACAATGTGGAAAGGGGCGACTGCATGTTCCAGTGAAACATTCTAATTGATATTGATCAATTACAAACAAGCTTATGAATGTAGTGTTATTTGATAACACCTCATCTTTAGAAGTGTTTATAGATGATCTTATTGATATATTAATACATATTTTATTAATTTTATATTGTTTCATACTGCAGCGTTTAGAGAAGATGAAGAGAAAGAGTTCACATCGAGCACAATGTATGCCCAAAAAACGAGGTGTACAATTTGAAATTGAAACATCTAACCATGGAACAGATGAACAGGATGCTACAATAATAAGCGAAGAGGATGGTGCAATAACAAATCAAGGAGATACAAACACAACTGATGATCATCAGCCAGAACCTGTTGGATGTGAACTAAATAGGCATGAACTACAGGAGACTGTGGTTGTTAGAGGCAACACTTCGACCAAGAAGGTTAGAATTTTGTCTAGTTGGTCAAAAGAAGATATCTTAAAGGCCATAGATGATATTGAGTTTCTCGCATTATTCAATTAGAGCTGCTGCACTGAAATATCATGTCATCTGTGACATGATATTTCACTTTAACACTATTCTGCATTTAAAATATCCAATACTTGATGGAATAAAAACCAAAATTTTGATTATTGAAGTTTATATAGGGCCAGTATGCACCCTAACACCCTCAGACAGCTATTTATAAATAAGCATTTTTTCGCAGGTCCATGGAGCCAATTCCTTGCCACGTAGGAGCGCCAATTTGACAGCTAGTTATAAATAAGCATTTTTTTTATCCTAAGCCTTTAATTTCGAATCCTTGCTCTATTTTGTAATATGAACAGGTCAGGTGTTGAGCATTAAATTCGAAATAAAAGAGGGAAATGCAATCTGTCCTCATGGTTTTTATTCCATCAGGTATTGGATATTTTAAATGAAAAATAGTGTTCAAGTATTGGGACGTGTTCACATACTGGCCCTTCTCCCCTATGTAATCAACAACCCAGCTTATAAATTCTGTCTTTATCAAATAATATGAAATTAATAAAACATGTATTCGATCATCGTTAATGGCGCCCAACGGGGGTAATCACAAGTTCACCTACAAGTTCATAATTCATACTGTCATGTATCATAAGCTTGCTAAAATTTTCCCATTGTAGATGATCTTATTGATATATTAATACATATTTTACTAATTTTATATTGTTTCATACTGCAGCGTTTAGAGAAGATGAAGAGAAAGAGGAGTTTACATCGAGCACAACGTATGCCCAAAAAACGAGGTGTACAATTTGAAATTGAACCATCTAACCATGAAACAGATGAACAGGATGCTACAATAATAAGTGAAGAGGATGGTGCAACAACAAATCAAGGAGATACAAACACAAATTGATGATCATCAGCCAGAACCTGCTGGATGTGAACTAAATAGGCATGAACTACAGGAGACTGTGGTTGTTAGAGGCAACTCTTCGACCAAGAAGGTTAGAATTTTGTCTAGTTGGTCAAAAGAAGATATGTTAAAGGCCATAGATGATATTGAATTCAACAATTATTCTATTAGAGCTGCTGCACTGAAATATAATTTACCTCCTACATCTGTTCATTATTGGCTGAATGGTCTGACCCATACAAAAAGGAAGGGCCCTGCACCTGTTTTGAGTGAAGGAGAGGAGAAAGAGATAGTTGAATGGTGTAAGCAAATCACAGATTTAGGGCATGGAGTGGGATTTATGCAACTGAGGGCCTGTGTTGCACAAATTTGTGAAACTAGAGAGACTCCATTTCGAGAAGGATTACCTGGAAAATCTTGGTGTGAAGGATTTAGAAAAATACACCCAGACATAGTCCTTCGGACTGCTGAAGGTCTAGAAAGAGATCGTGCAATAGGTTTACGTCCAGAGGTGGTTAGCAAGTTTTATGAAAAACTAGCTAACATTCATATCAATTCCTATGGTGCAGGCAAAATATGGAATTGTGATGAGACAGGAATCCAAGCAGGGAGAAATTGTGGCATGAGGGTGCTTGCCACCAAGGGTTGCAGGAATGTTCCCAAAATCATTCCTCGTAGCAGAGAATGGATGACAATTCTATGTTGTGTAAATGCTGCAGGGCAATGTATCCCTAACTTTTACTTATTTAAAGGTCAGAAAGTTTCACAAAATTACATCAAGGGATGTGAACCAGGTGCTTGCATGGCTGCTCATCCAAGTGCTTGGATGACTAGAGAGCTCTTTATAAGCTGGTTGTATCATTTCAGTAAGTCTGTACCTGGAGGGGTGTGCCCTGAAAATAGGCATTTACTTATATTTGATGGTCATGGAAGCCATGTGGCATTGTCAACTATAGAAGAGGCCAGGCGATTGGGGATTGATTTATTGACATTGCCAGCACATACTACACACAGGTTGCAACCACTGGATGTTAGTGTCTTTGGTCCTTTTAAAGCATATTTCAGATCTGAGAGGATGCAGTGGATGTGTAATAATAAGTACCAAGAAGTCAAACGTTCAGACTTGGCAGAAATAGGTAGTAGAGCTCTCGCAAAGGCCTTGACACCTGCAAATATTCGTGCTGGTTTTAGACGCACAGGTATATGGCCACTTGATCCAAATGCATTACAGAATGACATGGAATGTAGTAAACTATATATCATTGAAGAAGATGCCAACGAAGATGATGCTGAAAATGTCACAGATGATGATACTACTGAGAACATTATGAATGTTGATGGTACTGAAAACATAATAGATGTTGATGCTGCTGAAAACATCCTAAGTTTGTCAAGAGATGTAGCTCCACCAGTTGGTGACAAAATTGGAGAAAATTACTTAATGGAATCAGTTGAGAATCTGTCAACAACACAAGAAGTCCATCCAACCATTGAAACAATGGTTGTTGCTAATACAGAGACGGAGGAACCAAGTATACAGGGAGAAAGCCAAAGTATAATGCAGACCAAAGATTATGAAGTGAACCACATTGTGAATACTCGTGACCAAGGCACATCCAGCTGCAACACTGAGGCCCAGGGATTTGGAGAGGACGATCTCTCATTGCCAAGTGCACCAGAACAACCTACATGGCTGCAAGAGCATATTGCAGAGTTGGGACTTGATCAGATTGGAAACACTGAGGATGAAAGTATATCTTTACCTTCGATGCCAACCAACCTTGTGCCAACAGACTTTGAACCAGCAAACTTTACTCATTATTATGCTGACGCAGAGGAAATTGAGGTCATTGATAAAGATAAAAACGAGGAAGAGACAACTGGCCATGATGTTGAAAGTGGTATATCAAATGATGGTGTTGCTGCAAATGAGAAGAAATTGGGTAAATTTTTAAGGTTACCGACACAATTTGTACGGGATCCTTCCAAGGGTAAGAGTGATGCTGCACTCCGGATAAGTCGTGCTTCACAATTGTTAACATCTGATGCTTATGTTCAGATGTTAAAAGATACAGAACATAAAAAACAAGAAATATGTGAAGGGAAACAGCGTAAAAAGGAGCATATTGAGGCAAAAAAGCAAGAAAGGTTGGCAGCAAAGGAGCAGAAAAAGGAAGAGAGATTGCAACGCATTAAAGAGAGGCAAGAAAGGGATCTACAAAAGTTTGTTGAAAGACAGGAGCGCGAGAAACAACGGGAGGTAGCTCGCCAAAAAAAGGAATTGGAATTACAACAGAAGGAAGCCACTCGCCATCAAAGGGAGAAAGAGAAACAAGAAAGAGATAACAAGTTCAACAATCCGCAGGTTTTGTTTCCCATGCATCATTCCATGCCCATACAGAACTCCATGTTACAAGATATGTTGAAAGTTCCTATCCCAGATTACCACCCTTACTTCCTTGACACCAACAGAATGCAAATAACTTCAACTCCAACTACACACCCCATTATCCCACAACCTCCTACTTCACACACAACCTTTCATACCATATCTGGTTTTCCTATTCCACCATGGGTTCATCCAGTGAACCTCTTGATGACTCCAACAACATCTGTCAATGATACAATCGTTCCTGATAGTCCAAACTAAGGGCCTTTTTGAAGGTGTGACATGGAAATTGACATTCGAGGAGAATTCTTTTTTGTGTTGCAGAAAAATATGTATCGAAATCAATTGTGCTTGCATTATTGCATTCACGATTATAGGTTATAGTTGGTATATTTTGCTCCGAATGTAATGAATATGGACACATACAGTATAAGTTTATATGTTTTGCTCCAAATGTAAGAAATATAAAGACATGCAGTTTAGATTACTACATTTTGCTCGAAATGTAATCATTGTTTCAGATGAGGAAACCAAATCAGCTCAGAATTTGTTCATAACCTTATTTAAATTGTTGCAGCTTAAAATGAACACCATTAAATAATGTAAATGTATTTTTTTTTATAAGTATAAAAAGATTTTATTTATTAGGTAAACGGATTAGTGTTTTAAAAGGCTCCCAAAACCTTGTACAAAACAAAAAGATAAAACATTGAAGATCACAACAAACTGACTACAAACAAAATCAAAACAACTTAATACAGCAAAAGCGCCCAAGAACATTTGTTTATACAAAAACCCACTAATTAGAAAAAACAACATAAAAAATCTGTAAAAGATCCCCCCAATTCTGTATTTCCCTTGAAAATCTTCTTCTTCTCACCCAGCTCGGGAGGTTTCATTTCATCAACTAATCCATGGTTCAATCGAGATAGAAACAAATCCAAGATACAAAGACATATTCAATTAAATACATAGGTGATAGAGAAAGACTGAACAAATATGTTAATAACCAACATAAAACCAATCAAGGATCAACATAAAATTAATTTAAAGCGATGCTTGGAATAAAACTTTACTAAAAACAAAAAAATTACATAAACAAAATTGTTGCAGCTTAAAATGAACACCGTTAAATAAAAACTGAAAGACAAGGATTTATTTGAATCTTGGTGAGGTTGAAACCTCACCTCTATATGGCTTAAAAACATAGAACTGTAGGTAACATTTTCCTTGAGTATTAGTAGTGTGAATACACACTGTTTCCACCCTGCTTCAAACGATCTTGCCGCATAAAACTGCCATTCCAAAGTTCTCAGCTCTTGCGCCAACACTGGAGCTCCACAATAAAATACTCCTACACGTCCATCCAAAAACAAAATTTGCTTAATAAATAATAAACATCACATTCTAGAAGCTTGTACTAGACCATGCGTATGGAGTGGAAATGCCAAAAAATATATGCAGGGACCTAATGGGAATAGACACAAAGTCCATGTTGATATAATACTCACCAACTTTGGCATTGGGATGCTTTGTGCATATTCGTGAGAAGACCTTTCTCCAATTGGGCCTGGCAAAATGAGTGCGCACCTGTATGGAAAAATGCAAAAGCGATCAAGAAGCAGTGAGAAAGAGATCTGTAGTCTATGAAATTATCAAAGTGAGAACCATGTCAGCAAAACTGGGAATTTTCTTAACAATATTTCAAAGACAAAGAGGTTCGCAACTTAACCCATGACAATTAAAGAAATAGTAAGCATGGATGTTTGTGTGTCTGTACACGATGATCCAACATACATGGGTTCGTTACATAAATTTACTTAACAACTCTTCTTTACAAAAGAGAATAAGATACAATGACATTTATAACAGCTATTTTATTTCATATGAAGACATGAGTGTATATTTTCTCAAAGGAAATTGGTTGTATGCCTGAATTAAACATATTATGTGCACTTATTCTGAAGGGTAAAATTGTTATGTAACTATTATTCCCAAAAATTTGAAAAGTACTTAATATGACTCTTAATGCTTGCATATGCCCGTGATTTTTGGCTCTGTTTAACATGATTTTGCCTTATAAGTTCTTAAAACAAACTCCTAGATCACAGAACAACAAACATTGACTAAACTAATTCAATTCTATGAGAAAGTTCAAAGGGACAACAATTGAACTTCATTTAGCAAGTTCAAATAATAGGTTCTAGAGAATAGACTCCAAATGAAAGAGACAGATGGGCAAGGTTAAGTCCTTCATGTATTTAGTGGCATTCTAATTCGTGAAAATCAACAAACAAAAAATGATGTAAACAGTTAATGAAGAAGAAAGTACACGAAGGAGTAGAATGGCAAAATACATAACTGGTATGCTTTTATAACTTACAATTTTGCTGTTGGTTCAAGGTCCACTGAAATGAAGAAATTTATTGCTGCTGGTTTCCAGGATGAAATCAAATTCCCGAGCTGTAGAAATTCTTTGAAAAAATCAATAGACAGAATTATGGAACTGGCTATTTCAAGTTCATAGTGATTATAAAAATCCGTCTACCAGATAAAAAACGAAAAACAAGTCTGGAAGAGTGCGATACCACGCAAATCACAAGGCTTCTGAACAGGTGAAATAAATTCGAAAAAATAATCTGAAGTGTAATACTTACGAGCAAGTCTTCTGTCCGCCTGATGCTGTGAAGCATGACCTCCGAAATGCTAATGAAAGGAGTCGCTCTGCCCAGTCCAACCAGAATGAAAAAATCCAATATTTTATGTAATCCTGCGCAGGAGCCCCGTAAGGCCCGTTAATGAGCTCCGCACAAGGTGGTTGAACATTTATTTGTTCCTTATCTAATACGCGCGTGGAAATGGCGGAGGACAGGTTGCGTTTCCCTCTTTTATTTCGAATTTAATGCTCAACACCTGTCCTCTTCGGTGGACCACTACCGGTCTCCACCAGTAAATGTGTTTTTTTTGAGATATTTTATTTGATCGATCATATGGAAGCAAACATTATTAAAATTGGATACGAAATTAAAGGCTTAGGATAAAAAAATGTTTTTTTATAACTAGCTGTCAAATTGGCGCTCCTACGTGGCAAGGAATTGGCTCCATGGACCTGCGAACTTAGGGTGTTCGCATACTGGCCCTTCTCCCCTTGTATTTGTATTGTCTTTCAGTCCCGTTACGGCTATCTATTCCTTAGGTGTAAAACCCTTGCTTAAAAAATGTAAAAAATGTTTTTGTACGTCTATGGTTTTGGAGTCGTATAAGACTAGCGTTACTAGATTCTTGATTTGTTTTTTTTTTTTGGTGACATTGAACTTTTTAAAAACGGTACAGCTTCAGATCTAGCATATTCTGAACTCGTATCCCTTGTTTATTTGCGATATGTGGTTAAGGGGTAATGAATCTTAGTGGAAAAGTGGATCTGTTTCAAGTTTCTGTTAAAACTTTTATTTTCAAGCTTTTTTACACTCATAATATTTGTTGTTTACATCCCTTAAGTACCGCCTCTTGTCTCTTGTCAAATTATCGAAATGTATCTCCTTCCCGATCTTATGTCATGTCCAGGTTTCAAGTACACATGATGCACGGGTTTTTTTTCCAAAGTGTACTCGACATTCATGCTTCGATGCGTAATTTTTTTATGAAGTTTTTGATTGATAATTTTTGACTATGCAAGGCAGCTTCTTGGCTGAAGTGCATATCCTATCACTTCAGGCACTTATTTTAAATCTTGCTATATAAAATCCAGTTACACTCACCTACAGCGATAAAATGAACTGTTGGCCCTTTACGACTGGAAACAATTCATTCTGGTTCATGTCGAAAACCTAGATCTAGGGTTTGTGCTACTCTTTCATCCTCTTGATTTTGAATTTCCTGAAATGTTATTGTAGTACATATGATCGACAAGTACACCTATTTTCAGACAATGCATTATGAAGATATATGGGTATGAGTGCCTTTAGGTTTGTTTGGATGTACTAATCTAAATAGATATTAGCTTCTTTGTAGCATTTACCGTACATTCATGCTTCGAGGCGTAATTTTTTATCAAGTTTTTGATTGACATTTTTTGACCATGCAAGTCAGCTTCTTGGCTGAAGTGCATATCCCATCACTTCAGGCACTTATTTTATATCTTGCTAGATAAAATCCAGTTACACTCACCTACAGTGATAAAATGAACTGTTGGCCCTTTATGACTGGAAACAATTCATCTTGGTTCATGTCGAAACCCTAGATCTAGTGTTTGTGCTGCTCTATCTATTTGTTTTTAAATTTTCTGAAATTTTATTTTAGTACATGCAACCGTCAAGTACACCTATTTTCAGACATTACATTATGAAGATATGTGTGTATGAGAGCCTTTCGGTTTGTTTGGATGTAAGTACTAATCTAAATAGATATTAGCTTTTTGGAGCATTTGCGGTGCAAATATTTATAGACTGTGTATTTTAGTATTGCATATTTTCACTCAACTTCTCTGATTAAGTCTTGCTTTCAGGAAGGTTTTTTATCTCTGCAAAGTTGAAAGTTTGTCCCGGGGTTTGTGTTAAAGATGGGTCACACTGCAGTTTGGAATTCTCATCCAAAGACATACGGATTAGGCTCACGTGCCTGTCGTGTGTGTGGAAACCCTCATGCAATCATCAGGAAATATGGTCTTATGTGTTGTCGTCAGTGCTTTCGCAGCTATGCCAAAGACATTGGATTTGTAAAGTATCGTTAAGTGTCTAGTAAATTATTCTTAAGATGTACAAGTATTGTCATCATCAATGACAGTGATTCTTAATATATTTAATACTATTTAACGAGACTTTTGAAAGCCTATTTCTGTTAGATCTCATGTTAATTTCTGTTACAATTTTTTTGGCAATTGTTGAAATTTTGTTGTTCTGAAAAACTTATTTTTCTTTTTATGCTTGGATTAACCTAACTATTTAAGATAATTAGAAATCTGAAGCTACTAGTTTAGATATTAGTACCATTGCTTATACAATTGCTGGACTATTGTTTTAATGTAGTGACCATGGCTACCTTCTAGTAGGCATAAAATCTAGGTTGGATTAAAGTTTGCAAACCTTGCACACTTCTGATATTATCCAATAGGAGGCAGGGCTGCCTCTTGTAAGTTTAGTATTGCAGCCATTTTATATCCTAAATGATCTGAGTGATCAATGACTTGCTTTCAGTTAATCGCTCTACAATTATGGTGGCAAACCCATTTATTTAGCACAGGAGCATCAGATTTATGCAGCATTTATTTGGAGATCGTTTAAAAGACAATTAAACACAGCTGGTCTTTTGTTTTGACACCTTTTGATATCAATTAATGTGCAGTACGTACACTAGCCTATCCCGTTTAGTGAGAACAGAATAAAATTTGCATGAAAATAAGACTTGATAATAGCTGAAGGCTATAGAACGTTAGCCTATCCCGTTTTAATGAGAACAGAAAATGGAATTTGGCACGTTTGATGTTAGTTTAGTTACTGCTCATGCCCAACTAATGATTGGTAATTGTGTCAATTTTGATAATTTAGATTAAATTTAGTAAAATGAATGAACGAAATTTTGTAAAATAATAGATCTTAAATTAGCTTAACTGCTTCTTGAATGTCTTATTCATAATTTGTTGACAATAAATTTGATTTTGCAAAATAATCGATCTTAAATATAGCTTAACTGCTTCTTGAATGTGTGTCCTATTCATAAATCGTGGACAATAAATTTGAATATAGGAATTAGCAATTGAATATATATAAAATTTGTCATTTCACATTAAAAAAATTTGAATATAGTTTGAAATTAGTAAACAGGATGAAATTGAATATATATAGAATTTGTTATTTTTACTTTTAAATAAATTTGAAAATACTGTACGTAGGATATAACTGAATATACACGGAATTTGTTTCACCTGGTTCGTAAACATGATCATTCACGACCATTCTGTTGTTGTAATTTAGGAAAATTGGTCTTCCTTAAAATTCTATTTATTAGCGTATATGCTTATCTAAAAGTCTGTTTCTCACGTTATTCATGACCATTTTGTAGTTGTCACTTTTGGAAAATTGATATTCCTTGAAACACTTCATATTAGCGTATATGCTTATGGTAAAGTCTGTTTATGATATTTGGAAACAATTCATATTAGCGTATATGCTTATTTTAAATTCTGTTTTTGATATTTGGAAAAGTAATCTTCCTTGAACACCACGTTTCTGATTGTATTTTACATGCGCACCACTAGTCAAATATAAACTTAAATTCAAAAACACATGAAGGCATTTAAGTTTCTTTTGATGTAACATACAAAATACCTCTTCTATAAACTTGGGATAGTTATATAGAGGGGATGGGAGAGGTTTGCTTTTGATGTAACCTACAAACTACCTCTTTGCAAACTTGGGATAGTTATAGAGTGTTGGAAGTGTGCGTCACTTGTTGGCATTGATGTCAAGTCCATTGCTGGCTAGGTGATTTAGGGGTCTCTAAAGGTGCATATGTATGATTTTAGACTCTCAAAGGAGGTATGAAGGTAAAACAAGGTTCATGAAGTGAGTGAGAGGTGTCAATGAGTCTTTTACATGTCCAAATGGTTCAGTCATGGAATCAAGCAAACATGAGAATTCACTCAAACAAAAGGAGGGAAACAAGATTCATGAGACTAAAAGAGAGGTGGAAAAGGAGGTATAGAAAGAGTTAAAAGAGACGAAATAGGTTCATGAGACTGAATCAATTATGTATGAAGTTTTCTTAAGCCAAATTCACAACCAAGGTGTGAAATGTTGATCCAAGATGTGAAATGTTGATCAGGTGTGATGAGGCAAACCAAACATGGTGTGAGAATGAAATGACGATATATGGTGTGTAAAAGTCTTTAGATAGTTATTGAAGTGTTTTAGGCATTGCATAGTTCAAATGTTAAGAATTAAAGACCAAAGGGCACCTACATGAGACATGATTGAAAGTTTTAGAATAAACTAGAGAAAACTATTATAGGAGGTGTTAAAGGGATGTGACCCTAAGGTGTGAACAAAATTTTAGAAGCCAAGGAAAGATATTCTACAAGTTATGCAAGAATTTTCAAAAGTGGATATTTCAAAGTATTTAAATTGAGCATCAAACCTTAGTAGTCAAACAAAATTATGGAGCTTTTTGGATAAATCATAATAGACAAAAACAAAGTACATTGAGATAACATTATGGTGCAAAAAAAATATTTCGGTGATTGGAGTATTTTAGAAGTTCTATCCATTTTTGTGAGCATGTTTGTAAGGGCATGGTCCCATAGAAGGAGGACTTCTTAAATATCTCAATGGGTGTTGTAGAGAAAATTTTGGAGCATCTTAGCAATTTTAAAGTCCCATGATTTTTTAATAGTTTCATCAACAATACTCGTTGAGATATTACAATATCCCATTGGATATTTATGGTTATTTGTAGGAAAATGAAATCATATATCTCTTTAAAATCACCAAAAAATAATGGCGCGAATGCATATTAGATTCTATAAACCCTAAACTGTAGGGGGAAAACTCCCAGTGCCCCCTCTCCAGCGACCTCTTAAGATTAGGGGGCTAAAAAAGTGGAGCTCCTATTTTTTAAGCCTAGATTCTATTATTTCTTGTAGTGACTTTAAAAATAAGCATGAGACCTTATGATGAAAGAAAATAGGAGCCCAAGCCCCTCAATGGGACCATGCCCTAAACCTCCAAACCCCAGTTTGGACGAGTTTTGAAAAATTGAGTTGGATAGGTGTTTCAACTCAATTGTCTTGTCTAGAAACCTATTTGAACATGAAGAGGACTCTTCGGGGCACATTTCCATGATATTTTGAGTTCATGATACGTGGTGGGCCCCGCTAGAAAATAAAGGTTTTGTGAAGATTTCAACTCTTGCTCAAATTTGAGGTGGATGATGTTGATAATGTGTTATTCAACTTCATGAAGTCACTTAGTTACTCATTTGGAGAAAATTGGAGTAATGGTTGCCATATTTGAGCTTACCGATAAAAGGAGCTTGTTTTGAGAAGCTAGTGAAGAAAAATGAAGGTAACCATGTTGAATTGCATTGAATTGATGTTGTTTCTTTGCCTTGATCACTCTCTTCATGTGTCATATGATGTATGGAAGTGCATGGTTCCGTTTTTAAAGTTCATGTATTGCTTAAAGATGATTGAGCCAAAACTGTCCTATTAGGCCTACTTGAGAAGCATGTCTGAATGGGTATGAAGATGAAACTTTCTCCATTTGACCTATGGGTCTACATGCTTGAACATGTTGTATACATCCAAATTGAAGTGTTACAGGGGATAGGGAGCTATGAAAAGTTCTTTGGAGGTGTTTGACCACATTGTATGGAAGACTAGTTTTTGTGTCTTCAAGACTAGTCAGACTAGTTACAAAGATCCAAGCTTTTGGAAGCCTTATGCCCTGAATTGGAGTAGTATGAGAAGTGGATGAGATAGTAGACTTCATGAGCTTTCCATTGATAAGCTACTCGCCTCATGATGAAGAGATTTGAGGTATGTATCAGCGCAATTCTTGAAGACCAAATTCAGAGATGTTGAAACTAGTCAGGAAAGTCTTGCAAAGTGGTGTTTCTTGATGTGTTAAGTCTTGAGTTGGTTATTACTGGTAAAGTTTAATGAAAGTAGACATCCTAAGCTTCATTTTGATATATTACTTGGGTCATGAAGATGAGTGGAAGTGGTCTAGTTAGATGGTTTTTCAGAACTATGTTTGTAGAAGCTAATTTAAGCACACTTAGGAGCCTAAATAAATGTCTTGGCTAATGTGGCGAGTTTCTATGCATACAAGAGCATTATTTGGTTTGATGGGACTATGTACCACGTGAGTACAAAACTGGAATCCTTGTGGACAAGTTTGAGAGCTAGAAGACAAAAGAATAAGTGATTTGAAGAGTCATGGTATATGAAAGGTCAATGGTCATGTCTAAAAGTTATATTTATTCATGTAAGCTAATATTTTGGGAGCTATGTTGTTCAAGAAAGATGATGTTGTTGTTCTTGATAAGGGATCAATGCTAATTTGAGAAAAGAATGCAAAAAAGATGATGAGCTAAAATAGAGATCACATCAAGTTGATGTAAGCAAACAAGTGAAGAAGGTGATCAAACATGTGTTGTATAAATGAAGTTTGAGTGGTTGCTTAGAGTTTGGGAGTGGGTGCTTCTTAGAAAGTAGGCGCTTGTCAAATTTCTCAAGTGGGTGCTTGATTGTATAATGGAGTGGGTGCTTCAAATTTGCAGTGGGTGCTTCAAGGAGAGTGGTTGCTCACCACATGGTGAAACCATTGTAACTTTATAGGACAATTGTCCGAGTTAGTTCTCTGGTTCGAGTGGGTTTTTGTCCCTTGACAGGTTTCCCACTTTAAATCTTGTCTCCTCATGTGTTCATATGTGTTTGTTACTCTTTCTATTTCATGGTTGGATACTCATGTCTCTCATGGTTAACATAGTTAAGTGTGGTTGATTGAATCATTTAAAATTGCATCAAATTTTAATAAACACTGATTCACTCCCCCCCCCCCCTCCCCCCCTCTCAGTGCCTAGAATTATTAGGTTGTGGAGCCTATTTTCATGTGTGAAAGTATTGAAGACTGTACACTTTTCATGTATCCTCGTCGGGGTTCGGGGGCGCAGCCCTCGAATTTTTTTTTGGGTCTTAAAACGTGCCCGATATATCGGGAAACGTGATTTTCTCATATGGGTGGGATTTTGACCTATAGGTTTATGGGATGGTTTTTGCCCATGGTTTTGATACCCACGGTTTTGTAAAACTGCTTAAGCAGTTGTCTATTTATATGGTTTTATGCATATGATAGAAGTATGAAAAACATTGTAGATGTGCTTTGAATTCGGGTGTGAATTCTATAGAGTTTGTTGAGCATAGCTCCAAACATATATGGGTATTGTATTGAGAGAGTGGTGGCTTGTAATAAAATCTGAGCAAGTGATTCTTGGTGGACGTAGCCCAAATTAGGTGAACCACGTTAAATACTGTCTTTTTGTGTTGTGTTATTTTATTCTGCACTTTTATTTGAGATTTTTAATATTTTCTACATATTAGTCTCTACTGTTGTGATTCTATGAGGGATTATTCCGCATATTTTATCCCTTATTTCTTAACAAGAATTTCTAATAGAGAGGGGATGGGAGATGCACCCTACTTGAATCCACCTCTATGTATATCACTTAGGACTATATAACCGATCTCTAGTTAAGATCCTATCATATAGTATACCCATATATAGCCATATAGATCTGATTTATAGGTTCAGACTTGTTGACTTGACTTACATATCCACTCGGGAAAAAACATGCCATATACGGGTAGGATAGGGAAGATGAAATGACTTGTCTGATACCTATATATTTGCACACTGGTCTATAAACAACTGAACCTAACTCAAAAAATCCATAGGATGGGGTTTGAGGGGCTGACTTGGAGTGCTTATATATATGGGGTCGAGATACAAGTGGAGTAATTAACATTTCGAGTGGATATGGTTGGTGAGAATAGAAACTACAACATATATGTCTCTATGGAAATTAAGTCTATGTTCATCCCTTGCGTCCCCCTTCCCCACCCATATATAGTTATAGACAAGGTGGCGTATATTTGGGATACCACTTAAAAATGCAGAAAATATAGAAAAATGTAGCAAAGTAAAATACTGATTTTTACTGTTAATGACCAGTTAGGACAGTGAATGGTATTTAACTTGATATCTGCACAAAATACTTGCTCAAATTGCATGAAAATTTAAATGAGGGAATCTTGCAATAATAATAATAAACACTAGAACAACATTTTTGGAATTTTATATTGCTGTTAGAGAATCACAGAGTGCCTTGGGCAGCTGGAAAACTTCTAAAATCCGTAAATCACCAAATACACTAGCATAAATTTAGGGTCTTTGGAAATACATTAACATATACAAGGAATAATATTTCCACCGAAATATCTATCAACAACCGACTGGAAAACCCCCAAATAAAGGCTGAGAGTCGCCACACTTGGGACAGGGGTTAGAAAATGATGGACGCACCTCAACGTGCTGCCATGCCTAGCCCAAAAGGCTGCCATGAATCTGATTTGGGCCCCTCTGCTTGTCTTCCCTAAATGCCCACAAAACCCACGAGATCCTTCACGAGATGCCTTCAATGAGCAACCACACTCTACCCCAAATGGCTGTCATGTATCTGATCTACTGCCGTGATTCTGTTCTAGAAGCCCACTGATTATCCTCTCCAAATGCTGCTAAGAATCTTCAAAACCCTATCTCTGAGACCTCTGATATTGTCTCTACCACACAACCCTGAAAACGGATCCAGAATGACAGACTAGGGTAGATATCTCACTACCAAAGAATGCCCTGCTAGCTAGGGACGAGTCTCTCACCACCGAAGCTAGGGTCCCTGTGGGATTTGAATCCACAAGATATAGATACACAACATCGGTAGCTACACGTGAAGGGGTCAATAAAATGTATGTCCAAAAGTGTCCTTTCCTTACTCTCCCCGCTTCTTATATACTTCTCCTTAGGAAAAATGAGCTCCAATAGACCCTAGACATGCATTTCATTCCATAGAGGGGCCAATAAAAAGAAAACTAAAGTTACTTTTTCCCTTTTAAGTCGCCATGGTCCAAAAGTGACCCCTAAGCGCAAAATGTGGATATTAGTACCATGTGGCCCCTTCACAATAACCCCCAATGTCCACAGGCCATTGGGGATGACCCGGCTTGGACTTGAGTTGACCCTTAGGCCTTTGGCATAGAAAAGGGGACATTGCATCCCTCCCTTCCCAAGAAATGCTTGACCCCAAGCATTATCCTGTCATGCTGTAGAGGATGAATACCACGCTGCAAGTTTCTCCACCTCACCCTACAGTCAACTGATGATCGGTGTGATGCGAAGTAACCAAGACACCCCATGTAGTGATCATGCTCTCCATTCCATGTATCGAGAACAATGTTTCTCCGTAAAGTAGTAATGATGCCCACACTGACTCTCCCCTGGTACCCACACCGAAAGTGCCAATCTGTCTAATCCCTGCCAATGCAATGCTATCATAATGTGATCACTCACTGCCTCTCTAATTGACTCTTGGGTATGAAAGTTCACACTGAATCCCGTAGAGTCCCCTAAATCCACCTATGAAACAACCTGTATACGCGCAAATGGTGCTAATTCTCCCACCTGACCTGCACTCGTGTGAGAGGAAGGCTCCTCATAATGTATCTCAATGTGTCCTGTGGAGGAAAAGTCCCAAGACTCCAGTAGACAGTCAACCAGTAGTATCGGCTCCACATAGTCCACCTCTTTCACTAAATGTGAACCTAATAAATAACCATGAGTCAATTTCGTCTCTCCACTGAATAACACGTGGGTGAAGTGATCACCGGGCATATAAGCAGTAAAAAGCATAGGAGTGTTGTCCCATGTCGATTCAAAAAAAATGATCCCGTAAGCTCAGAATTCTCATAGTGACAAACCATATATGCATGTATAAAGTTAAGGAAATCCTCCCTCAACCTCTACCATATGATTCTCTCAGACATGAGCCTGTAGGTCTCATTGAAGCTCAAACATCTAGTCATGGAAGAATAATGCACATGTCACAATATCTCCATCCTCCACCATGAATCTGACACAAGGCTCAATCTTCCCCGAGAGAGGATAATCTCATCCTCCAATATGTAGTTGTTATCTTGTAAGTGACCATTCAGATTCTCACAAGTGTGTTGGTTCTTGGAGTACTCAACAAGCCAATGAGGTCCCCCCATCAACCGAGACTTCAAATAACTAGCATAAAGATAAACTCGGATGATCTGAACCTGTAATCCCAATCTCAGTAATATTATCATGTGCAACGTTGCTGGTCACACCCACATCCATTATAATCCATATTGATCCACAACAATAAAACTCCTCACCATGCCGGATCATCCTCTCCATCCCCTCAGCTATAACCACCCTAGGTACTCTTGTAGATAATCCCCTCAAAATCACATTCTTGCCCTCTAGATTTAAACTTCAGCTCCATCGTTCTGAAAGTTAGTCCGAATCTCACCAAGAGGGTGAAGCCACTGCACTCCCAAGCACTATGTTGGCCATTCCCATACCAACGATGTGGAGATAATCGGTAACTGTATAGTTACCCATCGTGATGCTCACTTAGGGGACCCACCGTGTGCCCCTCATAGACTCTCCATTGGCTATAACCAGGTTGAGGTCCTCAAAATCCTATGTCTGTAATCCTCACCTCTCAACCAATGAGGCATCAATATAGTTGTGGGTTTCCCCACTCTCAATGAGTTCCCCAACTTTCCGACCCTGCATAACTCCTCTAATCCTAAATGCCTTGTACATTAGAGTACTAGACAATACGGCTATAATCTCTCGAGGAAACGTTTCCTCCTCTTTCCTCCCATCAACACTATCCAACACAACCCCATCTCCATCATCAACCTCGAGAGTCTCTATCTCCTCACCTTTGTCACCATTTCTCTCCTCGAAGACCTCAATGAACCAGGCCTTTCCTCTACCTCTGAAATCACGTTCTGGAATCCAAGGCGTGTGGCAATCGAAACATATTTTCTCTCGCCTCAACTCATCTCTTTCCTCTCAGGAAGTGATTGGATTCTTAGCCACCTCTTGCCTTGGTGGAGGCTCCCTCTGCTGACATTCATATGATCTAGATGGAGGTTCCCTTTGTTGTACGCGTGGTGGAGCCCTTGGATTTGGAGTGGATAACTCTAAGTTTCGAGCTTTCCTAACAGCCTCGTGAAAAGAGGAAGGCTCAGATGCCTTTACAAACCCAGCGAGAGCATCTGTCAAAGTTCCTGTGAATAGTGAAATCAACCTCATCTTCGTGACTTCGGGTACCATAACTGATAATCTATGAAAATCTGCGATATACTGATCCAGGGGGCCAGTTTGTCTCAAATGAGTCAACTCTCTGAAATACTTGTCAGGGTCCCTTCTATCAAATCTTCTCCCCAGTCTCTGCGCGAGCTCTGTATAAGTAGTTATGCATATGTGTCCATGTGTAATCAACCCATGATGCCCCTAATCATGAACGTCTCCCTTGAGATGTAAGATTGCAAACTTAATTGCATCTTCCTCACATGTAGGGTTCAAGCTGGAGTATGTATTCAACTTCTGAACCCAAGACTGTGCAGTACACTTCTTAGAGCCATCGAAGTGTGGAAGGGAAATCTGTCCCAATCTCCTCTATAACTCTGGTACCTGTGTCTCATGATCTCTCTTGGGTCTACTACCAATCTTCATTTTGTAATATTCCTGGTATGACATGTTGTTACGAAGGCCCTCACTCAAGGTCTGGTACCTCTCCCAACAAGACTCCTCATCCGAAATATCTGCTGGTTTCTGTACATGTGAAAATATCTGAAGCCCCAAGGGCTTGACTGAAGAATAGGGAGGCCGATTGCCCTGAACTGTCCACTCTGACCTCTTTGACCCTGTTGTCCCATACTGCTAATTTCTCCTCTATTTATGACTGCTATTATACACAGTCCAGCGGGCTGTAGATGATTAAAAAATATTCTCTTCCCCTTTTTAGCAAACATAGAACCAACGCTAGTACCTAGAGAGGTACTCTCCCTTCTTGCACTAGAGTCTCCAATGAATAAATCATGCTTTCCAACCCTTGTAATCCCACAAGACACATTTGAATTACTTCTTTGGCTTAAGAAGTCAGTAACAAAGTTTTTAAAATAAGAATAGATAGTTTTCGATAATGGCCACATATTACCAGGATCCCATAGCTTATAATGCCCATGAGCAATTGTATCTGTTAAGTGAGCTAAAACTTTCCACCATATATCATCCACCAGATGCTCATATACACATAGCTGGAGCAATGGTCCAACAATCCCCATGATGAAGACTTCATCATCTACCTTACCATGCATCTCATGATGGAAATAAATGGGAATAGGCCACCATAAACAAGACACATTAGTGTGCTCTTCATACCTTTCAAGGCCATCAATGTCCTCTGTGTGTTCAAGATAGACATATGTTGAGTTACCCCCAACATTGTTGCCTGAGTGCCTATTGAAATTATCTGAAAGCTGATCAATAGTTGCTAGTTTGGAAATTACAGTAGGCTGCAATTTCACACTAGTGTCCATGTGAGGCTCCTCCTCATGTGCCAACTACTCCATAGAGTCTTCTTTCGTGGGTGTAGGCTTCCTTGCATCATTTTCCTACATATTTTCCTTGAAATCTTGTTGGTGTTGTCTCAGTTGGGTGGCTATCAATCTAGCAGCTCTAGCTCCGCTATTCCATTCCTCACACTGTTTTAGAGTTTCCATTGCATCCTCTTTACTTGCATATAAAAATTCCTTCTCCTGAGATGGAATAATTTCTCCAACAAGCAAAGTTTCACTAATGCGATTATTTTTCTCAATGGAAATCATACCTTTTTCTCTAGAAGCTTCTTCTTCTTCAAGTGAGTTCCTTTATAACTCAGGTACCGACATATGATGATATTTCTTGGGCTTGCTACCAATATTCATTATGCAATAATCTGGAAATGGCATATTATCTCTAAAATACTTACTCAAAGATTGATATTTCCTCCAACAAGAATCCTCATTAAACACCTTTATTGGATGCCCTTTATCATTGTTCTCACCATGTTCCTTATTGACCCTAGATCTATTTTGATTCACATTTTGAGTGAGTTGACTCAAATAAAGGTTAGTGGCTTCCTATTGTTTCACCCTGTTGGTGAACATTTCCTTCATAAAACCCACATTGAGATCTTTCCAAACTGCCATATTTAACCCACACATGTTGGAGGAACAACTGCTCGGATACCTCTATAATATCCCCAATGGGGATACAACTTAAAAATGCAGAAAATATAGAAAAATGTGCAGCATCAAAGTAAAATACTGATTTTTTACTGTTAATGACCAGCTAGGATAGCGAATGGTATTTAACTTGATATCTCACAAAATACTCCACTCAAAGTGCATGAAATTACGAGGGAAGCTTGCAATAATAATAATAAACACTAGAATTTTTTTTTTGGAATTTTACATTGCTGTTAGAGAATTACAGAGTGCCCTGGGTGGCTGGAAAACTTCTAAAATGCCGTAAATCACCAAATACAAAGCATAAATTTAGGGTCTTTGGAAATACATTAACAGATACAAGGAATAATATTTCCACTGATAGATCTATCAACGACCGACTGGAAAACCCCCAAATAAAGGTTGAGAGTCGCCACGCTTGGGACAGGGGTAAAAAAATGATGGACGCACCTCAGCGTACTGCCATGTCCAACCCAAAAGGTTGCCATGAATCTGATCTGGGCCCTCTGCTTGTCTTCCCCAAATTCCCCCAAAACCCATGAGATCATTCACAAGATTCCTTCAACGAGTGGCCACACTCTGCCCTAAATGGTTGTCGTGGATCTGATCTGTTGCCATGATTCTGATCTAGAAGCCCACTGATTATCCTCTCCAAATTCTGCCAAGAATCTTCAAAACCCTGTCTTTGAGGCTTTTGATATTGTTTCTACCACACAACCATAAAAATGGATTCAGAATGATAGAATAGGGTAGATATCTCACTACTGAAGAATGCCCTGCTAGCTAGGGACAAGTCTCTCACCATCGAAGCTAGGGTCCTTGTGGGATTTGAATCCACAAGCTGTAGATGCGCGACAACAACTACACATGAAAGGGTCAATAAAATGTACGTCCAAAATTCCCTTTCCTTACTCTCCCCACTCCTTATATACCTCTCCTCGGAAAATGACCCCCAATAACCCTAGGCACATTTCATTCCATGGAGGGGTCAATAAAATAAAAGTAACTAAAATTACTTTTCTCGTTTAAGTCGCCAAGGTCCGAAGTGACCCCTAAACGCCAAACACGACAATTAGTATCATGCGGCCCCTTCTCAATAGCCCCCAGTGTCACCAGCCCCTTGGATATGACCACAACTTGGACTCGCTTGACACTTAGGCCTTTGGCGTAGAAAAAGGCGACATTACAGATACACTCTCAATGACATATCTCATTAGTCTCATCGGTCCCACCTGAGTCTAAATGGAAAGTATAGATGTCCCTATCTATCTGTATGGTAGTGAGATCAACCCCCCCACTCATCTATATAGAGTGAGATGGTATATCTCAATCAAATTGGAAGGTCGAGTTTGAGATGTCACTGCCATATAATAGAGTTAAATAGGGTGACCCACACATTTCTATAATAATTATTGTCTTACATAAAACTTGTGTCAATGTTTTGCTTGTAAACTCCAACAATTACATTTAGAAATAGGGGGGTCATCCACAACAAAAAATTATGTAATCTTTATTTTTGTTAACTCAATAAAATTCATAATTGAATCTGACTCTTAAGCGATTATTGGACTTCTTAATAAGCAAAACATGATTCAGTCTTTTATTTAGCGTATGTCACAGATTCAAGAAAATATTTGTATTTTGGCTCAAACTTTCCAGACAGTTATTTATGTTCATGCTCCTCGAGAGAGTAATAAAGTGGCAGATGTTTTGGCCAACTGGACTTTGGATCAGGAAAATGTTCATGGGACATGTCATATTCCTATAGGGTGGTCCATGGAGAAAAGACAAACACTTCATCGAATTCTTCATTTGGATGAATCACATGGACGACTTCTTCTTGTTGTACCATGCTTTAAGTTGTTACCATGGTATCTATAAGGATGTTTCTTGGTGTATTAGTTACAATGCTTGGTGTTGTACCCATTTGTAACATGTTTCTTGATGATTAATGGAAAAAAATAAATAATTGAAATAGATTGTGGGGCCTGCTTTTTGGTAGAATATTGTGGGCATTGTGGTGTAGGTATTTTCTAGTAAAATACCTAGAAGTTATGAATATAAAATTATGGAATGAAGTTTAAAACACTTGTAAAAGCCTTTGGAGCATTTAGTATGTTGTAAATCTACGGTAACAATTATCACATCTAGGGAATTAATTAAGGGAGTGTGTTTAGAGCCCCATGTTCTATATATTCACAATTCCTCATGTTTAGTTTAAAACATTCAATTAATATATAATGTTTAACATATAGTAAATATTCAAAATTAGTGAAAAAAGAAATGGTATGCAATTCTAACTCTTTAAACATACATTGTCCATTTAAAATTTGTGTACATGTGGGACTGCTTTTTGGTAGAATATGTGGGCATTGTGGTGTAGGTATTTTCTGGTAAAATACCAATAAATTATGAATAGAAAATTATGGAATGAATCTTAAAACACCTGTACAAGCCTTTGGAGCATTTAATGTGTTGTACATCTATGGTAACAATTATCACATCTAGGGAATTAGTTGAGGGAGTGTGTTTAGAGCCCCATGTTTTGTATATTCACGATTCGTCAAGCTTGCACATGTTTTAATATTCAATTAATCTATAATGTTTAAAATATAGTAAATATTCAAAATTAGTGAAAAAATAACTGGTATGTAATTCTAACTCTTTGAACATACATTGTCCATTTAAAATTTGTGTACATGGTAATGAGCAATTTTTCTCTCTTTAAACATACATTGTCAATTTAAATGTTGTGCACATGGTAATGAGCAAATTTTATCTGTTTGAACATACATTGTCCATTTAAAATTTGGGTGCATGTCAATGAGCAATAAGATAACATGATTTACCTTTGGTTATATTACATACTCCATATGCCTCATTAAGGAAAATCATAAAGTACATAATAGAGAATACCACTAATGGTACAACTTGTGAAACACAATTGCTTCAAGAAGATGAATTAAGGATGGTTAGGATTATTTGTGAGATACAACACGAGTCATTGCAGTCCGCCCTTTCCATAGCTAAAAAATGATACACGATGAACTAAATTTAGGGAATAATAGTCATCAACCAAAGATATAGTACTGGAGAAAAGGTAATGAAGAAGAGAGGTATGTAGCCAACTCTCATTTATGTTACAATGTCAATTAATTTCTTGAGCAAAATGGCACATTGTATTATCATTAATTGGATCATTGAAGAGAAAATGAGACCCCTCACCATTCAAGAACATCTCATAGCAACGGAACACTATAGTTAAGGTCTACAACAAAATTCTCATAATGTCCCCATCACTTTCAAACCGTGAAACCTAGGGCTAGTCTAGTGGTGCAATTCGTTGTAACCCAAAACATGTCTATAGTGGAATAATCCATCACTTCAAAACAATAGTCCAACCATTGTAAAAACAATGTCAATTTTTCTATACCTTTCTCCTCAGAAACCATGATGCTCATCTTTGAAAACCTATTGACAACAACAAACATGTGTGTTTTGACACTTTATCATAGATAGTCCAATCATGTAATCCATAAATGTATGGAATTAGTAGAAGTGTGTAAAGTCTAAATTTCACTGTGCAATTTGTGATGTAAATAGGAATGCAAGACTAGATTTGGAGCTCAACATTGATGAGCATGTGTGGCCATTAGAAATGTGATTGGAATGTGGCTAAAGTCTTTGTAGCACTGAAATGGCTTCATATCTTGGCGTATGCCTCTCAAATGAGTCTTTGGTGAGGTGTGCCATTAGGAACACAAAGATGACCAAGCTTGTAGAGAAGAATGTCAGTGAAGTAGAATTCCCAAACACGTTCACCTTACAAAAGAGAGGTATATGTGTTTGTAAAGTATGGTAATTGAATAGAGACACCTAATTTCAAAATTTGTGGATGTGTGTGCAACACAATGATGAAAATGTGTATTTGTGGTTCACTAAAGCAATTGACAACCTTATTGTTCTTTCCCTTGTGTTTTATCACAAGATGAAATTGTTGGCGGTGAGTCATCTATTTCATCTATTGTACATTCTCTTGCTTAATTTGCATTTATAAAAATTGAAGGGGATTATGATCAAAATGAATAAATATATTCTTACCCAAGAAGAAATGGTGCCATTGTTTAACTATTTGCACAACAATGTACAAATATTTTTCATAAGTGCGTTTGAATTGTGTTGTTGAATGTATCTACGTGGTATATGACTAGATGTCCATGCTGCTTGAGTCTAGCATTATGAGATCATGTGTTGAGTATAGATGTTGCTTTAAAACCTTGAAAGTGAGTTGTTGCATAGGAGTCCAATCAAACTTGTCTTTTGCATGTGTTGTTAGGTTGAGAGGCCATGATATGTGTGAGAAACAAAGGAAAAACATGTGGTAGAAGTTTGTGAGTTAAAGAAATCTCTTCAATTCTATGAGACTACACAAAGTAGGCCACTATTGGATCACTTTGATCTTCTTTGGATCTACATGTATTCATATGTGGTCAATAATGTAGCCCAGATGTTCGGTATGGTGAATATTGAATTATATCGCTGAATGTCTTTAAGTGGTATGTGACTAGATGACCATGTTGCATGAGTCTAACATTATGAGATCATGTGAGTACAAATGTTGCTTGAAAATCTCAAAAGTGAGTTATTGCACACGAGTCCAATCAAACTTGTCTTTTGCATGTGTTGTTAGGTTGAGAGGCCATAATATGTGTGAGAAACCAAGGACAAACATGTGGTATCCTCGTGAAATAGAGCCATTGTTTCACCAAATGCGTGAAAGAAATGTGACCTCACGAGCTACAATGATTGCATTATTTGCACAGATGGCTCTGTTTGACAAAATGCCTCAAATAGACGCCTTATAACAACATAAATTTATGCAGGCTATGCACAAAATTATATTTGTGGGAGAGGAATTTGTAACTTTAAAGTAGAATACAATTGATAAGGTATAAAGCCAAACCCCACAACCTGCATGCGAATACCTTTTTCCTCCTCTTAGTCACATTTTGTTGATGTATGAGATTAGATGCTAAAGGAAAACATTGAATTTGTGTATTTTTATTTTACTTATTTTGTTTGTTGTTGTTCGAGAAGCATGCACAAGGCACATCATACATGTACTGTTTAAATTAAAAATGGGGTGACCACAGAGATGATTAGCATGGATCCTACACAAGGATGGTGGATTTTTTAAAAAAATTCCTAAAAGAATAATATTTCATGGAGCAACAATGATTGCTTGGATGTGCCCAAAATGGGTTGTCAAAAAGACTTTAAAAGCGTGTACGAAGATGCAGTTACATCATTCGCACCCAATAGACCCTCAATTTATTTCTCAAAATGCCTTAAAGAAATATATTTATCCTAGACTACATAGGTTAGTGTTTATGCACAAATGTTAGTTAGTTAAAATGGCTTAGATAATTAAGAAAAAGTTGTTGACAGGTGTAAGCAAAAACATTACAACCTTTTCCAACATCCTCCCATCCCGTGTCAGGTATGGAGCCTTGAGCAAGACATAGATATCTGAAAAATCATAGTGGGTAGGAGAGGTAACATTCAAATGCCTCAGAGAATGTTTTAAGGCATATGTTTTTCCTTATTAATTTACAGAATAGAATCAAGGGATAAGTTTTAGTTTTTATGAAATGCTGTAACAAACTGTGGTCTTGTGGATCGCATGGTTTTCATACTGCTTAAAGCCCATTGTATGTATGTTCGAGTACCTGCAGGCATGGTTTTCTCACCTTGAAATTGCTATAATTTTTGTTATTGGTACTGTCCCTTTTTCTATGAAATTGTACTTGCTAATAAAACTAAGGAAAAGTTTATGGTCTTAATTAAATGAATCGTAGTTTCAAACATGACAAAAAGGGGCTTTCTCCTATACAACCTAAATGATTATTTAACCATCAACCTGTACTCACATACCAATACCTAATATGTTGTAAAACCAAAGTATCAAAACTAGATGATCCATGTGCTCGCTTGAATTGGCGAGATTGAGTTGAGTCATCAACTAAACTACCCTTTTGTTTACCTTACAAAGGTAATAAAATGCGATTTTTCAGTGATTCACAAAACAACTCTTTGAACCCTAAAATGGTAAATTTGAGTTGTGATTATGCTTCGCTTGTCATTTGGAGTGTTGTATCAAACATTAGAACATACCTTGAATGACTGCATTCATGCATTTTTTTTCACCCCTCTAGGATCCATGTTAACCTTTTTTACAGTTTTGGGAAGGTGATGAAAGTCAAAATTTGGGTTTGGTTTTGGGTTTTCACCGTTTGGACCCTCGAGAGAAGAAATGGATATCTGTCTCCATATACCTCTAGTATTTATCCATAAAAATTTCTCGCGATCCTTATTTATGATAAAAACACCTTGCCAGTTAGTTTTACAAGGGGGTTTTATAGGCCTTTGGATCATTGGGTGACCAATTCAGACTAGTCTAATTACTACCAGTGGCTCTGGAAATGTAGTTGCCATTTGTACCATATTCGTCAAGTTATAAGTTTCACGTCAAATCCTATGAATTCCCTATATATAGGAGAGCATATAAAAATTACCTCATGGTATGTCCACCTATCAGAAAGTCTATTTTTGAATGCATTTTCTTAGCCCTTGGGCTAAATTTGGACATTTTCGCAAACTTGTAGGAAAATGTAAAAGAATGTTGTGAGACCCTCTCCAAGTAAAATAACTGACGAAAAACTTGTAGACACTTATAGATGACTATATGGAACTCTCTTTTGTGGCTTGTTTTGAGAAATTTGATTGTCAGTAAAATGGTGTTTCTCTCTCCTCTCTCCCTCCATCTCTCTCTCCTCTAGTTAGGAAATGAAATGAATGTATCTCTAACTCTCTCTTGGTTGCGTGCTAAGTATTATAATCATGTGAATGGAAAACTATGAAAATTTGAATTATGCTAGATTTTGGGTAGATGCCATGCAAACAGTTCGTGTTATCACCATGTGATGGTTGCAGGGTACCCGGGTTAAATAAAAAGTGAAGTGTTGTTGGTGTTCGCATAATAACAAGTGATCTTGAAAACATTGAACTTCTATATGATATACCAATGCTATTGTTTATAAATAGAATTTTCATTATATTGTTTTCCGTGTGATGAATATGACATTGTTAACATATTTAGAAAGTATGTTATATTGTACTTAGTTACTCTTTTATATGTTGACTAAATTGGAATACTTGGTCGTACTTTTATATGTCGATTAGGTAAACTAAGTTTTTTGCACCTTGTTGCTATGGAAATTGATGTAAAAAGAAACCTATTGATATTATCGGAATCATTAAAGGAGGGTGAAGTTTAAAATCTTATAATTTAGAGCTAATTGTACCATGTAAATTTTGGATGTTGATTGCTAATAGGAAAGTGGATAGTAATAAATTGAGAATGACATATGTTATCTATTTTCTATTAATGTATTGACCTAAGGAACTCACTTAATCATCCTGAGGAGGGTAAATTTTGAAATCATGTTACTTAAAGCTAATCATACCATGGTAATTTTGGATGTTCATTGTCTAGTAAATTGGATATTAATAATTTGAGAATGTTATATCTTGTCAACTTGCTACTGGTGTGTGGTCCTAGAAAACCAATTAGTCTTCAAGAGAAACAACCAACTTGTACTAGTGTGTTCCCATTTAAACAAAAATCAATGATCAAACTTATAGCTTAAAATATTAACCCTTTCTATAAGGAGTGATTCCCTTGAGTTACCCTATGCTTTATTTCCATAGGGGAAATGAACTTGGTTAACTTTTAATTGTGTCATTTCCATTTCTTTATAAATATTACATTATATTATATGTCACAGAAATGGGTTTCACCATGATCGCCTTCATGACCATCTTGGGGTAGTTAAATTTTGTAGCTCATCCATCGTTAGTACATGGTCTTTCAGAATGCTACTTCTCTTTCCTGCATGGAGCCGAATTGTCACTTTTGCAAGTATTGAACTAAAGATTTGATAATAGAGCCAAACTCACATCATGAATGAACCCCATTGCGACATTATTAAGCCTTAATGTTAAAAAAAATATTTCCTTAGTAGGTAGGAATGGAAAAACCTAAGGATTTTACAAAGGTCTTGTGGGTTAAGGATATTGCACTCTAGTTTGATTTGCAGTAGGGAGTAGAACCCTTGGGTATAAATTGAAATATATTGAACCTAAGAACACTTAGAAAGTTTAATTGTGGACGAAAACTATTTTTCACTCATAACTATTGATAATGGATTCTTAAGATGATGGATAAGGGATAAAGGGAAATTTGAGACTTGTCCCTTTTAACTCGATGCAAACCCTCTTTTACGTATAAAAAACAATGCCAACTAAGTATTTAAATTAAGTAGTTAGTTGTAATAATTTGAAAGCGAAAGGAGTGTATCCGTAGTGTTTAAGTGTTATAATGAGAAGGAACATGAAATCTACCTACCCTTAGATCAACAACCTTCCTTTTACTTCATGTGAACCTCCCTTTTTGTAACGAAGGTAAAGTAAAAACCAAGTACACATGATTCTTAGAAACGAATCCTTAGGACAAGTATTGTTAGACTCATGTGTGTTTAAATGTTTGTATTGACCATCAAGTTATATAGATTAAGTGTCATAAGAGAAACTAACAAGATCAAATGGAACCATTATAGGTAGAATGTGAAATGAAGTAAAGAAAATACAATCTAGTATACAAAAGAATAAAAGTTTACATGTTAAATGCTCTTTGAATAATTAAGGTCAAATAATGAAATATGATTGTAATAAACATGTAACCATGAAAATTTTGTGTCATGGAATGTGCCTATATGTAATTTTTTATTGTAGTTGGATCATTGTTTTGTACTTTGTCATTTGGGAAGACGTGGTTTGATGTGCATCATGTGTTTTCATGTGGTTATGTTTTCTTCTTGTTGGAGCGAGGTTTCATCATTGATTATTGGAGGAATAAGGTGTAGCTAGTGAATGAAGGAATAAGGGGAAGTGCGTGATATAATGGAGGGATGAGGGGTATGTCGAAGTTGACGCGGTGGGTAGGATTTGGAGGAACCAAAGGATAGCCAAGATTCCTTCTTAGAGAGATAAGGGGTAGTTGCAATGATGACCTCTCCCCATTGTAAGCCTCTTACGTAGGCTTGGAATTTAGAGATAAGGGATGTGAGGGACATCAAATTCCAAGGTGATCCTGGAGCTGACATGTGGCAGAGATTCGGCGGCAGGGAATTTGAGCTCCCAATTGCACCCGGGGGCTAAACTTACAATCCCCAGGGTCGCATGAGGTTTTATAGGTCATACGGGGGATGGGTGCATTTTTTCTAGGTTGATGTCCCTGACCATGAGGAACTTAATGGACACAAAACCCCGCCAGGATCCTGGAGCTGACACATGTCCTCCCAAAATTTGGCTAACTCCTGAACTCACTCCAAGAGGACAACTTGAGATGATGATATCTTGAGCTCTCGATGGACTTTTTTGGTGAAATTTTATATGATCCTGACTAGAAATGGACTTTTAAATCCAATGGTGGAGTTATCATGTCTTGATTCTTCCATATGATCCTTGAAAAATAGGATTTTTGATTTGGTATTCCACTTGTGCATGAGAAAAACTGCTTGTATACCTAATGCGCCAAAGTGTTGTGAAAAAACTGATTTCACCATCTTGTAGGACTTGGAATTATCTTTCTGATGATTTTTTTGTTTTTCTCCTAACTCCATCTAGAGCTTCTGAAATCACCTTCGGAAGCCCAACAATTGTTTTGGCCTGTGCACTGACTAGGTGTGTGAACCCCAATTTTAGCAAAACTGCCCCAACTTCTCTGATCCCTTCCAGAATATTTTTGAATCATTTCCATGATGTCCCAAGACATTTTAATCACCTCTAAGTTCATTTGGCTCTTCTACTCCTCTCCATGGGGTTGCTCCAGCCTTAGGAAGGCCAATGATGACCCTTCCCACAATTGACTGTAGCTTGTAGCTTTTAATGAACTCCTAAAATCACCTAGGGGGAATGAATGGAATTTCTTCAATCACCTACGGGGATGAGATAACATTAATCGAGAGGTCACTTGGATTGACTGGACAGACCCGGGGTGTCTTGGAATGATAGGACTTGAAAAATTAACACATGGGCATAATTGTCATGCTCGGAAATTATTGATTTCCTTGTTGCACATTTGCATGACAACAAGTGGAAAAGAGGGAGAGAGAGAAACACAAGGGGAAACATGTTGTGTTCAAATCCATGTCTAAGGCCTCACAAGGAATCCTCCCTCACTACCCAAATTGGTGTGGGTCATGTACCAGAAATGGAAAGATGTGAATGATTTATTCATGTGGAACTACATCTACCAATCTGGAGCTTCAAGATGAACTCACAAACATGTGTCCTTATGGGTTGAAGGAATTATATACGAGCCCCATTTTAAAGTACTTAATGATAGTGCTCGAGGATAGTGAGACTATCAAGTCAGTAGGTGACAAGTCTATCACCTACTTGAATACATAAGCCCTGAATGAAGAACAAACATCAAAAGCCTTGATGAATTCGGCAGTCGAGGTGTACCGAATGAACCTCAAACATCGATATGAGGCGCAAAATAAGGTGTGTGATCTACATTTGGTTGACCAAGCAGAAATTCCATTGTAGAAAAGACCAAGGGATTAGAGGTGTGCACGCAAGCTATGTGCGCGAAGATAATTGAAAAAGGGTTCACCTCTAAAAAGGTGATCGTTGCACATGACCCAATTACTCAACTCGAGTTGTTGCTGGACAAAGTAGTAACAAGCGTAGACCTCAAGGAGTAAGAATACCACACCAAGGTTTTGAAGAATCATATCGAGGACCAGTTGATTGTGTGTTATGAGACCTTCACAAAATTAAAGAATAAAGTAGTAGCAATGGAAAAATTGCTCAAGACAATAAAAAAGAAAAAAGCTTGGGAGAAACAAGTGGTCAAGATCAATGTTAAGGCCGAGCACAAGAAAAAATTGACGGGATCAAAGCTATTAGAGTCCTCCTAGAAGCATGAGAAAAAGAGAGATGATGTACGATAAGACCTTCAGGGTCCTCCTCCTTGAAGCCATTGAAGCTGAAAAAGACTTAAAGGAAGTCATATGTTTATTCTCACCCAATGTTCAATAAACACACAAGGCCGTTGAAAAGGGCGAAGAGGACGAGACTCTGGGGAATCTCTTGCCCCAGACCATCAAAGGCATGAATGATGCATTAATCAAGTGGAGCGCATTCGAGGCACATGTGTGAGAAAACACACTAGGTTTGCTCAATGATGAAGAACCAAGCTTGTCAAGGGATAAACAAACAACTTAGTTTGGAGAGATGTTGACCCCACAATTTTGGTAGACTGGAAAATGTGCACAAAATAGCACTCGAAGACGTTTTGGCTTAGTTCACGCGGGAACAATCAACAATGTGTGCGCTTGGAGTATAAAGGGGAAGAAGTGGACAAAAGAGTGAAAACCAACCACAAAATGTAGTGACACGTGGTGGAAGGAATGGTAGATTGTTAATACTAACAGATCTTCTAATTTGTCAATGTAAATCACGGAGGATGGAGTCCCATCCTTCCCACAGATTGGACAAAGTCCTAGGAGTATCTTGTGCATTTAAGATGTTCACCACCTGACAGCTCTAGGAAATTACTAACCACCCCCAGTAAAAGTGACCACCTACTTTCAACAAGAAGTGGCTTGCATTTGAATTTGACGAAATGTATAAATGAACTACTAACACCCAAAATAAGGGTTGCAGTGGTTATTACTAGCAATCACATGTTAGCTGTGCGATGAAAACGACGAAGGGGATGTGTCGAAGAAGGTGAAATCCAAGGAGAGAAACATTAGAGGAGGAAGAGGGATGATGAAATGGAGATTTGAAGGATGATAAGTAAAGGAGTGGGGAATATGCTCGTGGGAGCCGATGAAGAACTATTCTTTCTTACCAATGGACATGTAGGAACATGTGTCATTAGTGTCAATTGTTGGAAGGATAAAGGGGGTGTACTATGTAATTTGATGAGGAATTATACTTTGGAGAAATGTTAGAAACAATATTTCCTAGGGAAACCTACATATGTTTGAATTCAGAAATTTATATATGCTAGATATGGAAAATTTGTGATTAAGGGTTCTTATGTCCCCAATTTTATGCACATTTGTGATAAGGGTTTCTCTTTATTGATATAAAGAGCCTCAACACATTGACTAATGCCTTTTGATCTTGAAGCCAAATAAAAATCCAATACAAATCAAAATTTAGGGATCCAATCAAGTTAAATGAAATTACAACCTTCGATGCGAGTATGCAGCCAATAAAAGCGGAGGGGAGAGACACTACATTCACATTACAGGTGTATAAAGAGGAGAACAAGTTAGAAAAGACAATAAAAGGTCCATTCCATTGTTGAAGGAGATTGCGGGGCCCTTCCACGAGACCTCCCAACCTAAATGATAAGAGCTCTAAAATAATTTATGAGAGATCAATCTGATGGGAGAAAATGACACATACCAACTGTGGACATTTAAATAGAAAGGATCTTCCCATTCTTGACATAGTTTTGGCTGGGCATTGTTAGGAAAATATCTTATTGCTCACATTTTTTATACCCGCCTAACCTCTCACGGGTTTTTTATTTTTCTATGTTTTGTTATGATCCTATTATTTAGGATCTTAGTCCATTGTATTTTTGGCCTATATAATAGCCAACTCTATATACACAAATATAGTATGCTAAGAAATCAATCTATCTTTGTTGCATGAATCTATGCATGTACCATCATCTGGTATTAGAGAAAAATTTTCATTTGCCATGAGAGTCTTCTTTGAGTGTGTGCAGACTTGTGTGGATGCAACGCTCATCTTTTGTGTCTTAATTTTCAATGAACTGCTTCACCTGCATTCAAAACAACGCCACTGACTTCCTTTGTCGTGCCCCGCCCTGGGACACCGGAAAACAGACCAAAACACACTAAAATTTAGGGTAATTTTTTTTTGAAAGTGAATGCCTAACAATACAATTACGTTTCCCGATATTAATTAATTTAACTAAATCATTTTACTTAAATGCTCAACCACTATCCCCAACCAAATTTATTTATTTGATTTCCATAAAGACCACTAGGAACACCCTAGGAAGATACCAACCCCTTTACAAAAATTTAATCAGTTTCCCGCCCCCCCTTTTTATTTAAATTATCCACACACACACAACCTAATATTTTATTTCCCATTCCCATTCCCATTAAAACTACCCATGACTCAAGGATGTAGGGTTAATTTTTGACCCTAGGATCAAAAGGATCTCAGCCTTAGATCTAAGTTTTGCCCTAAACTTTCCTTTTTCTTTCTTATTATTTGAATTGTCTTTCTTATTTTCCTTCTTTTCTTTTCTTTTCTCCTCTCATTTGTTTTGCTTATTATCATGAGCAGGTTGAGGAAATACCAAGAAGTTTTATCAAACCTAACATGACATTAGTTTGAAATTTCTTACAAAACAAGGATGGTTTCACCCCCTTTTGGTTTTTGATAAGCACAAGCTATGATTGTTTTTTTGTTTGTTTTGTAGGAGAGGGGTGGATATGTAAAAAAAGAATGGCCGCAGGGTGAAGGGGGGGGGGGGGGGTAGCAATGGCAGGGGCGGCATCAAAGGGAGGTAGAAGGGCGGTGCGGAGAGATGGTGTTGTGCAGGGTGCGAGTGAGAGGGACAGGGCAGGGAAGGCGCTAAGGCCGCGGGACAGGGGCGGCAGGGGGAGCGGGTGGGAGGCGCAGTCGCGGAGGTGGCAGTGGGTGCACAGCGGTGGGACAAGCCGCTATGGACTTGGGTGGGCAGGGTTGCACCGGAGGTAGAGGGGACGTGGGTGAGTGGGGGGGGGTAGGGTTCGACCCTCCCATCCCCACCAAACAAAAAAAAAACAGTCCATACCACAACAAAAAGAATAATACAAACAACCTTTTTTTTAAATATGGGTTTTGTTTTGTTTATTATTTCATATTTATTTTATTATTGTATATTGTTTATATATATACCTATTCATTGCCAGATTAAAAAAAACATAAATATTATTATATACATAATTCAGAATGGTGTTATCAGCTAGTAACCATTCGATTTATACATGTTAAATATGTAAGATCAAGCTATGTATGTGTAAGAAGACATATTAGTAATAGGTACAATTTTCCTTCTTATTTTGAAAATATACTAAAAGAAAATCAATCTCTTGGCTACACAAGCGAGAAACAAAGAAAAAAATAAAACTACTTTATTTCATTTAATAATATATATGTATATAAAAAAATACAAGAGAAAACAAATTGCTTAATGCCGATAATTTCATTTCCAATACACGATGGTAAGCAATAATTTTAAAACTATTTTCACTTTGTTTTCTAAATCCATGATAGTCTACCAAGAGATGTACATTCTAAAATAATAACGGTTTTTCTTCCAATTTTAACTATAAACTCCACATAGCATCATAGATTTCAATTTAAATAACAATCCCTTTTGTTAGCTAAAATTTCAAGAACAAAACTTGTTAGAGAGATAAAAAAGATACTTCTAGTAGATGTATTTTAAAGCAATACCATATCTTACATTTCTTCCTTTGCTCAATCAAAAAAAAAAAAACTCAATGCTACATACTACATACATGCTAAATTCACAAGGTAACAATCCAACAACTCCCTTTCCAAGGTTGAAAGATAGTTTTCCAATATAAAGACTACCAACTTACAAGTGATTCCAAATCACAAGGAGGATACTTTACAAAATAAGAATGCCCTTCAAATAACCATATCTTAGAGTCACAAAGAGAGAAATGCCAACAAAGTGAAGAAGACAATGAGCTCCAAGATGACAAGAGATTCCAAGCTTGAGATACATCCTTCATGCCTTCAAGAAAACCAACAAGGAGAAAGAGCTTGTTTGCCTCCCAACCATAGGCATCATTACATGCCTCTCCCAAGGTTGGGATGTATGCTAGCCTCCCCCAAGCCCATGGGAAAGAGGTCAACTAACCAAAACTTGCACAAGATGGAGGTTGAGCTAATCATGATACAAGCACACAAAAAAAAACATCACAAAACAAAACTCCAAAAATTACAAGGAGGAGAACCCATGTTCTTCCTAAAAGGGGGAAGAGAGGAGAAAGTTCTCCAAAATTTTTATTCCAATAATTTCTTGCACAAAGCAACAAACTCCATACCCTCCTTATTGCTCCTAATTTCAATCCAAAACCCTCTTTATTCCTCCTCCCTTTCTCCAAGTCCTTCTTGGAAGGATTTTCAAACCCCAAAGGGGTTTCCTTACCAAGAATGGGGAAGGAGATTCAAGCCAAATGAATCAACTTCCCCACCTCAACCATTGAGGGGAAACACTAAGATCCTACAAGGCTTGTCCATCAAGCCTTGAGGATTGAGAGGGAAAATTTCCTCTCTCTTCCCCCACACTCCAAAATTCCATCATACCATATGATGGAGGGAGTAAAAACAAGCAAGCAACCAAAATCTACATACCACAATTAACAATCTTAAGCAACCAATCTATCAACAAAAAGGAAAACAACACAACACAAGATATAAGAGCCTACCTGAAGGAAAGCTCTCCAAAAATCTTCCCAACTTCAAGTTTCTCCACACTTGACTCAAGCAATTCCCAAGCTCCAAATCCCCCCAAGCATCCAAGCAAGAAATTCCCAAAGAAAAGTCCCTCTTTTCCCATGAATGGGAATTTGAAGAGGAGCAAACAAACATCCTCACAAATGAGGGGGTGACATGTGTCACCCCTCTCCCTCATCAAGGTCAAAGATGCCAAAACAAAAGAGAGAAAGGGTAAAAATTATCTTTTTGCCCTCTTCTCCCAAATTCCCTTAAATGTTAGCAAGACAAAACTAGTGGAACTTTTGATAAACACACAAATCCACATCCCTTACATGGATGTGACTACACAAGAGGTAAAAAGGGAGGGAAAACTCCCTCTAGCCTTGAAAATAAGCCCCCCTACCCATTAGGTAGGGTCCAAGGGCTCATTTTTATGTTAGGGGGACTCCCAAGCTACAAGGGAGTCCCCAAAAATGCCCAAAATACCCTAATTTCGGGTTTTACATTTTTGGCACAAGGGTAGAGGGTGTGGGGACCACCCAAGGGTCTCACATGTGACCCTAAACCCTTGTGATCAAGTGACTCATTAAACAAACTCAACAATTTAAAAGAAAGTGGGATTATTAACTCCCAAAACAAGTTTACAACTTCACTAGCAACCCTAAACAAAATTAATAATTCAAAACACAATACATTACAAAAATTGGTGACACTCATAGTGCCCAAAAATAATAATCTCCTATACTAAGGCTTCACAAATGAACATGGCTAGGACTCAGCCCGTGGGCTGCTTGTGCAAGATTGAGTAGCTGGCCTGAATCCCACGTTCTCCTGTAAACCTGTCACCTACACACTTATTGCACACATTAACCGCACCTGTCCGATACAATATAATTCAATGACATAGTAAGATATCAATGCGTTCTAAACTAACCTAACATCCTACTGAAATCAAGATGCGACAACGTGCACAATTATACTTAATATTCCAAAAGTTAGACAAGATGCTACGTGACATATAACCATAGAATTCCACATGCAACAAATATCCATTATTATAATTATGTTCCAAACCCAACATCATATCCATTAGTATCCATGACATTACAAGAAAATGCGACAATATAGAAATTAAGCTAAATTGGCGCTATACGCCTAAATGTCCACACATGTCTAATAAGATCAAATATCTAAATATAATGTCCAAGATATAACTAATCACTGTCAAAACATGTCTATGAGCAAAGAAACAACAAGCTACTGAGCTATAAAAAGTGTGGGCACTACATCCTCCTTCTTGCGTCAATTTTGGTGTTCAGTTCTTTGCATTTCTCACATATCTCAAAGCCGAATCAAGCTAAGTTCTGCTATATTATTGAATGCAAAGATCACAAATCTCTGTTAGGAGTGCTCCTCGAGTATTGAAATCCTACAATCCAGGATAAATAATGATTTTGAAGTACATCCAACAAAAGTCGGTATTTATCTCTTGAGTCTCCTATGCATTTTGCTTGATCTGCATCCATTCACGAATTCGATCGCCCCTCTATAGAAATCGACGAAGTTTGTAGGTAGATGCATAACTGATCATACAATAAGGTTCTGGGAGGCCATTATTGGTCGATGCTATCAGACTCTTTGATACTCTTCTTCTCACGATAATCAACTTGAGATAACAGCTGACAAGCAAATATTGATTTGGCGACTGGAAACATTCCTTGCTTAAATGTATCAATTCAATTCCTCCTGTACATACCTATCAGTACTCATGCAACTGCAGGTCCATGTGCACTCCGTATTTTGATTATATTCTCTTTAATACATGCAGTTAGCTCTGCGAGATCCACGTTCCGTCTTTTGTGTGAAGGTTTGACGCGGGTAACAACTGGTCATTGTTTGTTTATATTTGACAATTTGTTTGTGTTAAGACGACATATATAGTCTTGTATTTTATGTTTGGTATATGTTGTCTTCTTATAGAATGTTGTCAATTAAAATTAGGCTATTTGTCTTATGTCTAAAGTTTAGACCGTGTCTTAGTATATGTCAAGAGCCGTGTTTTGAGTTAATAGTCATTGTGTTATAAAGTAATAATTGAGATGCATTTGTTAATGTGTTCTACGGGCCATTAAGTTTGAAGTTATGCTACATGCCATTGTCAAAATTTAATGTCTTTTAAATATTTATTGTCCTTCAAAGTCATCATTTTTTGAGTTAATGTATTTAAGTCTAATGATCAAACTTGGTTGAGATAACAGCATAAGATTGGAGGACGGAGGCACATGAGGATGGAGGACAATCAACGTCCTCTTGTCAGTCACCAACGACGGGGCCACATATCAGCTATGGTGGCATTTTGCATGTGTGTGAGTTTGCTTTCTTTTTAGAGTTGCAGTTGATTTCGTTGTATGTAGTGTGATTATATTTCAATGTTCCTGTTTTCAATAAGTGGAAATTGCACATTGAGGGGGGAACATGGTCCAATGTTTCATTTCAAGTTTTTAGTTTGTGTGTATGAGCAGTAGCATTCAACATATTTTCCTATGTTATTCCTTGTAGTGAGATAGTGATGAGAGCCAATGATACTACAACAACATCATGATATTGTGGTTGTTAGTTATCCACTAGAAAAACTATCCAGAGGTTGTTGGTTCTGTCCTAAAAAACTATCGGTTGTGTGGTTGTTAGTAATCCACTGAAAAAACTATCCATAGGTTGTTGGTATTGTCCTAAAAAGCCATCCATTGTGTGGTTGTTGGTTAACCAATTGGAAAACCATCCAAAGGTTGTTGGTATTGTCCTTGAAACTATCTAGATCATGAGCAGGCTATGTAGCGACATGTTGCAGTACAAGGTAGGTTTTCCCCATGTTCACACTAAGGGGGGGAATGTTAGGAAAATATCTTATTGCTCACATTTGTTATACCCGCCTAACCTCTCACGGGTTTTTTTATTTTGCTATGTTTTGTTATGATCATATTATTTAGGATTTTAGTCCGTTGTATTTTTGGCTATATAATAGCCAACTCTATATACACGAATATAGTATGTTGAGAAATCAATCTATCTTTGTTGCATGAATATATGCATGCACCATTAGGCATGTAATTATACGCACCCTGCTTTACCTTCCACATGCCATGTGTATTTTGAATTTTAAATCTTAATGAATTTGCAGATGCGTGCATTTATCCTTTGCCTTAAGTTAGGCATTTAATAACCAATGAGTATATAACATGTGGACTAAGACAACATAAATTGGTGGAATAATGGGTCCTACCACTCGTGACTTTTTTTTCCTTCAAAAGATTGGATTCAAGACTATCGCTGCAATAGATGGTCAACGAAGATGGCTATGAGAAGAAATGGTGGGGAAAATGAATACCAAATGTGCATGGAAAAAAAAAATATGGTTGTAGGAAAATGATTAAAGAAGCTAGAGCAAACCAACATATGTGCCTAGTCATAATTTTCTCACTTACAGAACAAAAGATTGGCACATGGGGTCTTTCTACCCCTAATGCTAACAACTACATCTACAAAATCCACCTTCCATCAACCTTATAATATGGTGTTTATGCCCTATTCTAAACTCCCATTTTGGCACAATTCATTACAATAATTTGGGGATGAGAGTTGATGCTTGAACTTGCACAACATGACATTGGCGATAATTTTGAAAATTAATAATGACGCAGCTCATGAGATATCCACATAACATCAAATTAGAAACAATTTCCACACGTTTGAAAGATAAGATGTCAAAGATAAAAAACTTAAATTTGAAAAATGTATTAATGTTGGAAATTGCCTTTTTCATAGTAGACATTCTTATCCAAAAGAGGAAAGATGGATAGGGTGAAATTTCCATGGTTTACAAAGGGTTAATTATTTCCAAGGTAGGTAGAACCATGACACTTTGTAATATACTAACTTTGATATGTTTTTCTAATATTATTTTATTTTAATGTTTGAGAGGTGACAAGTTTTATTTTATTTTATTGTCTGTTAGTTTTAGGACATTGAAAAATTTCCCTTACAAAACTGAAAGAGGTGGAAATTTTTGAGAAAATATGGACAAAACATGATTTGCTATTTTTAATTCTTTTTTTATGGTGTCAACATTCTCGATTGGACAACATTTCATTTGATAGATGAGACAAAGACATCAATGGAAAGTTGGAAAGAAAAATGTGGGACTTAAATGTGGGAATTAAATACATGTGTATCTGATAACTATTCCATGGCTCATATTGTGCGTACCCAAATAATATTTGCTATTTGTGCTCTAATGTATCGTGTCCATATTGATCACATTATTTAAGTGAATTCCATTTGTGCTAAAAGGGGCCAAAGTAAAAAAAATTGGGAAAATCCAATAGGGTGGTTTGAAACCCAACCGCAAGGTTGGCTTCGTGTTACACTTTGTGGCTTCTGTTGTCTATTTTAAGTTCGAAGAGTGCAAGGTAGATTAAATATGCTAATCAAAAGTTTCAAATTGAGACTCCATACCATTTCCTACATTGTTGAGTGTAAATTTATCTTTGATTTACAAGAAGGGATATTTACTAATAAAACCATCAAAGTGTATCATGTTTAATGTCTAGGCGTGAAATAGATTCCATGTTTTCTTCATTTTAGATATGAAGTAAAAAACTCTAGGTTGAAGCAGTTGATTAAGCTGCCAAACTTTGGAAGTATACTCATGTAAAAATACACAAATTATATGAGAAATCCCTTTCGGCTATCTAAAATTTATTCAACAATCTTTTTCCAATGTCAATAAAGCTTCACAGGGATGGGACCTAAACAACCAAAAAGCTGGGCTGATTGAACTTTTGTAAAGTGTACATGCACACAAAATGCGAGCAGAAAAAACTTAAGACAAAGACACCTTTGATTGTTTGTGAGTTGGAGCAATGCTTAAAAAAAATTCAAAGATCGCAAAATGAAAAATAACAACATAAAAACACACAAATGAAAGGTTTTTTAAAAAAAAATGAAAAATGTCTACCGAACCATTTTTCTTCGTATGTTGTCGCCACTGTTGTTGTTGTTGTTGTTGTTGTTGTTGCTACTCACATTTGCAAAGACCGAAGATTTTCCATCAACTAATAGGGATGACCACAATAATGCTTCGCTTTGAAGGAGAAGGCGACAAAATCTGTTGATAAATGAGAAGACAATAGAAGTGTTAGTGCCTGCAACAACACACAAAAAATTTGACCTTGCCGCCACAAAATGCCAGACCATAAAACACTAGGTAGAATTAGGGTTTATAGACATGAACAATTTTGTATCGTTAAATGGACGAATGCCCTTCGCAAATCCCCACCACCCATTCTCTGACGCATGCTACCAACAACCTCCACTCCACTCTAGCAATTCTTCGTAAACAAATGGATGAGATTCATTTCTTCAACGTCCATGTATGAAAATCAACAACATAAGCGATCCTAGCCCTTGGATGTCTGGCACTTGTCAGCCGACTCCTAGGCCTTTCCCATTGTGAAAATGCCTTCTACGTAATTAAATAGTACTTATAAAAATAAAGCAACATAATAATTAAACAACTAATTTTAATAAAAAGGGGTCGAGGTTAAATTTGAGTTCTAAGTTGAGAGACAAATGGTGAGTTGGTGAGGAATAATGACGTGTGGAAGGGGTAGACCTGATATGGAGCATGGAGAATGGAATTGCGGTGAAGAGTGATCCAGGGCAGGGATTGAATGTTGCGTCCAAGCAACACAACAAAGTCCTAAAATTCCAAATCGGTGAGAAGCAGGAAACAACATTTAATCTCATGAAAATTGACAGTGAAGGTCGCATTATTGAATTGACAATGAAGGTCGCATTATTGAATTGATAACGAAGGTTTGCAAGGTCTGAAGGAATCGACGTTTTGTGTAAATGAAACTAATTGAACTTGTGGCTTGACAAGTGACAAGAAAATGTTTAGTTGGGTTAATAGTTTTTAGATTGATAATCAATACTTTAACCTTTAATAAAATGAATTGAGTAAACATGGAGAGAGATCAAAATTAAAGATCTTATTTTAGTTTTTTTGGATGCCATTATTGTTAAGAAGTTTATGCCCTTCTTTGTTTCCCACCAAAACTATGAGTATGAGAGAATAAGTTTGGGCACTCCACTTAGGTTGGAAGAGGATAATCTAGGTATGAAATTTTATATTCCTTTTTTGTTATTGGTGGGTGATGATTGCATCATTTTTTACCACCCATTCCCTCTAAACTCTGTAGACTAATAATACATCAGTTAGATATTAAAGCCTACTGGCTTGTGGATGAAGGGTTCTTATTTCTATTTATCACAATATATTTTTAAGCGCTCTCAAGAAGTACACATTTATTTAAGCCTTAACCATATCACTATGTTATGTGATGATGTAGTTATGTCATTATCGACACCTATTGTAAGAAGCTTTGCAAATAAAAACATAAAATTACTTACATAAAATCTACTAAAAAAATATTTTAGAATACATAAAATCTATTAAAAAATTATTTTCCTTAAAGTTATTATAAAATAATAAAAAAGTATGAAATAATCAAAATAAACTTCATAAAATAATAAACAATCTAAAAGCAAATACTATAAATTTATAAACATGTATATAATTTAAAAAATCATACTTCTGGTTGCTCGACCACGTCACGATATTCATGAAAAATGAACTGTGACATGATTGCTAACGGTGGTTTTTCTACACAGTTTTTCCTCGCAACATCTTTTATGCAGGGAGTGTTTAACTCTCAGATTTTAGTCACGAATTAAAAAAATTAAATAAAAGCCTAACAGATAGGCTGCACCAATATCTAATTTGAGAGCCAACAAGTGACAATGTTTTCACCAAAATTGTGTATTTCCTCAAATATTGGTGTCTTGCTTAGTGGCGACCTAGAAGACAGATTAGCCAATTGTTCTATGTTTCTTCGCAAAATATATCCCTTCAAATTTTTTCTGCAACAAACATGTTAGACTTCTAAACTTGTATAAAAAATGCATCCCTTATAATCTTCCCCGTTACAAACATATGAAGAAGGTATGTATGTATGTCGACTGGGATGAGTTCAAATAGTAAAAGGATCAATGATTTCGTAACGAAGCCCCAATTCCCCATGAGACATAATAAAGTTATGAAAGTGTATAAATTTTCACATTCAACTCACAGGGTGTGGAATGTCACAATAGAGGAAAAATTAACATAAAAAATGCCCCTTCGTCATGGCATCCAGGTCGGAGGTCAGACCATAAAGAAAGTTGAATAAATCAAAAAACAAAAGAAGCGGTTTGAATGGATGTACCTGCTAATGCAATACGCAAAACGGCTTTGAGAGGACGCTCCTCCTTCAATGGATGAAACAACTCTGTCACTACTTTGCCTGTGTGTAATATCCTCCTTCGCTTCTAGCTCAAAAGCATCACCCATTTGATTTACCTTTACAAGAAGGTTGGAACCGACATGTTGAGACAGAACGAGGACAATACTTGGGTATGCAACCCCCTCTCCCTATGGTGTGGACGCAATACCCATTTTCCCGCAATGCATATATTTGATTTAACTATGACCAAAGGGATCCTGGCATGAACATAGTTTAACTATGACCAAACGGACAAGCTGACATTGCCAACCAACCTTCATCGGCCTAATGAACGCAACACAAATAGTTGGTGACGTCAACAAAGCAGGTGGGCAGAGAAATGGTACGCTGCGATTAATTTCTTCAACGTCCATGTACGTTAATCATCAACATAAGCGATCCTTGCGCTTGGATGTCTGGCTCCTATCAGCCGGCGGCCAGGCCTTTCCCATAGCGAAAATGCCTTCGACGTAATTACTATTGTTAAGTTTGTTCATGTTATTGTTATGTTTTGAACCAGACTTTCCCTCTGGTATATGTAAGTCATTGATGGTTGCTCTATAAGCTTTGCTCCAATGTATGAATATGAATGATTTACATTGTCACTTTTGTTGTTAATATAGCCTTGATGTGTTGAGTGGTAAAGCATGCACTATTTCATGTTTTGCATAGATACTTGATTATGTCTTTGGCGTTAAGTACTATGTCACGTTTTTGTTCCCTAAACCAATAAGAGACCTAGAGCATCAAGTGCACCTCGAGTGAGCACCCAGGAGAAATCTTGTGTGATATGTCGGTGTACACAGTGGGTTACAAGGGCTCGTGCGTTTGGGTTGGGCCCTTCTAGGATAAATGTGTGGGAATGCTTATAAAACCCTAACACACCCCATACCCTGTAGCTAATGGGGAGCGGCCACGTGGCACCAACATAGTGAAATGCCCTGGAGCTCGTAACCGATTATATCTTGTCATGTGGCACCAATCATGAGCAATCGAGAGTTGGAAGGTTGAGCCAAGTGTAGAGGAAAATCGGCTAAGGAAAAGATCAAAGGGGCACGTATCCAATCATGGGTAGACATGTAGCATCCATTAAAGGGCCCCATAGCCAATCACATATTGACATGTGGTGCCCATCCAAGGGCTTCCTAGCCAATGACGGATTGATACTTGGCACCAATCATGTAAAGTTGGGTCTTGGAAAGATGGAGATCGAGTGGGGAAACAACCAAAGACAGGGGCCCATAGCCAACCAGAGGTCAACACATGCCACTCATAGGGAGGGCCCATAACCAACTAGCATAGATAACTTAAATACATCTATCTACAATGCGCCGATAGATATCAATCTCGAGGCACGTATCTAGCTGTGTTAGTGTAGTATAAGTATACCAAAAGATAATTAAAAATTAATATAATGTAATAAATATATTATAATAAATGTATCTATTTAAGAAAAAAGAGCCCAAACCTTACTATATGACCAAGATATTACCATTTTTTGATTGACTTCTCCAAGAAAAATGAACAAAAACATTTAAGTGATAATCTAATGGAAGTCAAATTTATGAATGAATTGCTATGTGACAATCAAATGGACGTCAAACTTAATGTCGAGAATAAAAAGTGAACAACTCACTCCATTACAAACCTGGCTCCCACTGTAGGAATGCATCTTGGCATAACGAGAGAGACAAGTGGCAAGAGGAACTATTAGGTTGAAATTTGACTGCCTGTTGGCTATCATCTGCATTGTTTGCTAAAGTGTCCTGTAACCAAGTGAAAAGTGCCATGTGATACCAATCAGGGCCTCCTGCATGGCCCAATGAGAAAAAATAAGACAAAGACTAATTTTTTTAAATCACTTTTCCCACCAAGTTTAATGGGGTGGGCAAACGACAAATCTCTACATTTTATGCCATAATCTTTTGAGTGAGGCCCGACCAAATTGAGCAGGAGTGAGAAATTAGTTGGAAGCTCTTGAGAAATGTTATTAAATGGTAGCCCTTTAGGGGCCCATGACCCCATGTTTTGTGCCGTATTTGTATTCAAAACTCGTTGTAGACCGTTTTCACATAGAGTCAAGTCAAAGATTAGATCTAGTGCAAGATGCAAAGAATTTTGGAAGTTGATTGAAGACCAATTTGCACTCAAGGCACCACCTGTTTCATCAACATTTAGAGAATCTTTCATTGTTTGATGGAGATTGGACTAGTAAAATATCACACATCTGGTCATTAAACCTCTGGAACCAAATTTAGCAATATTTTTGGCCTCCAAGTGTAACACACCAAAATACACCAAGCACAAGGTACAGACACAGTGGAAATACAAGGTACCTTTTTTTTTGACTTCGTGACACATAACATGGCTGCATACATGTCGGCACCAGGTTACAACTAACACGGTGAAACAACTTGATACAAGGATGGTCCCATAAAGGCAGCAAACGGAAACGTTCACACTATCAAGGACAATTTATTTTTCTTTTTACGAGACAACATTGAATCCAACACATGACACACTCACAGCTAGGGCAAGCCACAGTAAGAAATGGTTTGGGGGATTTCTGGGCTGTATCCGCCTAAAAAAATCAGGACAAACAAAAACAGGTGGCCTGTTGTCGCCAGGGAGGGGGTATGGCTGGGGGAGGAGGGGGATGGGGCCGGGGGGGGTGTGGCTACGGGGGGTAATTACTATTGTGAGGTTTGTCATGTTCTTGTTTATGTTTTGAACCAGACTTTTCCCTCTGGTATATGAAGTCATTGATGGTTGATCTATAATCTTTGCTCCAATGTATGAATAAGGATGATTTACAGTTGTCACTTTTGGTTGTGAGATATACAAACGACCCAAACATCTCCAACAAAATCAAGGGTGGGTGGCGGTTTGAAACTTGAAACACACATACATTAAGTTAGTTGACGGGTGCAGTGCCTCAGATTTCCAAAAAAAAAATGGGTTTGGTGGAACATAGAGTACTGGGGAGAGGGAGGAAAACTGATTATTCTTTGGGCGTTAAAGAAGATAAACGACTATGTGCCCCTACAATATAACAGACAAGTGTTGGTCGTGGGGGGGTGGTAGGTGGGGCTTGCGTGTCCTGAGGAGAGGCTGCTCAAGTGTTACGCAGGCGTCTGCTAGAGTAGGGCCTAGACAGCAATGCAAGTGCACCCTCGGGTTAGCAACACCGATGAGAAAGGCGGGGGAAGGAAGATAAAAAAAAAGGGGGGGGGGGGGGGGTTGGGGTGTGTGGGGTGTTTTTTTTTTTTTTGGTTTGGGGAAAGGACGGCGCTCTTTTGGTTGTGTGGGGGGGTGTTGTCTTGTGGTGTTTTGTTGTTATTTTTGTTTTTTTTTTTTTGCTTTTGTTTTTTTTTTTTTTTTTGTTTTTTTTTTTTTTTTGGGGTTGGGTGTGGGGGGGGGGTTCGGGGGTGGGGGGGGGTTGTGGGGGAGGGGGGGGGGGGGGGCGGGAGGAGGGTGGGGTGGGGGGGCGGGCGGGGGGGGGGGGGGGGGGGGGGGGGGGGGGGGGGGGGGAAAAGGAAAGGGGGGGGGGAAAAAAGTAAAAAAATACGCGGGTGGAGTTTGTGGGTATTGGGGAGTAGCGCGGGGCTTCAGGGAATGGAGTGTGATCATTTAATGAAGTGAAGGGCGAGATGCAACAAAACACCGTATGACACGGTAGCAGAGGGAGAGAGAACGTTGCAGACGCTCACCATACCCTTAGCTAATTGGAGCGGCCACGTGGCACCACATGTGAAATTTCCCTGAGCATGCGGAACACGATTATATCTGTCATGGGAAGCACCATCTGAACAATCGAGAGTTGGAAGGTTTGAGCCAAGTGTAATGAAGATGCGCTAAGGAAAAGATCAAGGTGCACGTTCCAATCACATGGGAAGACATGTAGCATCCATTATGGCCGCATACATTGCCAATCACATATTGACATGTGGTGCCCAATCCAGGGCTTCACTAGGCCTAGTGAAGGGTGGGGGGGCATAATGAGAAGGAGGGGTTTGGGGGGGGCGGGTTATATCGGCGGGACCAATCATGTAAAGTTGGGGTCTTGGAAAGAGAATCCAATCTACAGTGAGAACAAACAAAAAAAAATGACAGGTGCCCCATAGCCACCGAGGTCACCATCCACTATTGGCAGGGGAGGGCCCCTAAACCAACTATCATAGAATACTTAAATACATCTATCTACAATTCGCCGATAGATATCAATCTCGAGGCACTCATCTAGCTGTGTTAGTGTAGTATATAAGTTAAAACCAAAGATCTTAAATTATATATGTACTAATTATTATATACATTTATCTATTGACGAAAAAAGGATCCCAAACCTTATATATGACCAATATATTACATTTTTTTTTGATTGACTTCTTCCCAGAAAAATGAACAAAAACATTTAAGTGATAATCTAATGGAAGTCAAATTTATGAATGAATTGCTATGTGACAATCAAATGGACGTCAAACTTAATGTCGAGAATAAAAAGTGAACAACTCACTCCATTACAACCTTGGCTCCCACTGTAGGAATGCATCTTGGCATAACGAGAGAGACAAGTGGCAAGAGGAACTATTAGGTTAAATTTGACTGCCTGTTGGCTATCATCTGCATTGTTTGCTAAAGTGTCTGTAACCAGTGAAAAGTGGCCATGTGATACCAATCAGGGCCTCCTGCATGGCCCAATGAGAAAAATAAAGACAAGACTAATTTTTTTAAATCACTTTTCCCACCAAGTTTTAATGGGGTGGGCAAACGACAAATCTCTACATTTTTGCCATATCTTTTGATTGAGGCCACCAAATTGAGCAGGAGTGGATTAGTTGGAAAGCTCTTGAGAAATGTTATTAAATGGGACACATTTGGGCCATGAACCCCCATGTTTTGTGCGTAATTTGTATTCAAAACTCTTGTAGACCGTTTTCACATAGATTCAAGTCAAAGATAGATCTAGTGCAAGAATGCAAGATTTTGGAGTTGATTGAAGACCAATTTGCACTCAAGGCACCACCTGTTTTCAACATTTAGAGATCTTTTCATTGTTTGATGGAGATTTGGACTAGTAAATATCACATCTGGTCATTCAAACCCTGGAACCAAATTTTAGCAATATTTTTGGCCTCCAAGTGTAACACACCAAAATACCAACACAAGGACAACACAGTGAAATACAAGGTAACTTTTTTTTTGACTTGCTTGACACATAACATGGCGCAACATGTCGTCACCAAGGTTACAACTAACACTGTGAACAACTTGATACAAGGATGGCCATAAAGGCAGCACGGAAACGTTCACACCTATCAAGGACAATTTATTTTTCTTTTTGACGAGACAACATGGAAGTCCAACCACATGACACACTCACAGCTAGGGCAAGCCACAGTAAGAAATGGTTGGGGGTTATTTATTTTGGTAAGACACCCTTTAGCTCATGACTTAAGTTTTTAGAAGGAATCAATATATGAGTCGCACAAATTCATCTCACCAACTGAGTTAATTTCTTATACACTGAAGAGTAGTTCACTTAAAGTCTTCTCCTACTTGCTAATCTTATTATCTTCCAAAAATAACCATTGTTTCCCTAGCTTGTTAAGAGTTTCATCCAAAAGGGGTAGTGTTCACTAGTTAGCTAGGGATAAATCATTTATATATAAAAAAAAGAAATTTACTTCTCAAACGATGGTTTCCTTTTGATCACTCATGGAATATTTGATTTCAAGTAGATCACCTCTACATTTATTTGTTGAATATAAATTATTATTTGTTTAGCTTCTTAAGGGTTAACCGACCCCATTTTAACTTTACTTATAAAAATATTGTCACTAAGTCTTAGAAAATTTAACTTAACAATTTATTCTCAAGATCAAGTTTACAATACTCATATCAATGTAAAGATTGAATGCCATTTCTCACAAGGATAATTTCAAGCTTAACTCACAAGAACAAGACACTTTATTTCACCATTACCAAACAATACAAGGAAAGAGGTCATATCAAACTCTCTTTACAAGCAATGTTACACAATCTACACACATTGGACATTTATACAAGGAACTTCATAAATTGCACTGATGAAACCTTTACAACTCTTTCCTTTATCTACTCGCATAATCCATCTGCACAATACTAGCTGGAATCAGTTCGCGAGAACTGAGCATGTTAAGGCTACTCATTGCAACAGTAAGCTAACATTTAACATATCAGAAAGGAAAATTCTAATTCAAAAATGGATTAAAACACAACCCACAACTCCAAAATTATTTGCATGGGAAAGAAATCTAAACCATCCAGCAAGGAGAAAGTCAAATACCAGTAAGAACAAATCACATAAAACAAGGCAAGACCTTATGGGTTAGGAACAAGAAGGTCAAGAGTGTTGATATCTCCTTCATGTAATCCCATGGGTACGTGATTGGAATCCAAAATTTACTCCATCCAACAAACGGGGTCCAGAGAAGACAAAGCGTACTAATTATGACTCGTAGGCGCGAAGCAAAACGACGTATCCAATTCTTCCAGGGGGCTTCATAGTAATATGGGTTCGACGCCCTTAACAAGAACACAACTAAAGTTTCAGTTTTAACCAAGGAGTTTACCACTACCTTCTTATAGGATTCTTAAATGTAGTACTAGTTAACCCAAACAAATCCACTTTTCCAAAAGCGTACAAAGAGACACAGAAAGGGCCATTATTTACCAACAAACCCTATCCTAATCGTCAACTTCTCTACTAATATAAGGAAGACTAAACCCAAGTCGTTAGTAATTTTTATATAATTCAGACAATGTCAATAAACATTAAAATAAAATTTGATTTCCTTAACACGGCCACAAAATGGGACTTTTAGTAACCAAGTTTGAAGTATAAGGTATTCGAGTTCGAAAACAAAGGGATTCGATACGCAGAGGGTAAAACACCAACGATGCCCCAGACTCAAAAAACCTTACCACGAGTACAAGCACAAAACAAGAACCAACGCACATATCCATCAGGAAGGTTACACAGTGCAGTCAGGCCTAGAAGTTCTATGAACTCCTTGCCAAAGGTATAGAAGATGGAAATTTTACCCGATCCATGTGGGCTTATCGAGGAAAAGTCTAGCAAATATCAAATAGATAAATATAACAGCCACCTATGATAATATCACTGAAATCAGCTGTCATCTAACAGGAAACGAGTTCGCGAGTCCAATACCATGGGTTCACCTACAACTTTTGTTTCAGTCCAGCTAGTAACAGCTTGCTTGCGACCCTTAATAAAAATGGTAGAGATTTCATTCAATTAAACTTACAATGTTTCCCCTTGCTTTAATCAAACAAGAGTTTACATCAAGAAGTAGGTATAGTAATTCTCTCAACACGTAGAGGCCAAAATAGATGTCAGGTTATTCATCCTCTAGAACTGGGTACAACAGTCAACCATGTACAATTTTGAAACAAGACCCTAATGCCATTTTCAATTAAACAGAAAGTAAGGAATGCCCACAGGCTTAAACAAGTTTTAGAACACAATGTCACTATTAATGTACCTTTTTGCAAAACAGGAGAGCCCTAAACAGGAAATACATATTTATTCAGCCAAAAGAGATATGTGGGCTTAACCTTCCATTTAGTAACCTTTAGTTATAACTACCCACACAGAATTCTTTTAAAAGAGATTCATATAAGCAAACAAACTCAATAATGTTTCCTTCCCTACGAACTAGATTGCATCACTCAAAATTACAGTAACCCATTTAGACTAATATGAAATAGAGTAAGCTATAAGGGAGGAAAGGACATTCCAAGAAAAACCAACAAAATTGGATCGAGATTTAAAGGAACAACCAACACAATCAGGCAGCGATATAAACACCACGAAAACATTGTCTAGGCGCTATTCAGTAGGAAAGAAAATTCATTTCAAGATACTGAAGGAAGGTAGAAAACTATTACAAGGAGTAGATTCAACATGCCTGATTAGAATTCTTCCAATCCAACAAGCACGTCGACCAGGGCTCGGGCAACATCAACACAACCTGCACAACTTCTCTTCCTCCGCCTGCTGAAGATCCATACCCTGTTAACGGCCATGCTTGGCATAGGAAAGGGGGTGATTGAAACATGCCTTCTTGGAATCCTCGGGAGCAACTCCGGGAAGATAGAAGCACTCTGTTCTCTTGTGTACATCAATGTACTCATCTGTTTCGTCCACAATTTCTTCCTACAACAGCTCTTCAAGTGAGATAATACCTATGACCTCCCCTTCTTCAATGTCATCCAACATCCTATTAACTCCATTTCTCAAGTCCTCACACCCTGGCAAATTATGTTGCTTGTCTAGTGAATTAAGCTTGGTAGGAAATTCTGCATTTCCAACTCGACCCTTCTCAAGGTCAACCGGCTCAGCGTGGTTCAGCAAAATAGAAGAATTGACATTTGAGTCTTCAGTTTTTTTTTTTTTTTGATACTTTCTTGAGAATTTATATCCTCAACATCAAGTTGAGGCTTTGGTTTTTTAGCTTTGACAACTGCAGCCAATCCTTCACAACACCGGCAACATTCATTGTCTAAGCTGAAGTCTTTCCGATCAGGAGAAAAACTGCAAGGTTAAGGGCAAAGGCACAGACAGAATTTGTGCCAAACACGAAGCAATCCAAGTGGAATGTAGAGTTATCCTTGAGCAAAGGGAATTCAACAAACAACCAGGGTACAGTCAAGAACACAAGACAACAGGGTGCAACATAGGACAATGAGGTGATGGGATTCAAGGTGATTCCCTTTGAAGTAAGCAGGATCTGGATCAAAACCAACCTTGTGGCCTCAAAACCGACTGCACCCAACTAAAGCATCACACCCCATGTATTAAACTTGGCCTCTCCATATGCTACAATGGCCACCCCACTGAAATCCCAATCATGTTTGCCATAGTATTAGACTTAAAGTCTCCTTTTCAACCCAACTCCAATGGAATACACAGCCACGGGCATGAGGGCTTTAAGCATCTGGATAATGACACAGACAGATAAATGTAGGCGAATTTGAGAAACCGAGGCTCATTGATACAGGGCTCTAATGGGCACAATGGGGACAAATAGACCTCCTTAGTCATCCCAATTGGCTCTACAAGTTTCACGACCCTGCCACAAGAACAGCCAGGGCAGAACAGAATGCCATGTGATCATAGTTAGATTATAGGAAAGGGCCAGTTGTACATCTTTTTATCCACAATATACTGTTGAACACAATCACAGTGAAGCTCAGGAAGATCCAGATGGCCACATAGTGTGCTCAGTAAAACCTTCTTCAGACATTGTCACTGACAGACTCGCCCTTTACTGATCCCCTTACCTCCTCCCAAAATGGTATCCTACTTTTCTGCCCTGCGCGATTTTGAGAAGGAAATCTGGCAGATATGAAATCTCCAGTAAGAAAACTGACAAATTTGGTTAGCAAGAAATCCAAACAGTAGCAGATGAGTGAAGAAGCAAACGCATGCACAGGAGTTAACAAAAACGATCTGAGCCTCCTGCGGCCTAAACAGGAGGCAGAATTGCACCTCCAGATTTGATCGAGCTTCTTCCATGCTAGATTCACCACCTAGACAGAAGCGACTTCCAAAATGAAAAGGCAAGACAGCTCAACTAAAGCTTTACCTCGTTCTTCTACTACGGCTGCAAGATTTGCAACCACTGCTCACGACTGCGGTCGCGTGCAACCAGAACACCAGGATCAACACCAACGGTTCCTTGGGATCAGCGTGTGGCAGCTGTCGCACTTAACTCTCTCTAGAGGTCACTGATTTTCTGAGATAAGTTTTCTTCTCCACCCTGTAGCTGCCGCATATAGCCAGTTAATTCCTCACGGCACTTTCCTAGGAGAATTTAAGTTCTACGCTCCACGTTTGGCAGGCACAGGCTAGGAGTGTACTGGTCCTTGTTTATTGCATTTGGTGAGACTGTGACAGCTATTGAGGACACCCCCTGCCAATCTGACCCGACTCTCACCCACCTGCCTTCAATTCTCTCAGAAAAACCGTCCCATTCTTTCATTTGGTCAAGCAATTAAATACATTCACCAAACTGCTGCGCCCTGTCAAGAAAACACGCGCCTTCCCACGCCCTCCACTCCGTTTCCATGTTTTTAAATTTATTTGTTTCAAAATTTTTACTTTCATTATTATTGTTATTTATTTCAGAGGGGTTCGAACCGCAAATTGTCTATCCAAAATCCCAATCGATGCCAATTACCCTTCCTTAAGCAAGCAGAACGTGGTCGACAATATCAGAAATACGGATTAATATTAATTTCTTTGTCGGTTGATAACTCACTAGTAGCTTGGATGTCATGAACTATTCTTATCTCCTATAATATCAGACATTATAGAAAATGTAACAACGAATTCCACCAAATGGGCAAGTATAATTTGTGTCATGTCTAATGGAACCCTACCCATCACACGAAAAATGTGATTAATAGATTTTTAATTAAGAAAAGGGTCGTAAAGCACTCAGGAATTCATATCCACAAAGAATAAGGAAAACAATTTATATCCTAAGCTCATAAAGATTATTCAGGAAAGAGTAGAGATATTCCATGCTTAGCACTCGATTGCCACAGGATGAATAGGTGTAATGTAGAACAGGGCATTACACCAAGATATTCAAATTTCTCTCCTCTCTATCTTGTCTCCTCTGCTCTATAAAATGTAAATGATTCTCATTGTAAACTATCCTCTCTTTCAATGCAAAGCTACTTTATTCTTTTGGGTTTCCAAGTATTCTAAGTGTCTAGACCTTTGTTTTGAAGTGTTTGTAAAGAACCTAATGCCTATTTCATTGTTGTAGTGGGTTGTGCATCTTTTAAGCATTCTTGTGGTGGTTCATATAACCTTGGTCTTTCCCCCATTTGGTGGCTTGATTCACATGGCATAAACTATGAGAGAATCCAAGTGCAAACAGGCAATTAAAGTTTGCTAACTCAAGAAGCTTCTAAGTTCTATGAGTGTTGTTAGCAGTAGTCATCTTATGATGACCTAGATCTTACCTGGGTCAACATGTACACCATCCTTGTTTATGATGTATCCTATATATTGAGCACACTACAAACCAAAGGATCACTTATCCATGCTAGCATATAGCTTATGACTACATAGGGTGTCAAGACCCATTTGATATTGTTGCAGGTTTTCCTCCCATGCCTTAGTGAAAATGAGAATACCATCCAAGTAAACAACCACTAAGGACTTGGTGACTAATCATAAGATGCCAATCATCATTTGCATAAATGTTGCAGGTGCATTGGTCATGCCAAGCCATTCAAATATGATGTCAAATGGCTCAATAGACACTTAATGTACCCTAACTTTGTATCAATATTTGTGAAGAACTTTGCTCCCTTATGTTGGTCTAGGTCATCAATGCATGTATGTGGATACATGTTCTTGACAATGATCTTATTAAAGACCTAGTAGTCAATATAGAGTCAACATGCCCCATCTTGACATAAAGGTGAAGTGTGCCAAATATGACATTTTTGGACTAGCTTTTTGATGTCATGTGATCTTATCATTATCTAGAATCAATTATACATTGGTCCATTTGTAAGGTGTGTCCCATAGATCAAGATGATGGGATGCCTTATGTGGCAATATAGGGGTACAATAGTAGGTGTAGTGAAAACATCTACAAACTCTGCTATGATACACTAAAATTATGCATAGTGGTATATGCATTTGCAATGATTTGCTTAATGTTCTATGGTCTGTCTTATTGACATTAACATAAATTTCCAATGGGATCAAACACATGCCTATATTGTTTTGTACTTATCAAGGCCATTGTCTTCTTATAAGGGACTGTGGGGATCTTGTGGGATTACTTTCCTAGCATGGTGATGTTGTGACTCTTGAACTAGTAGACTCCACATCATTTCCATGTGTATGGATGCCCAAGCAAAATATCCCAAGCCTCCAGGGGTGCCACATCACACACCTCATATCTAAATGGCTTGATAATGTATGTTAGAAGACACTATTGATTGACACAAATATCTCTCCCTTGATTCAACCATCCAATGGTGAGGTGTTGTTTTTTGTTCATGATGAAGTGTAGAGCTTTCCCTTGCACGTACATTTGTGGATGAAAAAGACATTCTTCCTTAAATGATTACGCTGCAACCTACATTGTACCAAAAGTGGAATAGGGACCATAATCCATACTTCGCTTACTTGTGTCAATTGAATAGAGGTAGTGATCCTCATCAAATGTTTGTATCGGATCAAAAATGTCCTCACGAAATGACAATCGTCTATGGAGTGCATTTTTATCCTATGGTTTTCACACATCCCAGTTGTCTTATGTAGAGGTTTATATGTGAGATTTGTCAAAGAAAACCTAGAGTTCTTGATCTTAATTGCACACTGATGCAATGCTCCATCATGTCAATGGTTAAGAAACCCTTCTTTGTCTAGATATGTTGATGAAGACCACTTTCATATTTGAGAACTATATGCCTTTCAAAATCCTTGATGCAAAGTTTTGATTTATATGGATCATAGAAGGTGTTTGTGTAGTTTTTCCCAGATTGGTCCTCCTTTTGTTGTAATTGCCACTTGATGTACTTGTCATAGGCATCTTCTGGGCAATACTCATTCATAACAACATCAACAAAGTCACTCCAAGAGGGATTTCTGATGATTGTAAAGTCATAATTTCCACCTCCCTTTGGATTGCTCAAGGCGATCCTCCCACCATTGTTGGACTTGAGGTTTAACTTACTAGCAGGGTAAATGTTATTTTTCTTTGAAAAGTATTTACAGAAAAATATGACTAATTTTATGATCCAATTCTTAAAGGCATCTGCTTCTATTTATCTTCATACATTGGAATGTCCAAATTTACTTGTACGTTACAGGGATGGACCCTTGGAAGTGCTCAATATATGGTGCTATTGGCATACTTAGTGTTTGATGGAGACTATGTCAAATTGGATAATCATTTCAACCCTTTTTGTTGCTAGAGCCCCCCCTCATGCAGTACTTTCACAATGTCTCAGGAACGGGCAATTATTCTTGCTTCCATTGGAGGAAGCTTATGTCTATTAGGAAGAAAGTTAGACAGGTCTCTTATCTTCAATCCAAGCTTCCGATATCCTGCCCCTTGTTTGATGGTACATTCAATATCAGAGCTTGCTCTGATACCACCGATCCCAACTGAGTATTCAATCTGAAGGGACAACAGACCAAATGTTAGGAATAAGGGTGTTATGACAAAGCAAACTATTTTCCACTGAGTTGAAATAGATTGCAAAATATAAAAAATGCAAATTTATTGTAAAATAATACAACAGTTCCTAAAAGAAAGTAATCTCTGTGGAAGAGATATATGCTATCCTCTCTACATTACAATGAAGCAAGCCTTGAACTTTATAGATAAACAAAACTAAAAATAAGAACATGCTTTAAAACTAAATAAAGCTTATAATAGCCTTTCAACAAGCACAGGCATGCAGACAGGAAAACTCTTAACAAAAAAAAATCTGCTAGAGTAAGAATTGCTAAAATAGCCATTCAGCATAAATAGATATGTGAATAGGGAAATTGCTATGAACAAAAAATGTTAATAGTAGTTCTTGAAAGTGGGTTACTTTGCCTGGGTTATTTTCTGGGTATGCTTTGATTTCAGAACTGTTAGCATTTTTGGAAAGCCTGACTCACAATCTAGAAGGCTACAAGGATTAAGCCATATGGTGAGGCTGTTATTAGCCCCAAAATTGCCACTTATAGTGCTGATTTTTGTTTGGAAACTTAAATAACCCCAACATATCATGTAGTGGCCCTGAGTCACTGTCGGGATGAAAAATAATTGCAACAGATTGACAAAATGTAACATATTCAAAAAAAGATTTTTTTTTGTGTTTGTCTTTTCTTAAACTAGAACCATACCACGAAAATTCATGTGTATGTTCAACTTAAAAATCACAATCAACTCCTCAGTGAACAAAAAGCCATACAAAATTCTCGGCAATAAAAATGTGAGTTTGTATATAAATCCTACATATTAAATATAAGACACTATATCCTTATCCCTGCCCTAGCAGGGATAACCACAAAACCAAGCAACTAAAATATTTACTAATAAGGTAGTGTGCATTGCCAACGATTACTAAACAGAATCTGTTGACTTTCCCATTTGTAAAGTCATAACAGTTGAATCTTTTTCCAAATTCATGATTGCATATAAAACTGAGATTATTTTCTTGGTCAATTTGGATACAATGGCATTTTCCTGACCATCAATTTTGTGGTATACAAGGTATGCTAGATGATATAGGCCATGCTCTATATAGGGGACAGCCGATCAGGGATAACCACAAAGCCAAGCAACTAAAATATTTACTAATAAGGTAGTGTACATTGCCAACAATTACTAAACAGAATCTGTTGACTTTCCCATTTGTAAAATCATAACAGTTGAATCTTTTTTCAAAATCATGATTGCATATAAAACTTAGATTGTTTTCCTGGTCAATTTGGATACAATGGCATTTTCCTGACCATCAATTTTGTGGTATACAAGGTATGCTAGATGATATAGGCCATACTCTATATAGGGGATGCCTATGGCATAAAATATCATGGGAAACAGTCTGAATATTACTTCATCTTCACCCTCCTAAGATTTGTCCTTAATATTTGATAGGGCGACCCTACTGCAAATGTAGATCACAACTACCATGATAGAGACCATAGTATTATTCAGATTCATATATAGTAGTATTCAAATTCAATTATGAAACCATAGAGTATTCAGTAGAATTAGCCAAACACTGCAATATATGCTTCCTCGAGTATCTATGCAATATTTGCTTCACTGAGTACCATATGCAGAATACAATAGCAGCAAAAACTAGCATTGAACTTAACTTTGTTTTGGAGAAGCCAGCAAGATTGTCAGTTCGGCATTACCATATGTTAAAACAAAATTTCCTTGAGTATCTGTACAATATTTGCTGCATTGAGTATCATTATGCATAATACAACACCATCAATAACTAGTATTAAGCTGAACTTCGTTTTGAAAGCCCGACCGAAAGCTTGTCAGTTCAAAATTACCCTATATGATATGGTCTATTTTAAACACATTTTTGAGATCAGTTGATTACTCTTCAAATATGCTGCAATTATAACAAAAAAATACTAATAGTCCGTAATACTACAAAACAAAATTTTGAATCAGTGATACAAATCAAATATTGCTGCAATCTCAACCACAAAATACTAATATACGAATACAACAAATTTTGATTGGTTGATAATATCAACTCTGCTTACATATAACAAAAAATTCTAAAAAATAGTACGAAGCTACACTCAATAATAACATTTGTACAACAACCATTCAGGAATAGAGCTGACAGCTAAAGCAATGCTTCAATGATGAATCTCAAATATCTGACCAGTTATAAATCACTATAAGGTATGCCATATCTAAGCATGTGACATAGGCCCAAAATATATCACTCAGATGTTACAGGAAAGAGTCACGCTGATTTTGCTTTGCTTGCAAAATAACGTCACATGATTATACATCACAAATGTCATATTTGAACTGTTGGTTCCCATAGCCGAAGAATTCCATTACGACCACCAGTGCAGATTCTTCCACGGTCAATATCAGAAGCCACACATCGAACCTGCAAGGTTCAAGATTTCCATTAGAATGGTCCATTTTTTTTTTATTATACCATAACTACATATGCTGAAAAGTATGAGGTTATCTATGCATAGTTGCAGCGATCAATCAATACATACTATCATAAAATACATAGGGAATCATCCCTTTTTCACTGAGAAAGTAGGAAATATCTTCGTATTCAAAGCAACCTATTGGATATTTATGAACACAACTCAAAAAATGGAGGATAAAAGCAAGATCCTTGTTAGTTGCAAGGAATGCAGATGAGCAATGTTTCAAGGCTGTCTAGAACAGGTTTTTGCTGTTCTTGGACTCGGTAGGAAATTCCAGAAATGGAATATGCCATACGGTGATGGCATTTTGATTTATGAGAGATATTTTAAGGCAGTTCAATCAAAATATGGCGACGACCTTTATGAGCCAGATAAGCTTCTCTGTTCGTGGGAAAGAAACAAAAGCTTCCCTCATGGCAAGGTGTCTGTCCTCTTGTTCAAATGGTAATGAGCCTAGCAATTGAGATGGTTACATATAATAGGATGGCAGAAAAAACTAGTTGGCCTAGGTTTTACCTATGCTAGTACTTAGAAACACCAAAGCTCATATGTGAATAAGGCACAAAATGAGTTTAACATAATCGTCAAGAACTGGTGTTGTAGGATATTGCAGAGTTTAATTGCACGGTTAACTGGGATATTGCAGAGTTATGCTTAATGGCTTATCTCATCATTGTGCAAAGAGCCTGTCACACCAAATTGGCATACAACAAGGACAACGAACGAGTTCTTTGATATCTCACAGACTTGGGTACGCCTGGTTGATGTGTCCTGCTCAGATGCCAATAGTCGTATGGATTGCTATAGAGAAATGTGTTTAATACAAGGAAATGAATCTATAGATGGCAATGCATAGTTGAAATGCTACGTACACTATAATAATGATGGAAAAATAACTGACTTGCCTGTGTCATTAAATCAGCTTTTGAGAATGCATCCAAGGTACTGAAATTAGAGGAGCATAGAATTTATATGTTAAAAGTATGTCTCATAGAGATTTGGGGATTTGCTATGATTTAAACCATGCACGATGTCATTGATACTAGATTGAAGAGTTGGATGATTTTGGCCAATGAGAAGATGCATTGTCATAGATACTTATCAAACATGACATGGGGAAATTCCTTGCCATGTGTTTATGAGTTTCTAGATGAAGAAACAGAATAATCGGTTGAAATGGATAACTGATGATATCCTGCAATTTCCAAAACATATTAGAAAATGGTGAGTGTAATTGCAAGAGGTGCAACCAAATATTGCCTCCAATTTGGTTTCTCAGGTTAATGGTGTTGAGAAAGTAACTGATTACACAGAGGCAAAATGGAAGTTGTTCAGGGAAGATGTGATTGCCTCGCTTATAGAATTGAAGATGTTTGCATTGCAGCCAACCCCTTGATTTCTTGTTGGTAAGGGGGCTTTTGTTGGAATTTTAGATAGTTCTGGGTTTTGATAAAAGCCACACGATTTTAATACAAGTTCAAAACTTCAAATAGAGTTTGACAGAACAGGGCGAGTTTGACCAAACCTCCTCTATGCAATGGTAATTGAAATCAGGTTTGAGCAACAACCTTGCATCAACAAAAAAGAAAAGAAATCTTTGACATTATGATGACAATCTTCAGTGATAATCCTAACCGTCAGAATACCATCAGCTCTAGAATGTTAAGTTTTGGAGCCATCTTGACCCTTAGCTCTTTTTCTTTTGTAAACATAGTAACAATTTCTGGAAATCCTGGATCTGTTTGGAAGGGCAAAAAAATCTGAAAATCCGTAATTCTTGCAGAGGTTTAAAAATTCAGTCTGCAATACAAAAAAATACACAAATATATATACAAATCCATTCAGAAGGGAAAAATAATCCGAAAATCCAGAATTCTTGCAAAAGTTCAGAAAATTTGGTCCAGATATATATATATATAATTTTATAAATATGCGAATTTGACAAATACAAAGAAAAATTAATAATGTAGTATAAAATGTTAATATATTCAATATTATATACTCTATAAGGTTGTTAGGTGTCATTTTTGCCAGAAAAGTTTAAAAATAATAAACAGAAAAAATAACACAACTGATCAGTCTGGATTTATCCAGGCCGTTAGAAAAATCCGGGCCGAAGCGGATTTGGTGCAGACCCTGACAGATTTGGTAACTATGGTTCTAATGATGATGATGATGAACAACAATGAATGCAAAGAGGAGTATGCTTGGTTTAACCATGCCATTTTGAATTAGAAGTATAACAGGAATGCATGAAAAGGTTCAAGATACATTCTGAATGATAGTTCATAGCTAAGTCACCAGGTTCATGTTTGACGAGGATAAAATTCGACAAAAAATCGTTAAAAAGTTCGAATTATATAAATCGGCATTTTTTATTATTTTATTTTAAAAATAAATAATAAATATAGAAGAATGGTCAAAATATACAAATATAATTAAATGTCTTAAGAAAAATTGTGAAATGATGGCAAAACATATTAATAACTTACAAATAGCTACGTTTATGACTTGAAAAGACTTTAAAGTTTAAAATTGTAAACAATTAAAATAAGTTTTAACTACTAAACAATAAACATTGAACTTAATAAATTAAAATGTAACATGTAGGTTTAAGTTTTATTTAATTTTAAAATAATAAAATATAACCTAACCTGTAACTTGTAGGCTCAAGTTTTTATTAAATAAAAAATGAAACCTAAACCTGTAACTTGCGAGTTCAAGTTTTTTGTTAAAAAATAAAAAAAAATGGTAAACAGTGAAACCTAAACTTAATAAATATAAATGTAATATTGTAATCCGCTACAAAGAGTCATATTACATTGCTGGGAATCGTAACATTACAAATGTATTTTATTCAGCGTGTAAATTTAACTTAACACAAACTATTAACACTTTTGCTTCGTGAGGATTTATAAGTGAAGTTCAATACTTTAACATCCTTGAATGCAGACGTTGAGAGGTTGAAACGCTAAAAGCACAGCACACTCGAGGGTGGGAGGGAGGATTCGATAGCGAGAAGATGGCTGGAGATTGAACACTTAAAAGCAAAACATGGTAGACCAGACTCCGTTGCTGCTCTGAAATCCTAACCCTAACGGACACGAAATGCTATAACAATAATAATGGACGACTTTGCAAGACTTTTCAACGATTTTTTGCAGATTTTATGCGCCGTACTAGTGATTTTTTGGGGGTTTCAATAAAATCATATAATTTATTTGAATATTCGAATTTCCTATTGAATTTAAGCTTTTTTTTTGCTATTTTATTAGACTTCGCCGAATTTCAGATATTTAGGTTTGAATTCGGCAAATTTTGTGACTTACGTTCATAGTATATTGGCCATATGTTTCAGAATACTTGACAACAATTTGCTTGTAACAAGACTGATCAAGAATCGGGTGACATCAATTCTCTTCATGCAATAAAATAAAGGAAATGCAATTAACTTCAATATATAAAATAAAAGAAGGAAATGCAATTTTTTTTATGGAAGTAAAAGAGTTGAAGCAAACAAAGCTGAAATGAAATGATATGTGACAGCATGAACATCCACAAATAATGATTCTCATGCACATATTTGCACGGAAGCAAGAGAGGGATAAACAGTTATTTTGGGTGAGTCCATAGAGCAGTTTGCCAAAGATAAATAAAAAGGAAAAGTCATATACGTAACAATAATACAAAGAGCATACCAAAGCAGCAGTTCGTTGTGGAGTCCGATACAGTTGCCAACCTGCCATTTTGCTAGCCATGCTAGACTGAACACCTGGTCGCTGTTCAATCCGATGGAAGAGAGACATGGAATTATCTGCAGCGCCAATAGCCAACCACTGTTCTCCAGCCTTGACTGATAATATTTCTGATGTATGAATGCTTACAGTTTTTACACATTGCAATGACCCTGCAAAGAAAATATTATGGTACAGCATCACGGTGAAATTGAGAGGTTCGTGCGGCAATTATATCTCTAATATTTTCCAAAAGATAATTAGATAATCCTACTGCTTTCAGAAAATGGAAAAATACCAATTAGAAAAAAATTATTCAAAAAGCTCATGATATAATTTAAAGAACTAGGGCATAAAAATTAAAATGGATATGATGGTAATTAGATTCATAGTAATGATATATGCTTATCAGAATGCATGGTGTAGAAATAAACAGATGTTAAAAACTGAATACGACAAAAATGTTCCATTCTCATAAACATACATGTACACAACCTTGTGATAAAAGACCAGACATGGAAACGAGGCATTAATAAGAAACATCTTTCTCAAGGAGACCATTGCTTGGAATAACAAGAAAAGACAAGGGAACAAGAAGAAACATGGACTTTTTTTCGGCCTAATAAAGGTTCTTTTTGGTGACGAACCAGTGCCAATGAACCATATCTAAATTTAAAAATTTAAGTCTACTTTCGCATTGCTCACCTGAGCTCATCCAACACCAAGTTTCTCCAGTGGCTATATTTTGAAAAGTATACAAATAGGTAAAACTAGATATTGTATAATTGGTGTTAAAACATGATTGACATCAAATAACACATATTGATTTATTGCATAAGGTATATGTTCTCAAACTTCCATTTTAGGTACATACATGATCTGAATGTGAGCCTTGTGTGTACAGTGTACACATGATGGAAAGGTAGCATCTTCACAAAGCAAGTTGCTAGTTCGTGATAAGAATTAATACAAGCTCTGGATTCAATGCTATTCCTTGTAAGGTGAAATCCACATATCAGTCCCAAATGAACTAAATGACCTCTGCTCAAGCAACAATGACATACAGTAATGTTGCATTATTTTTGGATGCTAAAAGGGCTTGAATGTATATGTTGATTTACTGAAGAATTTTTGTGAGTTTGTCAAACTTCCTTTGGAATTCTAGTTTTATTTTATCTAAGTCTGTTCTACAGAAAATTTATTCATAAATTGGACATTTCAATTTGTTTAGCATTGGAAAGACTGTTCACAATGGCATCCATGTTTCAAATTTCAAGGACTGATTGGAAATATTTTATAGCTTCTATTTTTTGTGTGCAGTAAAATGTAAGGCCTTTCTAATTGTTTTCTTCTATACATTTATGATTTTTTTATAGCTGATTCTGCTTACATCGTGGAACAAGCATTCTGAATATTATTTGCATATAAGGGTGTCCCTAAAAACCATGTTCTAAATTTCTAACGAAGAAAGATAATACTGGAAAGCATTCAACTGCATATATCCACAGTGATCCTGGAGGTGGTTGTGCCACCAAGATGCAGGTCAGGGGATTGAAGGCAACCTGCCTAACAATGACCCGGGGACTGATAATCTTCGAAACAGCTTGGAGAATAAACCAATTTTGGTTTGAGCAAAAAAACAGAGAACTAATATACTTGTCCATGATTTTTTTTGTTTTTGCAAAACTTTTAGATAGGGATGCAGCTGCTATTGTCCAAGTAATAATGATAGAAGTATGGAGATGTTCAAAGGGTTTTGGTATAATGACAGATTAATGTGTGTTCATAAAAAAAAGTGGCCCATGTTTAAAAAGTACACTACAATAAGGCCACCCAAGACTTGGAGGACATATGCATGTAATAGCACACCTAGGACAGGGGCCTGTTCCTCCCAGATTGGCCTCGGTCTGATGATGTTCATAATCACACTTAGAGGATGCTACATGGGAAAATGCTTCAATCTTAGAGCATCCAAGTCTACAATTGCTTGAGGGCAAACAATTTTGGGAAGGGAGGACTGTAATGTCCCCCCTTTTTATAAAAAAATAAAAAGAAGATAAAATTGATTTGCACATGTAATTTTAAAATAAAATTTTATAAATTGTGCAAATCAAAATAAAAAGGGAAGTTCAACTTCACCTTGAGATAATAAATGTATTTTTTTAAAAGGTAAATCAAGTGACTAGGCAAGTCGAATTTTCCTGAAAGCATTTAATAATTAATATTTGAGACAAAGTGATTATTCCTAACCATGGGTCGACTCATATGGCCATCTTTTAAAATCCCTATGCATTTAATATTTGTTATTGGTGACTTTTAGGCTAATTTTTAAATAAGATTTTCTCCTAGATGACGGTGCTAAAGATAGAGAAGAACTTTGGAGGATGTGCAAGCAAAAGCTATAAAATAAGATGTGGTTACTCCTTTTTAGGAGGTTGACGGTTTATAAAATTTATCTTCATGCTTGTAGAAGGGATGTATGACCACTTATGATAAAAAAAAAAGTGTTTATTAACACCACCAGTTGTGAAGTGTGTGTTCTCATATGAGCCTGAAGTAACAAGTGTTTGCAATCATTTCTCTACATATGTATAAGGTGCCATTTTTGGGAGAAGATATAAGTTTGCTTTGAGGGTTTGGAATGTGATTTATGATGAATATTTTTTATTATACGATGTTGATTTTTACTTGATGAAATCGACTTGTTTGGGCATGTGCTAAGAGTGTTTGGAAGGGATTTTGAAGTGATTATAAATCTGTTGTTTTAGATTTATGAATTGCAGATTTGGAACTGCATTTATTTACTCTTAAAGTGAAGGAAAAAGTGCTGGAATTATGTTACAGATTTTACCCCTAACCTGGCGACTGGGTTTGGGGATTTTGGGGCTGTTTTGAGTGGTTTCTAGCGCATGGAAAGATCTGATATTTATTGTGAATAGAAGCTCATAATTTTCCCTTTCTACTGCACTTGGTTTCAAGTCAAAAAAGTTAATATTTTGAGAGTCATTAATTTCCAAAGTTTCAGTTAATTTTCAGCAGTATTATTTATTATTTTTACTTTTACAAAGTGTACTGGATAAAAGAGTGTAAATACCAACTAGATTGCCCATCTAAACCCTCACCTTGGTTCACTCCAAACCTATTTGGGTTGTATTGAAGTTGACACTAGGGTTAGTTGAGGTAAACCTAGGAGGGTTTATCTTTTAAGTTATTTGTTTTGCAAGTAATTAATAATAAATCATTAATATCCCACAAGGGGATATTACAGTGGTATCAGAGCTTCTTTCCTCTTTTCGTGTGGGTGTTTTGTGTATGTAGGGTGTTAAGAAGTTGTTTTATAAGAGGAGAAATATGGGAAACATGGATGAATGGGCTTTCACATCGGATCAAGTAAAATTTCTATAAGAGCTAATGCAAGGATGTGGTTTGGAACTTCAAAAAACCATGAGTGATCAAATGACCAAACTGATCATGGAAGTTGTGGGAAATGGTAAGACGCCAAACTCCAATGGCGAAGGGAGTTCCCATAGTGGGGAGAAGAATTCAATACAACCCACTCCTAAGTTCTTTAAGGGCACTTTCCTTCCTAAGGAGAATCATAGAGCTTTCGAAGAACCTTCAATGGTGGAAATCATTGAAGCATGCAATCAGGAAGATGACACTTTGCATCCGGCCACAAGGGCCATACTTACTTTTGATGACTTTTGTGCCTTGAAGATGGGAAACAAGACCAAAAGGGCCCATAGGCAACCCCATGCGGATATCCAACAAAGGTTGGGAAAAGTTTCTCTACCAAGCTTTGATGGAACCAACAAAATCACGGTAAGAGCTTGGTTACAAAAGATGGAGACCTATTTCTCCCTCAATCCCATGCAAGAAGAAGAAGCCCTCAAGTTTGTTACTCTTCACTTGGAAGGCATGGCACATGAGTGGTGGTTTCATGGTATGCACACCCAAGGACACGACTTGATCCATACAATGGAAGGATTTAGTCACCGGATCATGGAAAGGTTTGATAGGAAAGATCCGGAGCTTCATTTTAGGGAGTTGGGCCAATTGAAATAAATAAGTAGTGTTGAAGATGTCAAAGAAGGTTGATAGTTCTCTTTACAGAAGGCTTGATACTTAGGGAGTGGGAAAAGGTTGCAGTGATGGTACTAGATGTCAATGAGAGAAGGTTGATAGTTCTCTTTACAGAAGGCTTGATAGAGCCATGGAAAGGTTTGGTAAGAGCTTTTAACCCATTTACCTTGCAAGAATGTATTACTAAATCTCTAGATTTAGAATGTGCAGCTTATAGAGGGGATTATGGGCCAAAAGGACAGCATTCTAATAACTCACAAACGCTGCCCACAAGTGGATTTAGAGGACAGCCAAGGTCTGATTTACAGCAGCCCCTTAAAGTGCAAGGAGGGCAGCCCTTTGGGTCATCAAAAGAGGCCCCAAGAAGACCGAACCAGCCCTATGTTCCACCACATAGGAACCAATTCCAAAAGGGTTTGCAAAAAGATGAGAGAGATGAGTTAAGAAGGAATGGATTGTGTTTTGATTGTAAGGCTCCATGGGTAAGAGGTCATAATTGCAAAGGTAAAGGGCAAATCTATTTCATCGAAGTAATAGATTCGGATTTTGATTTAATTTCAAATTCTAATGATACTAATGAAGTGGTGAATGAGGTGGATGATGAGCATGTTCAAAAAGAAGATGAGAAAGAAGTTGAAGGAACATTGGCCGCCCTTTTTGGCACTCCTAAGTATTTCCCTTTTCGAGTGGAAGGTATGCTATGCAAACAAAAGGTAATCATCCTCATTGATAGTGGTGGCACTCATAATTTTATTAGAGAAAGATTGGTAACAAGGCTTGGCCTATGTAATGAAGTTTTTCAAGGTTTCAATGTTATCATAGCTGATGGATATATTTTAACATGCTCTAGACGGATTTCCAAACTTTCTATCAACATAGAAGATTATGAGCTTGTTGATGATTTTTACATGATTAATATGGATGACATGGATCTTGTGCTAGGAGTGCAATGGTTGCATTCGTTGGGGGATTTTACCCTCAACTATAAGGACTTATTGCTTGAATTCATGATTGGGGAAAAGAGCATCACTTTCCAAGTTATGACAAGACACTACACTCTTTGCAACTATCCTCCAAGGGAAGTAGAAATTTGTTCTGTATCTTTTATATCAGTTGATTGGAAAGATTTAATCATCCTTGAGTATGTAAAACATCAGTTTTTTAATGATATGGCTGAAGGGTTGATTGTTGATGAAAGGTACAAGGTGGTGGATGGTCTTATTCTTTACAAAGGAAGGGTGTATTTAACCCCAAAATCAGAGGCTAAAAATCTGATTTTAAAATCAGCACATGATGCTCCTATAAGTGGACATCAAGGTTATTTCAAGACCTACAAATTGGTAAGGGAAAGATTTATTTGGAAAGGTATGAAAGGAGATGTTCTTAAGTATGTTAGAGAATGTGTTGTGTGCCAAAGAAATAAGAATGAACATACTTTTCCAGCTGGTCTTTTGCAGCCCCTACTTATCCCCTCTCAAAAATGGGAGTGTGTGTCTATGGACTTTGTTACCGGATTGCCCAATGTTAATGGTAAGACTTGCATGTATGTAGTAGTGGATAGACTCACTAAGTATGCTCATCTTTTCCCACTTCCTACTAAATTTGAAGGTCCTATGATTGCTGATTTGTATTTCAAAGAAGTTTTTAAATTGCATGGTGTGCCTAAGAACATTGTGAGTGATAGGGACAGCAGGTTTATGAGTCTCTTTTGGCAAGAATTATTCCGGTTAGTTGGGACTGAACTCACTCCAAGTACTAGTTATCACCCACAAACGGATGGACAAACTGAAATAGTAAATAAATGGGCAGAAGGGTACTTAAGATATTATGTTTCAAGGCAGCAGTTCGCTTGGGTAAAATGGTTGCATCTAGCTGAATTTTGCTATAATAATACACATCGCATGTCCATTGGAATGGCCCCTTTTAAGGCTTTATATGGTTATGATGGTAACTCTTTCATGGATGTAATGATGACAGATAGTAGAGTGCCTCGTGCACAAGATTTGGTGCAACAGAGTGTGGACATCATGAAATCACTCAAAGAAAATCTACACCATGCCCGAAATAGGCAAAAATTGTATGCAGATAAGTACCGGAGTGAGAGGAATTTCGAAGTGGATGATTGAGTATTTCTTAGATTGCAGCCCTATAGGCAATCTACTCTCAATCAAAGTGGCAAGGAAAAGTTGAAGCCACGTTTCTATGGGCCCTACAAGGTTACTAAAAGAATCGGTGAGGTGGCTTATGAATTGGAGCTACCTGAGGATGCTAAGATTTATAATGTTTTCCATGTTTTCTGCATTAAAAAGGCACTTGGGAAATTTTTGTTCCTTCTTTGGAGTTACCCCCTTTAGATGAAGAAGGTAAATTGATCTTAATTCTGGAAACCATTATGGAAACAAGGGAAAGGAATTTAAGAAAACGTGTCATCAAAGAATACTTGGTCAAATGGAAGAACCTTCCATTAGAGGAGGCTACATGGGAAAATGCTTCAATCTTAGAGCATCCAAGTCTACAATTGCTTGAGGGCGAGTAATTTTGGGAAGGGAGGATTGTAATGTCCCCCCCTTTTTATAAATAAATTAAAAAGAAGATAAAATTGATTTGCACATGTAATTTTAAAATAAAATTTTATAAATTATGCAAATCAAAATAAAAAGGGAAGTTCAACTTCACCTTGAGATAATAAATGTATTTTTTTTAAAGGTAAATCAAGTGACTAGGCAAGTCAAATTTTCCTGGAAGCATTTAATAATTAATATTTGAGACAAAGTGATTATTCCTAACCATGGGTCGATCTCATATGGCCATCTTTTTAAAAATCCCTATGTATTTAATATTTGTTATTGGTGACTTTCAGGCTACATTTTTAAATAAGATTTCCTCCTAGATGATGGTGCCAAAGATGGAGAAGAACTTTGGAGGATGTGCAAGCAAAAGCTATAAAATAAGATGTAGCTTACTCATTTTTTGGCATGTTGACAGTTTATAAAACTTATATTCATGCTTGAAGAAGGAATGTATGCCCACTTATGATCAAAACAAAAGGTGTTTATTAACACCACCATTTGTGAAGTGTGTGTGCCCCATATCAGCTTGAAGTAATAATTTTTTGCAATCATTTCTCTATATATGTTTAAGGCGCTATTTTTGGGAGAAAATATAAGCTTGCTTTGAGGGTTTGGAGTGTGATTTATGTTGAATATCTTTTATTATATGATGTTGGTTTTTACTCAATGAAATTTGACTTGTGTGGGCATGTGCTAAGAGTGTTTGGAAGGGATTTTGAAGTAATTATAAATTTGTTGTTTTAGATTTATTAATTACAGATCTCGGAACTACATTTATTGACTCTTAAAGTGAAGAAAAAAGTGTTGGAATTATGTTGTAGATTTTACCCTAACCCTAGCGATTGGGTTTGAGGATTTTTGGGGCTGTTTTGAGGGGTTTCTAAGTGCATGGATAAGATCTGATATTTATTTTGAATAGAAGATCATTGTTTTTCCTTTCTACTGCACTTGGTTTCAATTCAAAAGAGTTAGTGCTTTTAGAAGTTATGGATTTTCAAAGTTTTATTTAATTTTCAGCAGTATTATTTATTATTTTTACTTCTGCAAAGTATATTGGATAGAGGAGTATAAATACCAACTGCAAATTGCCCATCTAAACCATCACCTTGGCTCACTCCAACCCTATTTGGGTTGTATTGAAGCTGACACTAGGGTTAGTTGAGGTAAACCTAGGAGGGTTTATCTTCTAAGTTGTTTGTTTTGCAAGTAATTAATAATAAATCATTAATATCCCACAAGGGATATTACACTCTACATTGCAACAAGGTGACCCATAACTTGGTGGACATGCATGCATCATAACAGGTCTAGAACAAGGTAACAAGGAAAAATGATTTTAAGTCCAAGGTGTTGTGGTGTAGTGGTAAAGTGGTGCATTAATAAAGAGAGAGAGAGACTCAAGTTCAAATCTCCACATTGCAACAAGGTGACCCATAACTTGGTGGGCATTCACGTGCGATAACAGGTCTAGAACAAGGGCCTGTTCATCCTTAGAACTAGCTTGGACCTGGTGATCCTCCCAATTGGACTTTACAGGGAAAAAAAGTATGGAGATTAATACTAGGTTACAAAAATCATCAGATCCTATTACTCTAATATGTGTGTGTGTGTGTGTGTGTGTGTGTGTGTGTGTGTTGCCAATTACTCATTGAATTGAATTCAAGAATCCTGTTTGCTCATGCACTAAAGAACATTAATAGGTTAGTTTAATGGTCTGGTGCCTCCTTCGGCTTAGCAGAAATGGGGAGAACTTAAGCAAGGATGATTTTTTGAATTACCAGGCAGAGGCTTACATCATTCAAGGACTCAAAATTTACTCTTTAAAAGATCCTAAAGACTCCCTCATTGTCATCAGAAGTGTAAGAAAATGACTAGTTAGAAGCTGAACAACTTGGGTGATGAAGATGAGATGTATGCAAACTAGTTAAACTAAATAAGCTTTCTAAACAATATGGACAGTGGAAGCTTAAAGTCATTCATATATAAACTTCGTAAATTTCTATTGAGAGATCAATCACCATGCAAACCTCCTGACAAAATTTGTATTGCCATGGAAACTAGAGATTAAAAGATTTCTAGCCTCAGATCTCATGGAAAGATGGGACAGGCTAGAGCCTCTAATATTATATCATAAAAAATAATAGAAAATTTTAGAAAGGGACCAAATTTTAATCATAAAACCTAATAGTTTTGACCCAATGCAAATTGTAGGCCACTCGACAATGATTATGAATGTGTGACTTGGGAAGGGAGTACAAGCGATGGAATGGGTGGGGTAATGATCTCTTCACATGGTCCAATATCACCCTTCCCCACATTATTCTCACAATTGAATTTCATTCTCTTCTTTGCAACTCACCTTCTATGGCTCTATGTGTTAGAAAGCAAAGGCTTTACATGGTAACAGTCCATTGTCATTATCCAGAACCAAAAGATGAAGAAGAACATCAGTAAATCTGCAAAATCCTCTCTTGTTGTGAAAAAACAGGTTGGTAAGAGAATTATAACAGCTAAACCAAATATGTTTGGAAGAAATAGAGCAGTGCAAAAGCTCCTTCCTTTGCAGATACAAAGACTTGGAGTGGTGGCACTATGATAGGCTGAGGCCATAGGGGGTACCAGATGCAGAGATTGACAGTCGTAATAAAGAAGTGACTGGGAAAATTAAAGGTGTTTCCAAGGTGGGAAGAGGCAGAGTAGTTGTGGTTGTGGCCCAGGGTATGCAAGTGCAAAGAATGCTCCAATGGGTGGCTTTGAGCTTGGCAGAGAAATTTGCAAGGAGCTTAAAAGTTCCACTACCCATGTAGTCAGATAGGCTCGCAGAATTTTTTCCACCAAAAATCTTAATTCCTCACCCTAGCATCCTCCAGGCTACATTGAGTAAGAATTTGAGAAACCTCTGCTAAAACAGGCACCAAGCAAAGCTGTCAAAGACTTCATCCATGCTTGCATTTGCGAATGGCAAAACAGTGAGAAAAATTCACAATCCTCATCTGGATAATTATATCCTTCTTGATGTTGGAAATTTCCAGGAATATTTGATAAAGCACATGAATCTTTTGGGTGATTCAGTCTATTCTCATAATTTGGAACTCAATCAACTGAATAAGAAAACTATGGAACTGGAAGGAAAGATTAAAAATGAATTTAAAAGCACTGCTAAATGCCATATCCATATACGCTAAGTTGCCGCATTCGAATTCGTGTTCGAATTCGCCGATGATTAAATTCGTGAAAAATTCGCCAGTAAAAAAATCGGCGATTAAATTCGTGATTAAATTCGACTATGAGAAATATACATTTTTATTAAATATATAAAAACAAAAGATAAATTCACATTTCAAAAGAGAGATAATATCACATTTCATTGATTTCATTACTAATCTATCTACAGGCGATCAAAGCTTATGATTATTTTAGAAGATTGCAAGAAGTTGCTTGGTTGAAAAAGGTGCAAAAATGGATTTTATGAAAATAAGAAAATTACTGCCATCAATGCGTAGAGCTCGAGAAAATATGCACTTTTAGAGAAAACGACACCTGAAACGGAGCCACAGAATGAAATTTATGGCACATGCAAGTTTTTGCTGCTACATCTTCCCGGACCCTTTCCAAAAATGGCAAGTCCTTGTGTTTTTTCCACCAAAAATCCAAAAAAGTAAAAAATTGCCAAAAAAGGAAAAAAACGTGAATTAAATCGCGATTTTCAACGCGCTATTAAAATTCGGCGAATTTCGAATTTTTTCCTTGAAGTTCGCCGAATGCGGCAACATAGCATATACGTACAATGCTTGGAAAATTTGAGTATAAAGCGAGTCTTCTAGGGATGGATGGGAAAAGAGCTGAAAGAACCTTCCTTTGCTTCTTTGGCGACAACCCGATGGTAACTCTGTAGATGGATCACATGCTGCTTTTAAAAAAAAACATTTGGATAAGGGCAAGCACTTGAAACCACAATCCAAGTAAAATTGTTGGTGTAAAACTTGAGGTGGGCATCGGTTATACCACTAAAAGAACCTCAGAAGATCTATAGCTTGGTAGCGATATGGGGTTATTTGGTGTTGGTATAATGTCTACAATGAAAAATAGGAGTGGAGTGGGGGCAAACAAACAACAAATACAGATGGGCAAAGCTGCTGCTCTAGTATTCTCCTATGCTGCATGGAAACACCCCACTCCCCCTACCTGCCTAGAAATGTTTCTAGTATGAAAACGTCTTGGAAATGCTGGAGATGTTTCCGAAATGCACCCGACATTTTCAAGATGTTTCCTTACTTTAGAAACCAAAAAAAAAACAAAAACCTATTTTTTAGCATTTATTGCTTCTAAACCTAATCTACCCACCAACCTTCCTAAAGACACTTTCTAAAAGCTATATAATGATATCTTTGGTCCATTCTAAATGACACGCATTGTGTCAATTTTCTCTTTGGGGCTTCCCAATTCACTCTAGCCTTTCTATCAGTGAGGTTTGAGGGGATACAGTTCATTGATCATTGTCTAATAAGAAAATGTGTGGTCCCATCTAAGAATGGCTTGTTCCTTTATATATACTACTTCTTGTGTGGTGGAAATAGGTGGCTGGCCCACCTATGAATCATCCCAGAAGGAATCTTGCTCGCCATTACCAATCTTCTATGTAAGATGTTTGGATACCATTGATTTGCACGCGATGAGAAAGTCCCAGATGCGTGAATCGATAGGAAGTGATTTGGTGGTAAATAATCTCTCAAGCTTGTCAAAGTCTAGGTATTTAGCTCTAAGTGCTTTGCTCCAAAGATGATCATGATTGGAGAAGAGGCATCATAGCATTTTGGCTCCTAAAGTAATGTTGTGAAAATCAATATTAGCCAGGACTGCTCCTTTGGCATTTCGAGGAGTACAGATCTTATTCCAGCTGAGTAAGAATTTTATGAGCCTAAGATGTACCTTGCCAAAGTAAGTTCCTCATATTTTGGTTGCAAGAATTTATTGATTTTAGAGGCGCCTTAAGTATGGGCATGAGATATGTTGGGAGAGCTTGAAGAACTGATTTGAGCATAATGATCGGCCAATGTGAGTCAACCAACAGCCCTTCCATGAGGATAATCTGGAGTCCACTCTATCTAAAATATCTTTCCATGAAGCTGAGTTTCTCATTCCTTTCAAGATAGAGATGCCAAGACATTTGCTGGGTACTGTTCCAATGGGAAAACCCCAAACTTCATCAAGTCTATGCTAGAGGCGCAGAAGAGTTTTAAAGAAATGTACACTTGATTTTTTGTTGCTCACCTGTTGGCCTGAGACGGTTGAGTAGGTGGAGAGAAAGTCTTTGAAGGCTCTCACTTCCCGTAAACAAGCTGATCCAAGAAGTGGTGTGTCATTGGAAAATAAATTATGTGTTATGGATGGATCTCACTCAGCTACTTGAAGATTGTCAATGAGATTTTCACTCAAAGCATTTTGTGCTGCTCAGCTTAATGCTTCAGTGAGATTGATGAAGAGATAAGAAGAAATAAAGTCTCCTTGCCTAAGGCTTCTGGTGGCTGGGAAAAAACCTGCAGGAGAGCCATTAATAAGTAGTGGAAAATGAGCCGAGGAAATGCAGTACCTTGGAGGAGAAAGTGCCAGCTAACACAGTCAAAAGCTTTCCGAACGTTGAGTTTGACGATCATACCTTTCACTTTGATAGTTAGTGAGTGGAGCTTTCGTGAGCAAGGAATGCGCATCTAGGATCTGTCTGCCTTTTATGAAGCCACCTTGTTCAAGAGAGGTTAGTTCCAGGAGGAGAACTTGTAGACATTAAGCATGAGATTTTTCCGCAACTATGTATGATGTGTTACAGAGGGAGCTGTGCCCGAAGTCTGCAGAGGTGTTGATGTTCCGGTGCTTAGGGATAAGAGCAAGGAAGGTGCAATTCATCTCTTCTGGGAGTTTTTTGGAGTGCCAAATCTCACTGACAATGGTTATAACTTCTGCTACTATTTGATCCTAGAAAGTTTGGTAGAAAGCAGCATGGTAACTGTTTGGCCTGAGGGCTTTGCCCCCTTGCATTTTGAAAACTGATGCTTTAATTTCTTCATGTGGGAAAGGAGTTAGAAGGGCAGAATTTTGCTCTGGCAAGACAGTGGTGGGGATGGCAGATAAGAAGTATTCTAGCTGGGTTGGACAGGGCAGGCCAATTGATGAGAGAAGGGATTGAACAAAGGAGGCAGCTTCATTGCAAATATCGGTGGGAGTTTCTAAAGGTGCTGATATGATCCTTGAATCTTGCTGATTCTATTAATTTTCCATCTCCCAACTGTAGATGTGTGGAAGAATTTGGTGTTCTCGTCACCATTCTCCAGCCAGGATTCTCTTTACTTTTTCTTCCAATATATTTCTTCTTTTGCATAGATATCTTCTAGGCTGAATAGGAATAATTTCTCTTCTAGTAGAACTTCATTGGTGCAAATTTCCATTTGGATTCTCCATTTATTTCTGCCAAGTCAACCTCCAATTTTTGCTTTTGTGTAGTGATTCCAATCACAAATGCAGCTCTTGAGATATTTGAGTTTGGACACAAAGATGAAGGATTTCATCTGCTGGATCTTTGGGCAGTCTTTCCACCAGCTGGAAACTGTCATAAAAAGACTTATCTTTTAGCCACATGAGCTCAAATTTGAAGGGGCACCTTGGGTGGCAGGTGGGGGAAGCAGTGGAGGGTGGGTAGAAACAGCAATGATGTCAAGGATGATTGGGGAGTGATTGTATTCTAAATTTTTGAGGATACGGCATTATGCAAACCATGCCTCTTCTATCCAAGACTTGGATAACAAAATCTGTCCAAATGTTCAGCTATGCCACAAAAGCCTGCCTTTTTGTTTTTCCACAAGTACAGACCCTCATTTGGAAGAATATCAATGAGTCCACTTTCTAAGAAACAAGAGACGAAAATCTTTTTCAGACTGAGTGATGATCAGTTGGCCTCCACGTTTCTCCCAGTGTTTTAAAAACCATTCCGGTTTTGGTTCGGTTTGACCGGTTCATGAAAAAAAATTGCAAACCATTAGAAAAACCGAACCAATGACTGGTTCCATACGGAACCAGACGATTCAGTACTGGTTTAGTACTAAACCGCTCAAACCAGTCGGTTCCGAACTGGACCGTTCTGAACTAGTTGAGGGGCAGGTTTTGCCTTATAACATTTTTTTCCCAATTTTAGCTTTTAAGTTACCTTTTTCCAACCCTAACCCTAAAATGATGTTATATAGACCCTATTTGGAACAATGGTTAAATGATCTCGTCTTCGTGCAATACAACCTCCGGCTAAGGCGCAACCAATTACTGAATAGGATACCTAATACAGATCCCATTGTCTTGGATGATATTGATCCAACCTCAAAATGGGTAGAGGAGAGTCACCTAACAGAGTTTGATCCTGATGACTTGGGGTGGATGGCTTTGGATGATGAACCATTAGTAGCACCAGACATGACAAACACTAGCTGTGCTACTACAACTACTATAGATGTCCCTGTGGAGTCCGATGTGTCTGAGCCAAAGGAACATGATGAGATTGATGAGGATGAGGATCCCATTCTTAACAATGGTGTTGAGTTTGATGATTGATATCAAACATGTAGTAGCTTGTAGCATATTGTTTTTTGGACTCTATAGGCCATTTAGAGCCTCATCGTTTATGTATTTTGTTTCGGATATGTAGTGCACTCGGTGTCATTTTGCTATATTTACCCTTACATGGTATATACATGAGCAAACTTTGCATATTTTGTCTCTAATTGTTTGTAATCATGGTTTTGGAATCTTTAAAATTTCTTGTTTTCATTAAAATTGTAATATTTTATGTATTTTTTAGTAAACCGGTTCATAAGTTTTAAATCGGTCCGGTTCTGGTCCGATTCCGGTCTAACCCTCGGTTGGTTCTGATTTTTAAAACATTGGTTTCTCCCCATCATTCAGTATTGCATTAAAATCTCCTCTAATCATGTTTCAAGATGGCCGCTGTGTATTCATTTCAAGAAAGAGCTGCAGTTCATCCCAGGTTCTTTTTTAAAGTGCTATATGATTGGGGCCACAGACATTTATGGTGTTTAAGCGGATTAGTTTGTTTACACCTTCCATATTGTAGTAGATCCAATTTTTACTTGTAAAATCAAGAGAGCAACTAATTTTATAGGAGTCCTAGAGGATTCCTAGGCCACTAGATGCCCTATTTGAGATTGTTTTGGGGGCATCCCAGAGAGGCCAACTCTTTTTGATGAAGGAGACAAAGTCGGCATTAGACAATTTTGTTTCTTGGAGAAAAACCAAATCAAGTATGAGATGAAGTTGGCACTTGACCAACCTCTGTTTGTTAGGGGCGTTATTTCCCCTAACATTCCATGAGATGCATTTCATTTCAACAATAGAGGGCCCTTGCCCCTCCATCGTAAGAAATAAGCATTTAAAGTCTTTTGATCATCCTTACTTGCAATTTCCAAGTAGTTCTTGTATTTGTTTAGTAGAATAGTTCTTGCATTTGTTGAGTAGAGATTGTCGGTCACGCAAGCTACTACCCTTGACCTTGGGTGTCCTTCTCGAGCTGGAAGATTGGGATTTGCTAGGTTTAGACTTTTTAGTGGTAGGCTAGGTCGTGGCATCTGCATCTAGATCTAAAGACGAAGGGTAAAGGAAGTTGAAGGAATGAAGAACTAGGAGGGGGCCAATAACTCCAAAGGTGGGGGAAGGGGAGAGAAGAGGGGAGGTGGAGAAGGTAGAAAAGGGGTGAGGAGGGGAAGGAGGGTGAGGGGGGAAGGAGGGTGAGGGGGGAATAGGGAATGGGGGAGGGGTGATCAAAGGGGTTGAAAGGCGAGGGAGAGAGGAAAAACAACAGGGAGAAGAATAGGTAGCATAAGCCATGGAGGAAATGGGGAGGAGGAGGAGGAGGGGCAAGGAAGGGAGACATAGGCAAAGACAAAATAGGACAGGTAGAGGAAATCTTTGCAAAAATGGCCAATGTTGTGGCAGCGGTAGCTCAAAAGGGAATAATGTGGGAATACGTTTTCTAGGAGTGGCCCAGAAATGTCAACCATAACAAATATCCTCACACAGGGGGCAACTTGTGGGACCCTAAGGTTATGCAGCAAAGGACTTGATCTTGGAAACCTTTGTTTCAAGGATGGCTGATTGCAATATATGGGGAGGAGACCATAGTGATGGACCAAAATCAGGGTACACACATGTTCCACATTATTTTGGTTGAAATATGGCTCCTAAGGTCTAAGACAAAGACCATTACTTTTAAGAAACCAAAGGCCCACTAGAAAATATGTTAGAGCATAATTCTTCAGATCTGAAAGTGATCTAGAAGATTTTTTTTGGAATGATTTTAATGGCCGTGTCGTGGGACACCTTCCGAGTATTATGAAATCAACCCTCTAAAGCATGTAGTACAGGCAATAGTCCAACAAATCGTCCAATAATAGTAGTTTTCTCAAGCAATTTCGCCTCATGAATAAGAAGCAAAACATCAAGGCAAAAAAAGAGAGGAGAAGGGAGAAGGGAGATGATGAATCCTATTTTAGAATGAGGGGGATGCAATAGGTGGCAAGGGAGCTGAAGAACAATTTGGGGAGAGAGGCCAAACATCACTTAATCTGGAGCCAAGGTGAATAGGTTAGATGCAAAAATGTGAGGTTGGGGAGGTAGAGACCTAAAGCTAGGAAAACTAGGGGGTGATCCAGAACTGAGAGCGGGAAGAGAGTGGGAGGGCAACCGTTGAGAGGTGATGGGAAACATGGAGGTCGATGGGAGAGGGGGGAAGGGTGGCAATAGCGAGATGAGAGGAGTGAATCCGATGTGAGTCAAAAACCAGACATGTTGACTGACCTCAGGAGCAAGAACAACATAGTACATTGAGTCGTTGATGCATAATGTTACTGCCAAGGAAATGTGAATGGAACATAGGTTGACCAAATGGAGTGGGCTTCGAAGTGGTACTTGAGGCATCATAGATATTGAAGCAGGTCTCTTAGTCAATTTAGCTTGCACCATTGCAAATCAAAGAGCATGAAAAAAAAGGGTTAACCCAAAAGCCAAGGCCAAGCACACGAAAAAATGAGGGTCTAACAAGAAAATTTTGTAGAACCACCACGATTTTTCTTCACTGAGTAGAATACACATGTTTTGGTAACTATTTCCTTGCTCTTGAGATGTTTGTGTTCCTTTGTTAGATTTTTATAGTGTAAATTCTAAGGGTGTATCATTAACACTATGATCGCGCTTAGTGACACTAAAGGAATTGCCAATTTTCAGCCTCCACCTAAACCCCAAACTTGGAATCACACCTTACTACATGTTCTCTGCATCTATCATCAATAGAACAAGCAATCAAATAATTACCGACATAGAATTCAACACTACAACAACTAGGATATACATCTCAACAAAGAACTTTCCTTTTGTAGTTTTTTATGGCTTGCAACCTTTGGCATTTAAGAGATTCACAATGTTCTTCTCGCTCCAAATACATCCACAACCGATATGAAGGAAAATGCCCACGCTTCTCCCTTTGTCCCAAAATTGGGCAAGCTTTATAGCAAAATCCATTGTATTTTCCAATAGACTTATGCCAAACTCAATGCGCTCCATGATCGCCATTGATTACCTCATTCTCTTCAAGTTGGAAATTTTGTTTTGCTTCGCAAGAAAAGTTTTGAAACCAACAACTTCACAAGTTGAAAACCATCAAATACGGGCCTTAAGCTGTTCTCCAAGAAATTGGGTGCAACAGTTTTCATTTAGATCTTCCAAATCAGCTTGGCATCCATGATGTAATTGTGAGCTAGTTCAAGCTGCTTGAGTTATCTCACTTGAAGCAAAAGTTTTCCATCACTCATCATAAGGCTTCCATCCTAGATAGTAAACAATTGTTGGTTATGGCTGCTTTGCTTGATATTTGGACTTGGACCAACTGAAAGGACCAAACCACTATGTAGCCTCCAATAGACTCTTGACAAATTCAAGGCACTCTATGGCTGTCATTGTATACTTCACTCTTTCTGATTTGGTGGTTGTGTTTAGCTTCACTTAAATAAGTCGAGGTTTCAAAACAAACAACATTACAAGTTGAACCCATCAAATATAGGACTTACACTATTTTCCAAGCAGTCATGGTCATTTCTTTTCGATCAAGTCTCCCAATTCAACTTGGTATCCACCATGTGTATGTGAGCTAGCTCTCATTGTACAACCAATCTCACTTGAAGGTCTCCATCACCAATTTTGAGGCTACGTTCAAGATCTTCAATTGTTGGTCATGGATAGTTGATGTTTGGGTCCAATCAAAAGATGTAAACCACATCTCTTACCTAGCCCACCTAAAGGTACTTTGCACATCATTAGCACTAGGATTGTGCCAAGTGGCACTAAGGACATTTCCAATTTTCAGCCTCCACCCAAGATCCGCACATGGAATCCAACCTAAGTCCACGCTCTTTGAATCTATCATCAATAGAATAAACAATCGGACAATTACCAACATATTATTCAACACCAATACAAGTAAAGCTACACATCAAAAAGTATTCCCATTTTGAAGTTTGTCATGGCTTCTGACTTTTGGCAACTTATGACATACAAGTTGATCTTCCAGCTCCAAATACGTACCACCAATCTAAAGGATGGCAAAGCTTCATGCCAAAATACATTAGGTTCTCTTGTAGACTTCAGTCAAACTCTAAGCACCCAATGATTGTCATTGATTACCTCACTCTCGCCAAGTTGGCAATCATGTTTGGCTTCACCTATTTTTTGTAAAAAAACAAACAACATTAAAGGTGGAAACCCATAAAAAATGGGCCTTACACTATCCTCCAAGCTATCAGGGCCAATGCTTTTTTCTTGGATCTTCCAACTTAGCATATGGCATTCATAATGTATATGTGAGCTAGCTCAAGTTGTCTCAATCATCTCACTTGGAGTAGGAAGTTTCCATCACACATCCTGAGACTTTCATCCTAGATTTTCAACAATTATTGCTCATGGACTACGTTACCAGAAACGCCGTAGGGGACCTCGGGAGCGGGAGAGGCGGTGGGAGCGGGCAGGGGCTGCGGAAATGCCAGGGTACGGCCTCCAAATACGTCCCGGGCATTTCCGCAGCCCCTGCCCTCTCCCACGTTAAAAAAAATGTTTTTTTTTAATTTATTTTTATTTTATTTTATGTTTTTAAAGCCACACAACAATAAAAAATTATAAATTCTTCTAATCTAAAACCTAAAAGCTACCTCTAAACAATAAAACAAAAGAACAACACAAAAACAAAACATAAAGCAAACAAACTCACATTGTGGCTCTCCAAAATTGCATTGTGCTTGTCTAGGGTTTGAGGAGCTATTACCAAGCTTGTAGGAGTGTGAGGAGCTGCAAAGGAGGATTTGTGATGGATTTGTGAAGGATTTGATTTGTGGTTTACTAAGTGAAGGTAAGTTTTTTTTTAATTTCTAGTCTTGTTCCTCTATTTTTTTTTTATTATTTAATCTTTCACACATTACATTTTTTTGCTTATGTTCGTTTTTATTTTGCTCTTTCCATTAAATTTTTTTAATTTTCATTGTTCAATCACAATGCAATTGCATGCCATTGTTTTCTTTGCTTAATTTTTTTTTAAACCTTGTAGGTATTTCTACAATGGCAACAAGTTCTGCTTCTTCTGGGCAATCTTTGGCCAAAGACTTTGACCCAAATTCACCGTTATGGAGGCACGTAACAATAGTTCGACAACTTGCAGGGGGTGGTTGTTTTGAATGGAAATGAAATGAGTGTGATGGACTATTCAAAGGCTCTTATAGTAGGGTGAAAAGCCACTTGTGTGCCATAACAGGTAATGGCATAAGAGTATGCAGGGGGCGGAATAATGTTGGGGTGCCAAAAGCAAATGTTTTGGCATATATCAAAGAGCAGGAGGATGCAAAGGCTAAAGTGGCTATGAGAGCGGGTCATCCATTGGCCAAAAGAGGAGGTTCATCTCGTTCAGCAAGGCCTCCAGTTGCTCCATCACCTAGTGGATCCCCAATTGTGGCCATGCCACATCCATTTGTGGCTCCTATCTCCACGGATGAGGATGTTTCCCTTGCACGAAAGAAAAGTAAGACAAAAGGGCCATTGGAAAAGGCCTTTCAAAATGAGAGTAGGGAGATTGCAGATGAACGCATTACAAGGTGTGTATATGCTAATGGGTTTTCTTTTAATGTTGTGAGATCACCTTATTGGCATGAGATGGTGAAAGCCATCAATGAGGCACCAAAAGGGTATAAACCACCAGGATTTGAGAAGATCCGCACCACCCTTTTGGATAGACAAAAAAAAATGTGGAAACCTCCTTGCAACCAATTAGGGACTCATGGACCAAAATTGGTGTGTCCATTGTTTCTGATGGATGGAAAGATGCAAGAAACCGCCCTTTAATCAATGTGATTGCAGTATGCCCTAAGGGGGCAATGTTTTTGAAAGCGGTTGATTGTGAGGGGCAAGTGAAGAATGCCCAATTCATAGCCAACATTCTCTTTGAGTCCATTGAGGCAGTGGGGCCTGAAAATGTTGTCCAAGTGATAACGGACAACGCCAAAAATTGCAAAGCTGCGGGGATGCTAGTTGAGGCACGGTATGGGCATATTTTTTGGACACCTTGTGCTGTGCATTCATTGAATTTAATGCTAAAGAAAATGGCAAACAAAATAGAGTGGATCCAGCAAGTGTATGCAGAAGCTGAAGAAATCCAAATGTTTGTCACCAACCACCACATGTCACAGGGCATTTTTAGATCATTCTCGCAGTTGGAGCTACTGAAGGTAAGGAAAAGCTTTATTTATTTCTTTCTTTTTAATTTAAAATTTAATATAAGTTTTTTAGTATTCTTTTAGCTTTCAATTTTATAATTTAAATTTTATTTTTAATTTTTGTTCCTCGTTCTTATTAGGTTGCTGAGACTCGGTTTGCATCACACACAATCGTCTTGAGATGACTAGTGAAAGTGCGAGAGGCACTCATGAGGATGGTAACATCCAATCTTTGGTCTGTATGGAGGCAATCAAACACTCAAGGGGCTCAAAAAGTGAAGAACCTGATCTTAGAGGACCCTTGGTGGGATAGAGTGGGTTATCTGTTGAGTTTTACGGAGCCCATATGAGCATGATCTGGTTTACTGACACGGATCAGCCATGTCTAGGAGAAATATACGACGGCATCGACTCAATGATTGAGAAGATAAAAGCCGTCATAAATGCAAAGGAACAAGATCCCAAGGAAATATTTTTCAAACAAGTGAAGTCAATCCTCATTGAGCGGTGGAACAAAATGACCACCCCATTACATCTACTAACTTTTGCATTGACTCCTAAATTTTATAGCACAGAGATCCTTTCCTTGCCAGGGAGGGTAGCACCATACAGGGATGCGGAAGTCAGTGAGGGATATATGGTGGCATTGGCTAGGCTCTTCCCTGATCCTGAGGCCCAAGACTAGGTTATGGTAGAGTTTGACAATTTCATAGCAGAAACGGGTCATAACCTTCTTGCTCTTCGGAGCAAATACAAGATGGATGCACAGATGTGGTGGTACCTCCATGGCACTTCATCGGTTTACTTGCAACCTCTTGCAATCAAGGTCTTGGCACAGGTAAGTTTTTAATTTTTTTATTTTCTTTTCTTCTAGTTTTTTAAAATTTAAGTTTGAGTGTTTAAATCTGAAGTTGAACTTTGCATTGACTTTGAAGTTTGGGTTGCCTTAATAGGTTGCAAGTTCATCTTCCTTTGAGTGCAACTGGAGTACGTATAATTTCATCCACTAACAGAAACGCAACAGGTTGGGGGCTAAAAGGGCTGAAGATTTGGTATACATACATTCCAACTTGCGCCTTTTATCCCACAAGCAGCCAGAGTACAAGGAAGGGTCAACAAGACATTGGGACATTGATCCATAAATAGTTGACTTGGATGCTTCCATTTCCCACCATGGAGCATATGATGATGAGTGGAGTTCTGTGGCACCACGAGACCTACATGCACGAGGGGGTGCAACTGGCAGTGGCCCTAGTGCGGGTGGTTCAAGCCCATGTGGTTCTAATGAACCACATAATGATGATGATGTAGCTGGTCTTGATCCTCTTGATGAAGAGGAATATGATGAATATTGACAATGAAAGATAGTTTGAGCTTTGAATATTGATCTATGATTGAATTTAATATATCATGAGATTCATGACATTCACATTGTGTTCGATTTAAGTATTTTAAATTTTAATTTAACTTTTAAGCTTTTAAGTTTCTAAGTTTTATCGGTATCCTAGCTTGTTTGTTGTGGTTATTCACTTATTTAGCTTATAACTTGTCTTTCATATGCATAATATGTGGTTAATAATTAAATTCCTATTTAGAAGGCTGAAATTTATATATTTTTTAATTTTTATATAGTTTTTGTAACTGCCGTATCCTACTCCGTACCCGGGGTCAAAAAAAAGTTTGCCGTTTCCGCGTATCGTATACCCCGCTCCCGCTCCCGTATTCAAAACGTTTCAGTAACTTAGCTCATGGATGCTTTTCTCAATGTTTAGACTCGATCCAATTGAAAGAAGCGAACCACTATGTACCTCTAGTAGACGCATGACAAATTCAAGTCACTAGATGACCACCATTGAATACTTAATTCTTTAAAAGTTGGTCATTGTGTTTGATTTCGCTTGGAAGTAGAGGTTTCAAAACAAGCAACATTACATGTTGAACCTCATCAAATATGTGCCTTGCACTATTCTCCAAGTAGTCTTACCCAATGCTTTTCGGTTAGATCTCCCAATTCAACATGGAATCCATGATTCTGTATAGGTAAGCTAGTTTTAGCTGTATAACCCATCTCACTTGGAGGAGGTTTCCATGATGCCGGTCTATGCACTCACCTTTGAGTACCTCAGACAACTTTGTTCTTTGAGCACCTCCATGCAATTCCACACACCATGTGCATTTCATGCAGCACTAGGATACACATTGTGCAACTCAGAAGACAATATTGCTCCCTTCACTCAAAATGGGGTGGAGCCTCAATATAAGTCAAAGGGCAGTGCCCCTAGTTGGTGTAGGGAAACACCCCATGGGCCAGATTTTATTCATTAATATCAACACCATTTAGCACAACTCAGCAATCAGCACACCACAAGATCTGCACATTCCGAGCAGCCCACACAATACTGCCCCAACCCATGCCATGTACACAGCCTCTTTACAACACCCATAAACATACCACAATCTTAGTCCTTATGCAGAACATCTAAAACACAATGCGACCACATGGACACATTGTGCTACACTGCGCCATGACAGGGGCACTCCTTGGGCTCATGTCATGCCGAGTGGCACTCCCAAGGCTCACGTCATGCTAGTGCATCTATCAACATATCACACATATGGAGGTCAAGTCACATAACTATCAGAAGGGGAAGAATCACATATTGAAGTCTTAACTGTTTCAATTTTCAACTTCCATAACAATTCTTTAATCTTCCCAAATTTGTAAGGTATATATACATATTTGTAACATTAGATAGCAATCAGATAGTAGAAGATAAGCAACCATACACCTCCCTCAAGAGTACACCATGTACAAAACACATAGATTAACGAAACTTTTATATTTTGGTTCTATTATTTTTTCTATTGTAAATATTGTTTCATATTGCTTCTAGATATGCATAAAACACATCTAAATCCTCATTTAGAGTGTGGTTTCTCGGACCTCCTGGGATCAAGTTCATTCCATCGCCAATTTTGAGGCTACCTTCTAGATTTTCTACTGTTGGTCATGGATGCTTTGCTTGATGTTTGGACTTGCACCGATTAGAAGCAAACTACTACATACACCGTTAGTAGTAAAGGTACTTTGCGGACACAAGCCAAGTGGTTATTTTAAACAATTTTCATAGAGAAGTTCCCACATCTTCTATAGAAGTTGGGAGAAACCTTCCTCGATGTAGGCACAAGATGATAAGAATCACTTCTCATAGCAATCTCTCACCTTGTAAATATCTCTCATTCCACGTGGCCCAATTCACTAGAGCCCTTCTTGATTGCACATAAACTACTATAAATATCTTAGATAAATCTATCTGAAAACACCAATAGATATCAATCTGAATCCATCACTTCCTTCAAAAATTTCCTGTTGGTTGTTGATAGCCTCGATCTAGCTACACCACTACGTTGGACTTGATAAAATATTTTTGAGAAAAACAAATAAGCTCCAAATTCCACTATATGTCCAAGATATCGTTTTTTTTCAACTGTCTTCTCCAACCAAAAAGAAAAACTGCTATGGCAGTTAAATGGACATCAAATTTAAGGCCGTCAATTAAATGTTTACCCACTCACCCCCAGATGCCATTATACAATGCCTATCAGCGTAGTTAGACTAACTGCAGTCTAATCTGCATACCTAGATCTTGCGCACTTTAACTGTGCTTTGTCTTATCCAACAAGCACTCATCATCACCCTTTGGAAATCTATATGACTCACACTAATGAGGAGTGTACAGGAATCTGTTTGGCAGCCATCTCCTGTTGGAATATGCAAAGAGAAGAAAGAATACAGAAGGCAAAAACTGCGCTGTCCAAATGATACAGGCAGAGGTTTATTTATAGAAGAGAGAGGTGGTTGTACAGTTACCAACCGAACAACTACATAACTGTTTGTATATTCTATATAATGTGTTATATTTTAACACCCCCTCTTAATGACTAAACCGGAAACAATACAAAGTTTGTCCTGAAATTTTACAAATATCCTAAAGCCCATATGTTTAGTCATTACATCTACAGACTGTGCCATAAGTTGTACTTTAAAATCAGCAGTCCTTAACTGTGATGCAATTGTCGAATGACGACGAACCGCAACACAAAAATCTGGTCCCATGAACAAAAGATATGGCAAGTGGTCCACTGGTTCTCTGTTTCGTGATTCATTGACCAATGATGAATCACCAATGGCTGAGAGTGTCAGCCCCATCTCCAGAGTGCTGAAATCAGAACCTTGAAGATGTGGATTAAAAAATCTATTCCAGGCTTGTGTAGCCTGCTGGAGTCTGTACAAAGACTCAATTATCCTGTGATCGAAGTCACCTTGATCACGTCCTTGCACCACCATGTAGTGCTCATCCGACTTTTTCAAGAAGAGGAATGTAACCATCTGTGTAGGAGTTAGAACCAACTCCTCAATAGTAGGAGAAATAACCATCTCCGTCTCAGTAGTGGTCTCCGTCTCAACAGGAGAAATAACCATCTCCATCTTATCTATTTGCTCATCTATCCCCCTCTGTTGGGAAAGATCCTTCACAACACAATGTGCAAACTGTTCATGCTCTATTGTCCTTCGAGCAAGAACCTCTGAGTGGCTGGGCGGGCATGCCATCTCACCATGCACTGTCAATGCATCTGGAATAGTGGAGTCTCTGTCCACAACAAATTGTTCTTCAGAATGAGAAAATCCATTCTCCCAAGGCATGTCCACCTCCCGTACACCTAGTATAGTGGATATTCCCTCCACAATAGGTGCATGTAGGTTGACTGTATCCAAGTCAACGGATTTGTGAGGAATGGCTTCCTCCCAAGGCATTGTAGCCTTCTGCACATCCTGAATGGTGGAGCTATCCTCCACACGTGCATTCATGGTAATCGCAGCCGGATCAACAAGCCGATATTCACCACCTTCCCCAATACCAAGGGCAATTATCCGTCTCTGTTTCACATCATTAGACAACACACTTCTTTCCATAGAAATCCACAGAAATATTGGGATTTTCAGTCAATTGACGAATAGATAGAAGATTCTTTTGTAAAGAAGGTACATATCTAACATTCTGTACCAACAATTTATGAGCATTATTCAATACAATGCATATATCTCCTATCCCTTCTACTGCAAGTGATTCTCCATTAGTTAGTACTACTGATTCAAAACAAATATTTGCAGTAAATGAAACATACCAGTCCCTACGACATGAAAAGTGTGCAGACGCACCAGAGTCAATGATCCAGCAACTGCTACCACTATCATTTGAGCATGATGTCGTAAGATAGTAAAGAGCATACTCGTCATCCGAATCCCGTTCTTCTGCAACTACTGCCACATGTTCCTCATTACATGGCTTTTTGTTCTGCTTCAAAAGATCATACATCCGCTTCCGGCAATCCTTCTTGAGGTGCCCAACCTTGTGACAGTAATAACATGTGACCTGATACCGAGTGGAAGATTCACCAGAGTAACGTTTCCACTTTCCCTTTGACTGAGTGACAAGAGCACTCTCTGCATGGTCACAATTAGATTCTGCCTGAAGTTGTCTCCGTTCCTTTTGCAACAGGTAGGAAATCACCTTGTCAAACGTGAGAGTTTGACTTTCAGCCATTTAATGGAGTGCCTCCACAAATGACTCATACGAAGAAGGTAAGCTGTTCAAAACCAGAGCCACCATATCATCATCGTCCACCTTTTTGTTGATGGAAGATAATTGGTCTCGGAGGTCTTTCATCCGAAGTAGGTGCTTAGACAGCGATCCACCTTCTTGTAACTTTACGGAAAAGACCATATTTTTCAGGTATAAAACCCGACTCTTCTCTGACATCTGATATTTATCCCTCAGACTGGTCCACAACGTGCTTGCCACAGTGCCATTCCGCACTTCCGGTATCAAATCATTCGACACCGATAACTTGAGAAGCAATAACGCTTCTTTATGACGTTTGTTATAATCCTCAAAGTTCGTCGCTGGTCGACTTTCATCACCCTTGATTATTTTATCACAATCACGAAACTCCGCAACTGTTAAAATCTTATGACTCCATACATTAAAATTAGTGCCTGTCAATTTTTGCGTCTCCGGCAACGTCACGTGTGATATATTTGCCATTTTATTATTCCAAAAGAACGGAAAATAATAAAATAATAATTTGCCTCACACTTAATAAAATATCCTTTTTCCAGCAAATATATTTATTTTAATTTCTCCAGCATATAATATGAAATTAATTTCTCCACCAAATCGTATGAAATAAACTATGCAAAGGTGAATGAATACCTTTGTTGAAATTAATTCATCTATTTTTGAGGAGGAAAAAGAAAAAACAACTGCCCTGGTTATTTAGAACCACGATTTTGCTGTATTCGACCACGATTTTGCCCTTCACGATTACCCTTCGAGTTGCTTGCTGGCCCACGTTTTTCTCTCCAGCCCACGTTTTTGCGACTCCACGATTTTTGCTTGCCCGCGCTGCCCTCATATGTGCACGAACTCGTGAAACCTGCCTGCGCTGCCCTTGTCTGTGCACAAACTCGTTTTCTTCCCGAATGGAGGTCTGAACGTCTTTTGTCTCTACCCTCACGTATTTGCGACTGTATTTCCGTCGGAAAAAACGTGACTGTTTTTGCGACTGTGTTGTGTCACGATGCCCACGTTTGTTCCGCGATTTTGCTTGCGACCACGACTCCTTTCTTCTGCCCTGCATCGACCTCTCCTCTCGTCGACCTCTCCTCTCACCGATGCCTAAGCTCTAATACCAATGTTGGAATATGCAAAGAGAAGAAAGAATACAGAAGGCAAAAACTGCGCTGTCCAAATGATACAGGCAGAGGTTTATTTATAGAAGAGAGAGGTGGTTGTACAGTTACCAACCGAACAACTACATAACTGTTTTTACATTCTATATAATGTGTTATATTTTAACATCTCCTTTCTTCCGGAGATGTTTGTGTTTTCCATTCCTAGCTTTTTATTGTGTAAATTGTGAAGGCATATCACTAGCATTGCCAATTTTGAGCCTCCACCTAAACCCCAACTTCAGTTGAGCCAATGGGCATAGCTGTCCCTACTATTGATCATCTAGGCCTATCATGCATGACTAGCTACAGGGGGAAGAGATATGAAAAGGAGAGAAGATCCAGAAGTCGCAGAGGAGCAGTCGTACCTATTTTGTCTCTCAGACCTGCCTCGGATATAGGCATCGAGAGAAAATTATTTCATAAGCACATGCATATACACTTCCCAGCATCTGTAGCTGAAGCGCTTGTCAGTCCTTTGAAAGTTTAACAGAATTGCCTGAAAAATTGGCAAAACTCTTTTCAGATGTTCACCAGGAGTTGAGATAGGCCAATGTGTTGGCACGGAAAAATTGTGTAGGTATTTTGAGTCAAGAGATACAATAAATGCTTGAGTTCGACTTGCATGAGCAAGAAAAACATTTATGCAAGAAGTACATGGAAGACAGTTGCAGAAAGTGGTTCCTAAGTTGAATAAAGGGAAGTTTCAGAAAGCAACTAAGATACGCTCTTCTATTCAGCCTGTCTCAGACTTTTTAACCTTTCAATCAATGCAAAGCCAACATTAGTATTTCACAACCCATCTCTGTCGTCATCGAGCCGAGAGGACTCCAACAAGGAAAGAGCAGCTTGAAATAGGAAAACAACAGATGGCCTTGAAAATACAACAGTTGTAGGAAAGAATAGTAACCTGTAAGCATGATGCACAGGCTATGAAAAATAAGATTGCAGATCAACAAAGTATGGCTTCCAATTATGTGAATGATGGGTTGAAATGGATGGCAAAGCACACTCTCTTTGAACCTGACTTGAATAGGCATGTTTGGAGGTGCACTTTCCTCCAATACATATTTTCAAAACCTTGACTTGACTTGAATTGTCTTTAGCTGCCTTGAAACATTGAAAGAAATAAAAGCTTCTGATTTTTTTTGGCACCCTCTAAGTGGAGGAGTCTTTGTTGCTTGCACATATCAAAATGAAGAGTACTCTTCCATCAAATTTTCTATTCGCAAACGAGCCTTTAGGGGAAATATTTCTAACGAGCTTTCGACATTCCAAACTTTTCCAAGAGGGGGACTGCTATCTATTTTATCTTATGTGGGTCCATCCACGCCTTTATGAATATGTGCTTAATTATTATTTTCTAGACTGCCCGGAAACGCCAAATACCTCTCCCCCCCCCCACATACCAAGCTTGATACGTACCTGGTATGGGTATGGGTACGGTTCGAGTACCCACAGCGTACCAACACGTTTTTTTTTAAATGCAAAAAAAAAAAAAAAACTTGAGGGCTTTGACTGGAATTGAACCTTGGAAAGTTCGTGTGAGATTCAATATTGCCAATAGGCTCCGAAGGGTCAAGAGAGATGAAAAGGACTTCATTTGGTTGACTTACTATTTGGGGGCTTTCTTGTTGCTCCTCATGGGTCCTTTATTCTTCAGTCAATTTGGAAGGCATGGGAACAAGTGAATCACTTGGTGGTTCGGCAGTCTATCTTCTCTTCCTTTGACACTGGGTGCCAAGCCTACAAATTGATTTCGTCGAATCTGAAATATGACAAGATCCTTGCCTTGACAAGAGGCTGCTCTGCCCTCCTTTGGTTTGAGAAAGGAATTAAAAATATTTCACGACTTGTACAGATTTGGGAAGTGGATGGAATGGACAGACTTTAAAGCTTTCTATAAGCTTCCTCAATCTCAGTTCAGAATGTATACAATGCTCAGAAATGCTTTCACAGCTCCCTCTACTTGACTAATTATGGAGGATGAGAATGAATTTTGGGATACTGTGAGGTGGCTCAAAGGGCCTCCTCTCCAAGAGGCCACCTCCAAACAACTCTATGAAAAGATTGCCTTCTCCCCAAATCTTTCCTTGGGCCTTAGGTTTCTGAGACTTTAAGCTTGTTGTTCTCTTTAAATTTTTATATATATTTATATTTTTTACTTTTTAAAAATATATTGTACGAACGTACTCACAGCGTACCGTACCCGAGGTTTAAAAAAAATTGCCGTTTCAGCCTACCATACCCATACCCGTACCAAAACAGTCTAGATTATTTTAGCACTATTTTTTTACCATTACATGCCTTAAGATGATTTATTCTAGGCAGAAGGAACAAGGAACCCCCTTCTAAAATGTCTACCTATGGATGATTGAGATGTTTTGCTAAAATGCCAACAAAAGAAAGAACACATTCTATTTGAAACCTTGGATGAAGGGAACATGATTTGTTAGTTGATGTAGATGCTAGTGATCTAGGTGGTAGTGGTGGTGGTGGTGGAAGGTTTATTAATAAGGACGTCATTAGTTATTTAACTAAAAGATGGTTGTAACCAATTGTAACTATATCAACTGCTTTGTAACTACATCATTCATAATATAATGACAGAAACACTATTTCTATAATGTGGAATCCACTTCTTCATTCTTCAATATTCACATATTCCAATAGGTAATGTAGGTGATGCATGTAATGTCGAAGTAGGAGATACCAAATTCTTCCTTGACAGAGTTACTAATGAAGATATTCCTCGAGAAAGTAGATTTTTCTGAGATTAAGGTCTTAAAAATTGCACTAAAATAAAAAAAGGAAAAAAAATTCCAAATAGTAGAATCAACAAAAAATGTAGATTACAATAGTATCAAAAAAATTGCAGATTACAAACCAAGGTCATGAAGTTGGGTCTTCCAATGGTAGCAGCTAGCGCTTAGGAAAACAAAATGACATAAATAGGATCATTGAAATTTCTAGTAGTTTGAAGTTCCACTTGAGCACCAAATTTCAAGGTCGCAACAGTACCAACTTCCTGTGTTTTTTATTCTAGAAGTCCCACTGGAGACATGAGTGTGATGCTCAAATCTAGATGAAGAGGCAGATGTCAGCCTCAAGATGAGTTTCTCAATTTTGTATTTGTCACAATAAAAATTATTATAGAATTGGTGCTTTTGTCTTTGTGGAATATGAGTAATATAAATAAAGTTGTCTATGTAATTCTGAATCACAGAGTTGGTGAAAAACTGAAATAATCAAAATACATTGCTAATTGAATTGCTGAAGGAGTGAAACACTTAAAAGAGTCAACAAATATGGCATCATTATTCATGGGCAGATTCATGCCGGGATATGTAATGAACATTTAATGTAATCAGCTTTATGTACAGGTGTTAGGGACGGGTTCCTCCATACTGTGGTGTTCATTATGAACAGGGCAGTCCTTATTGTCTACTGCATTCAATTTTTTTCATTACGGTCAATGTTTGTAAGAAAGATTGTTTGTTTCTCACCCAGGATCCTACTTGATAATAACTTGCAAAGATGTATTTCCAGTAATGAGATTGTGTGTGTGTGCGCGCACGCACATGTGTGTATGTAATTTCCCTTTTATGACATCAAACAGAAAATAAGGGAACCCCAACCAATGAACTCTGATGTTTATGACAGCCACCAAAAATTACTTCAAACCCTTATGGAAACAAACTGAAAATGCAATTAGCAACAAGAAGAAATCTGAATTTTTTATGACAGCAACTGAATTGTGATGACAGCCAACAATGATCCCACACAAACCCTAGCTGCGAACCAGTATTTATTCTCATAGGGCAGTGAACTGTAGTGGCACTTCAATGGCAACAATTCCCATGCAACACAAGCTGAAAATGACATAGAATGCTTCCAAATATTTTATTCAACCATAGAAATATTTATCCAGCCAATACACTCCAAAATAAATGAGAAATGAGGAGATAAACCACAGCTGTAATTAATTTCTTAACAGCAGAAGTACAGCCAACATGCGGCTGGAAATAATGATTAATGAATTCCAAAAATCACTCCAAAGTGTGGATCCAGCCTCATAAATTATGAGGAAAAAATACGTAAACTCAGAATACCAAGACGTGCCCTAGAAGGCACCAAACACAATACCCCAGCAAGTCATCTAGGGATGGAAATGAAGGAATTGCACAAGAAATCTCTTTAATAGCTCACTTGTGATCTCCTTGTGACATCACCCTAAGATGAATGAGGGTTTTTGTCCTCAAACAAGGCCAAGAAAAGGTTTCGTCTTTCAAGGCAAGAGAGAAAAGCTTCACAAGCTCCAACTTCAAGAAAATATCAATGATGAATGATGCACGATCCTTCTCAAGCCAAATGATCTCCTTATATATCCTCTACATGGCAACAACTTCAATGCATGCTCTTTGTTGGAGGACCGACCTCCTTCAGAGAATTATTTCTCCTTTATCTTCAACATATGTTTTCCACAAGACTGACCTCATTATGAAGGAAAGGAGCACTTTATATCACCAACGTACGCCTCCAAAATGACCAACCTCAATGTAGGAAAAGAGTACTTCTTTCTATCTCCAAAGAAGACTGACCTCACGAGGACAAAAACTAGAAGTTCTTCTTGCTTGTTTGTCAAGTCATCCTTCACAATTATGGCAATGTTTCACCTCCCTTGTTTCCATCCCTAAGGTCCGTGGGAAGTGGAATGGGCCCAAGGTCTTCGTAGTCAACCTTGGAAAAGAGGACATTACAGTGTATAATGTCTCAAGGTGACACGATGCACAATCTGTGTTTTAATATGTTACCACGAATTACCTGTATTCTCACCATTATCAACACTAACAAACTTTACACCTGATAATATCGAACACATCTTAATCCCATAATATGTATTTAACTTTATACCTGATGAGTTCTTGAAATTCAGTTTGAAACAAGTAAGGTCTTCATATGATATGTATGATTTGGAATTTAAGAGAATAATATTTTGTAAGGTAATTTTAGGTGTTACAGCATTGCACATGCCAAGTGACTGCAAAAGCCTTGACTGTTACAAGCCTTGATTTCCGGAGTTGCGTAAATACATGGTATTACACATGTGCATGGAACATGTGTAAACTTTAATCAGCTTTGTATGTCCAATATATTTGGACAGATCCCATTTGACATGGACGATGAGTAGGCTACCAACTTAGTTTATTCTATGATTTCTTTTGAATATGCAAAATGTATTATAGTTATTTCTCATATTTCACAAACTACAAAATTGGAATAGAAGAAACAACAGTCAACATAAGGACATATTGCCAGCCAATGGGATTATCAGTTTGCATGTAACAATGGCACAGCCAATCTCGTCTAGCTCAATACATTCAACATTTTGCTTCTTAATCTTCATAATATTTGTGACAATTGAAAATCCTATTTTAGACGACAATTGTTTATAATAACCAAAATTCATGAGTGAATATTTCAGCCAATGCAAAAACTGCACTGCACTTACCCTCTTCGGTTTCCCAAATCCGCACCATACCATCCGCCGAACCTGCACAAGAGATGAAAATATTGAACAGTACATGAAGAAATTCGCAAATCATTAACTAAGACAAAACACCATTATTATGCAATTGAAATAACTTATTAATTGAATTTTGTTTAAGAAGACAAGATGTGGGAGGCAAACCAGTGATTATCCCTTTGTCAAAAGTGGAATATTCAACACAAGTGATTGGGCCAGCATGGCATGCTAGCACCGCATCACAAGTCCCACGAGAAACAGACCACACTCTAGCAGTCCAATCATCACTCCCTGTGATAATGGTGTCTCCAACCATTCTCATTGATCTGCAAGAGTCATATTTAACATAAATCAGAGAGTCATATATAGATAATCGGGGCAATAAGAAACTGTGGTAAAAGAAATTTTTCAAAATATCATTACTACTAAGAGAAGTCTGTTGAATAATTATTCATTATCTCACCGGATCCATTTTGTATGCCCTAACAATTTGTGCATTTGTCTCCCAGCTCGTATATCCCATATATTTCCAACCCTAAATTTGCAAAAGCCCAGAACCACATAAAATCTCACTGAATAAATGCTGAAAACTTTCTTATGATCCACGACAACATAGAATTAGGTTCCATTGCAATAAGATATACTCACCCATCCCTTCCAGCGGCAGCTAAAAGCCCAGTTGAGTCATCATATTCCATACATAGAATTGCACTTAAAGCACGACCAACCGTTGCTACACAAGTATCAGTTCTAACATCCCACATCTTGACAGTCCCATCATGTGCAGCCGTAAGCACACGCTCTCCAGAAAGCATTTTCACACAACTAACCTGTCAAAACACAACAAAGATGATCTCTACATATCGATAGGTCGGCACCATAGTTACCAAATCCGGCCGGATCTGCACAAAATCCGGCCGGATCCGGATTTTTCAGCCGACCCGGATAAATTCTGTCCAGGTCGGCCCTAATTTAGGAATATATATATATATAAATATAATATATATTTTAAAATTTTCTGTAGTTTTCTGGAAAAAACAGTCAACTATCAACCTTATATATTAAAAAATATAACCTTTTACATTACAGTATTAAAATTTTCCATTGTATTTTTCAAATTTTCATATTTATAACATTCAACTCATATATATTTATGACCAGATTTTTCTGAAAATTTTCAAGAATTTCGGATTTCGAATTTTTTTGTCCTCCTGAATGGATCCAGATTTCCAAACCTGGTAACTATGGTTGGCACACTATTTATTTGTAAAGATATCCATTCCATAACTGTTTGCCTTGTTATTAAAAATAGCAAAACTTACAGCATAAAATGTATCACTAAAGAAAAATGCACTCAAAGGTTTTTGTCACTCCCAATAAAACTTCCATTCCATTTTCAATTCTATATTTGTTTCATGATTATATTCAAAAAATCCTTGCATTGTTTTCTCTCTTTGTTTTGCTCTTTCTGCTGATTTCATTAAGAGGGCAACTGTAGTAAAACAAACAAAGCTCGCACTAAAAAACAAACTCCATACAATAACGACCCATTTTATACACAATCACAAGAGTCACAATATCGTACCAAATCTGGGAAACTTGAAACTTTATTGTTTAAGTTGTTGAGAATGTCTTCATTATGTTGGAGAACTTATAAGAATTTTACAGCCAGTAGTGTTGTAATGGCACACTTGTAATACTTGCTGTAAGTTTACATAACAACTCTTGCTTCCTACTTGAAAGAAACATAAACATTGACCAGCATACAGATCAAGTCATTAGCATGTGCACAATCTGACTCAAGAACCGAGGTAATGTGCTTATCAATTTTTAGATTGCATAATGGTCCTACCAAATCACATCATTAGGAAAAGTGCAAGATCATTGCCAAAAACCCAAACATACTTATCAATTTTTATGCTCCTACCAAATCACACCATTAGGAAAGGAGCAAGAACATCACCAAACACCCTAAGGAAGTGAATTTCCCTACAACCAGTTCTAATTAAGAATCACTCGGGCTAGCTAATTTTTTAACTCTATTGAACTTGTCCTTATATATGAGAACACAATGGCAAAATCCTGAATGCGTTATAGCATCCACTGCCAAATTGTAAGTCCGAGTTTAAGATTGTGGTAAATGTCCTACAATAGGACGATTGTCCATGTAGACTGGAAATTTTCCTGTTAACTAAATACACTGACAAAAATGTTTTGTTTAATGTGTTCATCATGTTTTGTATTTTATTGCATTCATTTATAGAGTACATAACATTTGAAGGTACAACGAAAGGGGCTCAAAGCGACAAAACAATTGATGAAGCACCAGAGGAACAGGTCATATCCTAAGCCTTGAAGCATCCTCTCTAAGACTTAAAACAGAGCAAAGGAACAAATGCCAGTTATCCATCTCAAAAGCCTTCTACAAGTCAATAGAGTATCAAGTACAAAACAAGAAGTAACAACGGAGATGGCGGGAATGGCCAAGATGAAAAGCATAAGATCTCTGAGCATCCCCAAGATTCATTCAGATCCAAGAAGGGCTAGGGAGAAAAGGACAAAGAAACAGAAAAGACAGAAAGAAAGAAAATTAATGTCCACAGATGACCAAAATAGGTCAAAGGGACTCGAAAGTACAACAAAAGAAATAATATGAGGAGTGAAAAGAAGCTCCAAGTATCTATTTTGTCAGTTCAACAAAATATTTTACTGCAACAATACGAGTTTCTTCTTTTTCTATTCATTGCCAAGAATTCTAGGAATATCTTTTGTCATCTTAACTGGATTACAAATTCCTAGTTCAGTAGGATCCGGAGTGGCAAAACCTGCAGAGCTAACAGATCCATCAGGACATCATCAAAGATTTATTCCACATTCTCACCAAGATGTCCAAATAGGATATTGTATTTCCAACCTCCAACATGTCCGGCAGAGATGACCTCCGTCCAAGAACCATAACATCTGGATAGGAAGTCCTTGAATTGCAAAATTGGGCATCCAAGAAAGAATTCTTCCATCTGCCCTACAGTGCATCCTCCATTTTTCTTCTAGAATGTGCAGATAGGATGTTCTCCTCTTGCCCTTTGGGACATCCAAACAACTTGCCTTCATAAATAAGACGTTCTTATAGATTATCATCCTACCTTTCAAGTTCTAATCTTGTCATCTATTACAATTCTAGGACGTCTACACCACAACATTCAATTAACATCAAATCTTAAATAAAAACTATGAATAAACTAAAATTTGGAAAGCAAATTGAGATTGGAACCTATTCCACAATAAAGTACACACTGAATGATTTTCAACATTAAAAAATACACATGCATGATAATAAGCCACAAAAATGCATGTTCAATTGAATTTTCATTTTATCATTGTCAGTGCTGTAATGATGTTAGAAAACCTAGCATTATTGAACATATATAAATAGGAATCAACTGGAACATTTTGCAAATAATTGGTGCAATTTCTCTCCACTAGTAAGTGAATGGAATTTGACTGCAGAAGGGGAATGCCTGGAGATCTTTAATTGCTGATATCAGTGCTGATACTGGTAATTAGCAAGCACTTGATCTAGTTTGATTATTTTGGCCATGGTAAATGTTGTTTGACTCCTCAAAATGCAAACATCACTACCATAGATGTTGTTTGACTACTGCTGAATAACTACATGTTTTGTTGACAGGAAGAAATGTTGATTTGACATAAATATTTGTTATTTGACTGTGTATATAGCAATGTTCGGAATAGAATGAAATCAAAAATATTACTTCATGCTAAGATTCCTATCACTAACTACAGTAACACCTTCGATTGAGCAAAAAGGTAAGCAAGAGAACACAAGCAAAATAAAAACAAAATACAAGAAACACTCTCCTCAAGGGTTGGATTTGCTCCAATGATAGATGTGGGTGCTCAAGAACCAGTGCAAGAAATTTCGGTAGTGTCTTTACGATGAGGATTTGGATGCTTGGTTTTGTTGGACAACTCCAAGGATAGCTCCACAGAATGATGTTAATATTTGATTGATTGTTGAATATTCACGCAGACGGAGTGTGCGAGTCCAAGAAAGGATGGTTTCAAACCTCGCAGCCCTAAGAATGCGCACGATACAATACTTAACCTGAATAAAACATGCATCAACAGAATGATGAAATGAACACAAATTTAAACAAAAACAAAGCTCTAGGATATCTTATTCAAAGAAATAGCAACATCACACCGATCAACAACGATTCAGTCTTATAATTATCTTCTTTCATGTCATTGCTTCTTCATTGTCTCTATTCTTAGTGAGCCTTAAACTTTGCATCCCTACTCTACCCTTAAGCATACTCTAAGTTCTTGCTTAAACTTGAACTACTAATCTAAGGCAAATGACACTACTTATATAGCCTTTAAAGCCACTTCACATGACTCCAAATTCTATGGAATTCAAATTAAAGGATTGAATTGGCCAAAAATAGACCCAAACATAACAATTCAGCCTTTCCCGTAACTTATGTCTTCAATTGATCAATTATTCTAAGTTCGCGGCTCGAAAAAGATTGCACGGACAATGTTGCACACTAGACGATTGCGCAATAGACTAGACATTGTGTAGAATAACCGCGCACTCTACAAACATCGCATAAAAGGATTTACACGCTCCACAAAATGCAACACAAGACTCCATGAACCTTCAAAAATGTATTTCCTCTAGAAACATAACAAAATGCTCTACATAATGCAAACACTGACTAATTGCACTATGCATTATTTTTCGTTGACATGGGATTGCTTGTGAGCCTGAATGCTCTTGCGTCATGCACCTCGGGTGCTTTTGAAAACTTGAGCTCTTGCGCAAGGAACCGATATACCACATTGCACGACATCCACAACACTTAGCCAAGTCACCTCTTCAATCTTCTTGCCTTTTTACTTGACCAAATACTCATTATAATCTTTATTGTGTTTTATTAAATCTAGTATCTATTTTCCCTTCTGTTTCATCACGCTCCTTCTCTAGCATTTGTTTCCTCCAGTCTACTTTGCTACCCTTTGATTCAAGCTCATCTTCAGCTTCCTGTTCTACACAATATGGATACAAATTTACAACATTAAAGATGTTAGAGATGTCAATGCCTTCAAGCAACTCTATCTCATTAACATTATGTGCAAACTTCCTCACGATCTTGCATGGTTCGATCTTCTTCCACTTAAGCTTATTATGAGTTCTTTATGGAAGCCTCTCCTTCCACAAATATACCAAAACCACGTCTCTATGTTTCCACTAATGTGCTTCAACACAAATCCTTGTAGGTACTCCATCCACCTCATATGCTTTTGGTTCAACTTTCCCTAGTTGTTAATGAACTATAATGCCCGATGGTTCGTGTACAACACAAACTCTTTAGGTAACAAGTACTATCTCCACTTCTTCATCGCCTGTACTATTGCATAGAATTCCTAGTCATAAGCACTATACTTCCTCCCATCATTTAGATTCTCAGTGAAGAACTAACATGTTTGTCCTCTTGAGTCAACAGTATGCCAATGGTTATGCTACTAACATCGCAATCAACTTGAAATATTTTTGCGAAATTTGGCAATAGCAACACTAGTTGTTCTATTGTTCTTCTCTTCAACTCCACAAAACTCTTTTCTATGCTTGTGCTCTAGACAAATTTCTTCCTATCTCCCCTGATGAACTTGTGGTAGAAGCTAGCCGACCCACGAAAACTCCATGCTTCAAAAGCACTCCCCAATGATGGCCAACCACAATTGCGCGTACCTTTTCAGGGTCCATCTTCCATCCTTCTCTAGAAATCATAAATCCTAGATATACCAACTCTTCTTGCATAAAGCTACACTTCTTGAGATTAATTGATTTCACTTCCCACAGTCTTTGCAACACTTCCCTAATATGTAACAAATGCTCCTCACATATCCTATTGAAAATATGAATATCATCCACATACACCTTGCCTGAAAATGGTTTCAAGACTTGATTCATCAATCTCATGAAAGTACTTTGTGTGTTGCTTGATCCAAATGGCATTACAAGCCACTCATACAATCCTTCTTGAGTCTTAAATGTTGTCTTCCTTATGTGAATCTAATGATATCCACTCTTCAAATTAATCTTGCTAAAATATTTTGCTCAAGTCAAACAATTCACAATGCCATCCATGTGCGGTAATGGAAACCTATACTTGATGGTGATCTTATTTATGGCTCTTGAATCAGTACACATACATAACTCAACACCTTTCTTTGGTGCTAGAATTATTGGCACCGTGCATGGTCTCAGACTCTCTTTGATGAGTCCTCTATCCAACAATTCTTGGACTTGCTTTTGTATCCCCGCATTCTCCTATGGTATCATCCTATTGGCTGTCTTGTTTTGCAAACTTGATCCTGGAATTAAATCCATGTGGTGATTAATATCTCTCACAAGTGGTAGCCCTTAAGGTAACTCACTAGACACAACTTCCACAAACTCTTCCAACACTCCTTTCACCTATGGTAGTAATATTTCTTCTCCTTTCGCCACTTCTACCATGCCTTCCCTTTGTGCGGTTTGCATTATTAGTGCAAAACATGCACTAGCCTTCTTTACTTCGCTCAAAAATTGCTTACCTGAAAGTAAGAACACCTTTGGTGTTTCTTCACTCTTCTCGTGCAATAGATTTAGAGTATATTTCTTTCCATCCTTCTCTACCAAGTACATCTTTTTCCGGCAATCATGTTGCATTTTCCAATCGAACTGCCAAGGCCTACCAAATAGCACATGACGTGCATAAATGGGCATGATGTTGCACATCACTTCATCTTCATAGCGTCCAATTTGGAATTTGACCAGACATTGTTCCTTCACCAATAGTTGGTGTGCCTTTTGTAAGCATAACACTTGGTATTGATCCCAATGCCCAATCCTTTTCAATGGCAATTTATCTACCATTTCTTCCACCACCAAATTATCAGTGCTTCCACAATCCACAATTACTCCTGACTTACATGTCGTCCTTAAACTACTTCTTTTCTACTTAAGGCCAATCTCCTCTTTTTCGAGTTTTGACAATATGCGCTTGAACAACAATCCTTCTCCAATCTTCAGGCCTTCTTCATGATTTGACAAGCCATTTGCTTCTCCTTATGCAAAGTGTGCACTTCACTTACCACCATTTGGAATTTGACCAAACATTGTTCCTTCACCAACAGTTAGTGTCCCTTTTGTAAGCATAACACCTGGTATTGATCCCAATGCTCAATCCTCTTCAATTGCAATTTATCTACCATTTCTTCCACCACCAAATTATCAGTGCTTCCACAATCCACAATTACTCCTGACTTACATGTCGTCCTTAACAAACTTCTTCTCTACTCAAGGCCAATCTCCTCTTTTTCGAGTTTTGACAATATGCGCTTGAACATCAATGCTTCTCCCATCTCTAGGTCTTGTTCATGATTCAACAAGCCATCTGCTTCTCCTTATGCAAAGTGTGCACTTCACTTACCACCATTTTGGGCGTGTAGACACTCATATGCTCTATGCCCTGTTTCTCCACACCTGTAACACATACCGTTGAATCCTAAACCTCTTCCTCGAGATGCATGACCACTTCCTCAAGATGTTCCTTCACCTTGTCCAATCGCACATGACTTGCTTTCTTGTTGCGCAAAATTATCTCCACCTTTACTCTATCCACGACCGTGCGCGATCGTTCCCTTTTGGCGGCTAGCTGAATTGCTATTTGCACGCTAAATTCTCCTTTTCCTTTAGAAGATATTGATTTGCTTCTTCCACAAAATAAACTTGCAACATATTAATCTCATCTTGAATTGCTATGCATAATTAGGCTATATACCTTGAGATTTTCTCCACAGTCCTGTTGTAAAGGTGAGTTGGTAAAGTTCCTTAGTGTATTCTCTCACACTAAGCTCTCTTTGTCACAATCCTTACAGCCTCTTGAACAAATTACGCTGATAATCTGCAGGAAAAAACTTTGCCGCGAGCTTCACCACTTGTTTGTCCTATGTCTCAATCTTCTTTTTGCCACACTGCACTCGGTTGGTCTGAATATATTCTCACCAAAGCGATGCATGACCTTTCAACTTTGTGCATGCAAACTTGAACTTCTTGGGATTTCTCCATGTCGACATATTCAAACTACTTTTCCATCTCTATTATGTAATCCACAAGCTTTGCTAGTTCCAAGCTACCAAAATAATAAGGGGTATTTAACTTAGGTTTACTCCCCATCCTATTGATTAAGCGAAGTTGTCTATCCTCAGGACCATCTCGCGCTTCCTCTTCCTTTGTGTTTGCATCCGCATTTACATTGCAACATATATTCCTTGTGTGGCTCCGCCTTCATTATCACTATTATCCTCCATAACAATAGCTCGTTACTACGTGTATTCCATTTCCAAGCGAGCTTCTATAGTTCGCATCATCTCAACCAAGTCCTCACCTCTTACACCCTGATTTCGTCGTCCTACATTCCTCTGGTGTGCCATTTCAATGCTATATTTCTTTTTCTTTCTCTGAAATTGCAAATACAATCTCTGCAATCTTCTACCCAACAATCTTCTTGTCAGAAGATGCCTGTAACGACCTTCAAACCACAATCTGCACTGTGGAAAGCCACAAAAGCTGACTGTGTCACTTCTCTTTCACACCTTCCCAACAGTCACTTGCTAGAAGATGTTTGCACCGATTTTCTACCCACCCTCGCAAATGTGGAAAATTGCAAGATTTGTCATGCCTCTCCTCAAGGAAATCAATCTCGCTCTGATATCAAATGACACAGACGAGGTGTGGGAGTCCAACGAAGGATGACCTCAAACTTCACAGCCCTCAGAATGTGCACAATATACTATTTAACCTAAATCAAACATGCATCGACAAAATGATGAAATGAACACATATTTAAAAAAAACAAGGCTTTGGGATATTTAATTCAGAGAAATAACATCAAACCGATTGCCAACAATTTAGTCTTATAATTATCTCCTTTCATGTCATGGCTTCTTCATTCTCTCTATTCTCAGTGAGGCTTAAGCTCGCATCCCCACTCTTCCCTTAAGCATGCTTTGAGTTCTTTCTTAAACTTGAACTACCGATCTAAGGCAATTGGCCCTACTTATATAGCCATTCATGCCACCTCTTAGGCCTCCTATTTCTACGGAATTCAAATCAAAGGATCAAAGGACCCAACAATAGACCCAAGCATAAGCACTTGGCCTTTGCCACAACTTATACCTTTAATCGATCAATTATTCCAAATTTGCGGCTCAAACAAGATTGCATGGACAATGCTGCGCATTGGACGATTATGCAGTAGACCGAACATTGCACAAAATAACTATGCACTCAACAAACATTGCGTAAAAGACTTGCGCATTCCGTAGAATGTAACACAAGATTTCATGGCCCTTCAAAAATGTATTTTTCCACTGTATGACTCTTAAAACATAACAAAATGCTCTATAGAATGCAAACAAAGCATTGTCTTGAGCTTGAAGGAATAAATGTGTCTATATGAAATCCATCAATAGATATCAATTTCAAGGTTTTTCGCTTAGATTTTCACATACCACTTTAATCAATAACTTCATTAACTGCTCTATCAATTTCCTATTGATTTGTGGCAAATGGAATCATTTAGTTGCGCGATTGTGTTGGTCTTCAAAAATTCTATTCAAGAAAAAAGGACCTGGTGTCCCCAGATTTCACCTTGAAATCTGGGACTACCCATTTGAAATTTTTTTGTTCTTTTTAAAATAATGGGTCTTTTCGTGTTTTTATTGCTAGAAGATGTTTTTATTATGTTAAGATATTCCCAGTGAATCATATGAGGCAATTTTGACAAATATCCAGACGCTGAAACTCATTTTATCCCTCCGCCAAGTTTTGTCTGCAGGAAATTTTTATTTAATTATTTATTAAATAAATAAAGCCCCGTTTGAAGTAAATTGTGCTCCAGTTAAATCCTGTTGAAGTTTTGCATGTCAGTATTCACACATCTCAATAGGATTTTCACCAGGAATGAATTAAGAGCATTGTCTGCAACTTCTGGCTACGTTTTTCGTTTTTATTTATTTCTTTTGCGTTTTTCTCCGGTTTTCTCCGCAGTTTGCTTGTTAAATTCCCCTAGGTCCATTCTTTGTTATGTATAGTCTGTTTAATTGCATGGAGCATCTGGAGATCCTTTACGGCCTCGACAGTAGAAGGAATCAATCTCAGAAGGCAAGCTTATGATCAAAAAACATGAAGTCAAGCACAAAAAGCCTCTCCTAGGCAAGTCGCACTTTTTGGAATAATTAGATCTTAGGTGCAATGAGATTTTTGGTAGTGGTAGGCAAGCTGGAATTTCTTACCTGCCTTGTAGGGTACTTTTTCCCATGAAGTCAAAGTCAGCTGCAATGGGAACATTTGAGGTGGCAGGCAATTAGGAATTTCTTACCTGCGTTGGAGGGTAAAAATTCCCATTATAAAAGAAAAATCACCTAAAACACCGGTGGGAATTTCTTGTCTGCCTAGCAGGCTAACTTTTCCCACCAAAGAGGTTTATTCACCCATGCAAGTCGCACTTTATCAAAAAAGACTATTTTCCATACAAGTCGCACTTTTTGGGAGATGATTTAAGTTGCCAATGGGAATTTTGGCAGTGGCAGGTAGGCGAGAATTTCTTACCTGCCTTGCAGGGTAAAAATTCCCATTATGAAAGTCAAATAACTTAAGTGGAAGAGGGGATTTTTGGAGCTGCAGTGCAGAGTAGAAATTCCCATCAAAGTTGACTTCCTATTTTTAGAAATTACCCTTGCCAAAAAGTGCGACCCACCTTGGCATTAAACAATGTATTTAATGATATTTATTTATGGTTTTTTCACCCAATTTTGGCGCCATGTATGGAAGGAAAGTCAATGCAAAAGGACAAGCCAAAGAGAACTGAAGGATGCATGCTAAAAATAAATAAAATAAATTTATTAAAAAACAACCAGCAACATGCATAATTGGGCGCCCAATTTGGGTGAATAGACATGATTATTTATTAATTAAATTGCCAAAAATAGGAAGGGTAATTATTAAAAATAGTATGCAGAGGGCTATATGAGCATGGGATGCCATAATGAAGAAGAAATTAATTCTTTTTGCTAAGGATTTCTGCCCAGACAGTTTTGGCGCCAAGGGAAGGAGGTTTTTTGCATTAAAGAGTGTTTTTCATTGCCAGGAAGCTTCAAGGTTTGGCGCCTAGGGTTGGAATAACTTGATTTTTGCTATGATAATTATTTGCATGTTGGTATAAGTGCCCAGGTGAATTTAAAAATATTTATGCTTGCTTTGCATGCAAGCAAAACCTCAAATTTTAGGGCAACAGGCTTTATATGTAGATTTTGGTGATAGAAATCAAGTATTCATGCCCTGGACTCCATCTTTGTCTGAATTAATTGCAGGTGTTCATTATAGGTGTTCATATAAGTGAAAGGGAGTTCAAATCAATGTCAGGTACATTGAATATATCTTTCGAATCTGAAGAAATTGCTAGATCTGCACAAATTGATCCAATTGCAAGGAATTCTGACAGGATTAAAAGAAAAAGAACTCAGACAAAGATTGCTCCAGTCATGATGAAGTGTGATGAAAGAGAAGGATCAACAGAGTTATGCATAGCTTCTAGATTTGTTGATATCAATGACACAGACATAGGCCCTGAACCCATCTCCGAATTAATTGACAGATCCAGGGCCGGAAGGACATCCCTCATGTGGGTAATAAAAAGCAATGAGATTATTCAAGCTTCAGAATTTTCAGTCACAACTTAGTTGCCTAAATTTGTTATGGAGTGTGCAAGGTCATATAATCCTCTTCACAAAACAATTCGGGATGTTGCGGGAAAGACAATAATCAGGCTGGATGCACAATTTATTAATTATTGTCTGAAGATTTCGACATGATCAGTGGTGATTGCAATTAGCATGCTGGGTGCTGACAACAAATGGGAGAAACACAAAGCAGATTGCGTGGGCATAATGAATAGCAGATATATGAAGAAGCCCAGGCCTCCATCAAAGTTCCCGCGGACTCTTCCACGATCCAATTTGGTGCAAGAAGTGGATGATATTACTAAATTGCTTTGTAGGTTAAGTGGGGAAGTCAACACTCATAACTTCCGCTCATGGATGTATGTTTTTGTGAGAAACATTTATATCAACATCGCTGATTCGATAATCAATTGGATGGAGATCATCAGTGAGCAACTCCGAAGTGAGGCGGACATACAACTTCAAAATGACTTCATACCTGGTATATGCAGCAACCTCGCAGGGTATATTTTCCAAGTTGGATAGACGGGGCATACTGTCGAAAGATCCTATTTCTGAGTGCTTTCCACAGTTGACAGTTCTTGAATGCCACAAAAATTACAAGGTGGTCAACGATGAGTTTTTCTATGGATTCATTTGCAAATTAAATAGTGATTTGAAGACCAGCAGGGTGAGCAAAGAAGATTGGGAAGCTGAATCCCAGAATGGTTGTATTTTCATCCAGTTTGCAAACTTCACGTATCTTAGGGTAACCGACTTTTTGGGAGAACCAGTTAAGTTGCCGAGATATTCACGCGACAAGTGGATCATCATAGAGTTGTGCAGACAACTCGTGGAGATGCACGACTTACAATCAAAGCGGCACAAGTCTACGGATTTCTTTTTGGTCACAGTGGGTTATTACAGCCGCCAGAGCATCCAAAAAGCTAGAGGAATCGAAGTCAAAATGTTTTCTGAATATGAGCATGAGTTCTTCCTAGCACGGTTGAATTTTGATCCATATGGAGTAACGAAGAAGACAATCTCCTAGGAATACTCACATGTGCCTTTGTTGGAAGACTTTTGGATGAAGTGCAGAAACGAGTATGAAGTCAGGAAGAAAGACTTCAGTAGGTTATCGGCACAACAAGTGTCTAATTATGGCTTAACACAGATACTTGCAGATCTAGCGGATGATGGGCATGTGATACCTGACACATATCATCAGATGGGAGGGGATAGAGCTGCTTTTCAGGAAAACATTGGTGGCTGCCAGACGATTGAGGAAAGATCTTCCGTGGTTTTGGTTAGAACCTCAAATTGGTTGTTGACAAAGGGGTATTGTCTGGACGAAGCTTTGATGAATCAGATCACAAGTAACTTTACTGTAGGAGACTCCAGCAAAAGAAAGCACGAGGGTGAAAGTAGCAGGTGGCCAAAGAAACTTAAAGTGCACAAGAAGTCTTAGATACAAGAGAAAGCCAATTCTACAGCTATTGTGCTAGTTCTAGCTTCTCTAATGTTAACTCAGCACTTCAGCTGCCCCGGAACTCAAAGGAGATCTTGTTGTTCCTCTGTTGAATCCAATGTCATTTGTATTTTCTCCTCGGCCACTCAGATCTTCACCTCTCTCTACTGAAAAGTTGAAAGCATAGATGGCAGAGTTTGAAAAAACATTGTCTTTGGACAATTTAGAGGGTGGCAGTCACAACACTCGCAAATTCGGATGGAGTAGAGTCGGAGCATGAGATGGTGGTGCATTCAGTGACTTCTCATTCCCCGAGAAGTAATTTTTCATCGTGGTTGGCTTTGCAGACAATCCCAGAACCCAGAGAGGAGATCAACCTGGAGGAACTCGACTTTTAGTTGCTCTTGAGTTTGGGCAGAAAAGATAGATGGCCTAAAGTTGCCAAAATGACTTCTAGGTTGATTATTGAGGAATCATGACAGAAGTTCGCTGAGTTATCAGTGCCAGCAGAAGGAAAGCACAAGGGAGAACTCATGGCAGCTGATATGGCAGTGACCAAAGTGCCAATAGGTCAAACTACCATAGAAGGATTAAAGCAAGATACATAGACACTAATGAACGCTTTATCCCTCAAGCTTGACAAAGAGAAGTCTGAGAAAACCAAACTTCAAAAGCAGGTTTCCCGGCAATGTGAGATCATTGCTAAGGTTGCCAAACCTTCCTCTCAACCCATTCTAGGACATAAGCAGGTGAGTAATCATCTGATTAAAGAGGTGGAAGATGCAGGGGACTAGGTCAAAGTAGTGTTTTAAAAACCGGCTGAACCGGAACCATAACTGACTGGTTCCACTGGTTTAATAGTTTTTTCATGAACTAGTCAAAGAACTGGATCGGTTGATCGGTATGAGGCCAAACCGGTCCGGTTTCAACCCAAATCGGCCGGTTTGACTCTACATAGCCGTATACAACAATTTTAATTAAAAAAACATTTCTTTTAATACATTTTTTATTTTTTATTTGTTCTAAAGCCTAATTTTGCTATAAACACCTTTCTTACATATATAAGAGCAAACTTTGAATATTTTGAGTGTAATTGTTGGAATCATGGTTTTTAACCTTTCAAATATATTGTTTTCATTAAAAATATAAAATTTTATGTATTTTTTAGTGGACCAGTTCATAAAGTTTGAACCGGTCTGGTTCTGTATCGGTTCTGGTCAGACCCTCGGCCGGTTCTGAGTCCGGTTCCAATTTTTAAAACATTGGGTCAAAGCTATTGCTTAATGGAAAGAGCAAATCATTCACCAAGCTTAAGAACAACTCGAAAGAATACCAACTGAATTGGAGAATATGCACAAGGCAGTATCTCAGCGAAGGGAACTAATGACATAGATAGAAGATGAGAACATAGTTGTTGAAAGTCATCTGGATACTTTAGTTAAGATACATTCATTACCAGAGGATGTGCTAATTTGCAGAGAAAATTGTACCTGGTGGATTAATAGAAAGCGGGAAGCAGTTAGAAATTTCAGTTTCCTTCTGCATAGAGATCCTCAAGCTTATGCTGAAAAGTATGCAGTTGCTAGAAAATGAGATGGGAGAAGTGCCGAAGATCATTCCAGACGAATTACCTGCTTCCCATGAGGAATTTATCTTGGTTGTGCAGAAAGAAATTGATGAAGCTGTCATACCTTTCACAATAGATTCAATTGGCAGATTCATAAAGCTTCAGACAAATGTTGAGGGGTATGGGCCTGGTTTAAAGAAGGTAAAGGTTAACACTGCTGCTTTGTCCAGAGGGTTGCTACAGTTCAGGATCGAGAGAGAGGCTATTGTTAAAACAAATGGGAAAATGTTGAATTACATGTTTGACAAGTATATTCAATATCAGAACAAAAAGAAAGTATAGGTGTTACAGCTGACAGATCTTCTTTCTTCTCCTCTTTCTTCTCTTATTTCTTATGTTCTTGGATGAAATTGTAAGATTAAAGCTATTGGTTTAAAAACCATTACTTTAAGTTATTTGGAAAGGTTCTTTAAGATAAGTGGCAGATGTGCACAACTTTGGCTTAAACTCTTGATGCATATCACTTAGAGAGGAATTCTAGGAGAATGATTGCCAGATGTTCCCTTTACTACTTCTTCATGTTCTAGTTCAGTTGTAGTTTCCCATTTGTAATTTCCCCTCTACACACTATAAGTAGAGGAAGAACCTATAGGTTAAAGGAGGAGAATTTGTAATCAACATTCTTGTGTTCCAGACTTTGAGCTAAAACACTTGATAGCTTTTTAAAAGCGGAGGAATAGAGAGGAGAAAGATTTCTAGAGAACTTTGTGTCAACGGTTCATTTGTTTCTTAGTTCTTTTTGAATCTCTACATAAACTGTGTTGTCTTAGATTTAGATTGGAAACTTTCCTTTGCTTCGAATTCCACATTTCAAGATCTATTAGGTTTGTCTATGTGCATGTGATCAACTCTGTTAACTATTGGTTAGGTTGCACATCTCCTTTCCTTTCTTCTCGTATTTAATTATTTCCCTTTCCTGCACATATTGCTTACAACTGCTTACTTGCTGCAAAATTGCCTAGTTATGGTTCATGAACTATGCAATTAAAGTAAAACCAACAGATAGATATTATGAAATATAATCGATAAAATCTTACATGGGAGCCTCACCGGTAAATAAGGGAGATTTATCTCATGATTGCCTAGGTTTTCAGCTGTGTAGAAAATCTAGCCAACAGGGCCCATACATTACTATATGGCCAAGATATTATTATTTTTTGATTGACTTTTCTAAGGAAAAAAGCATTTAAGTGATAGTCCAATGGAAGTCAAAACTATGGATGAACTATCAAGTAACGGTCAAATGGACGTCAAATTTAATATGAAGAATAACAGTAAACTATTCACTCCATTACAACCCTGACTGCCATTGTGGGAACACCTCTTGGCATAATTAAATGCTACCACCATCCCCTTAAAAATGTCTTTGTCCATGTGAGGAGGGAATCTATGTGAAGGACCACCATTGAGCCACTTAGGATTGTAGTACTTGGGATTCTACAAGCGAGCCAAGCAATGGAAAGGTGTGCAATTCTTCTCCCACCCGGCAAAAAAATATCTCGTATAGTGGTGAAAAAGATCTTTGTCCCATACTCAGGGCACTCATTCTGTACAATAACATTCATCGTGAACTCAATCATGGAGTCCCATCCCTCACAAACCTCTCTTAAGATGGGTTGGTCCGTGTTTGCAAACCGCAACAAAGAAGTGATAGGGTCCATGATCTTAATGGTAAGATCTACCCTATCACACGAACCATCATTTACCAACATATCCTTGACCTTTCTTGAAGCATTTTGATTTGTGTCTGCAAAAAGACCAAAACTCTGAAATAATCAAGGTCGCCAAGAGTGCTCTTGACCTCCCTCAACCTCTTAAGCATGATGAACGAGGAGGCAAACTGAGTATCTGCAATCTTCAACAAGGATAGATTTGTGACTCTTTATAGATTGCGAGGGCATTGGAATTGTTTTGTACAAAATTGTAGATATGGCATTCATCACCAATGAGAGTTCCCATCCATGCCACATCCAAAGAAAAAGATTTAAGTGCTAGATTCAAAGAATGAACAATGCAAGGTGTCCAAAATATCTATGGATATTAAGTTTCCACAATCATGCCAATAACCTTGCAACAAGGGGTATTATGTGCGATAATTTGCACACAAGAATCAACACATACACAACTCACCCACATATTGTGCATCCTTGCATTTTCCAAAAGCATCCGCCACTTTCAAGAAGACTGGTCAATTATGGGATGCTACCATGAAATTAATGAGTGGATAGCATGTTGCATCTGTTCGTCCATCAGAAACAATACTAACATCAGATGAGGGCCATGATGCTGTAATAGGTGCTAGGATTTATCCACCTCCTTTTTTCCTTAACCAACAATGTGGTTCTAAAGCTTCTTTGAGCCGGGAGACACGTATCCGGTTGGAGCCCGTTCAAGTGGAACTCAACACCTCTCCAAAAACAAAGGAGACAATGCAACATTAAATGAAATGAAGTTAAGATAGAAAAAGAACCCAATGGTAAGATCAACCCCATCTCGTTGTTCTTGTTGAAAAATCTTGTCCATTGGACTGCCACTGAGAGCTAGGCTCTTTCTTTCTGATTGAATTGCAGTCCTACTCCTAATTTTGTTGGATGGCTTCATAAAAAATGAAAGAGGATCCTCAATTTGGTGTGTCCTACTTGCTGCTGCCATATTCCCCATGCAAATATTATCCTCTCATGACATCAGATTTCATTGGGCAGCATTCACCAATTTACATGCTCCAACTCCACACTTAAGGCCCAACAAATGGCGCTTAACTTGGTAGTAGGTGCTCTTGTATTCAAAGTGGCAATAATTACATGTCCAAACAACATTACCTCCCCCAACAACCTTTGCCCCGGGCCCCCTTTTTTTTTTTGGAATTAGGGTAAAGTATGGGTTTTGAAAGGGCTGACAACCTTGAACAATGAAGAAAGGGGAATAGAAAAGAAAGAGGAGAAGTCCCGAGCAACACAAGGGAGAAAGCAGGAGAGACCACAACAACAAGAGAGGAAGCTGCCTCAGTAACAAAGTCAGCAGAAAACATAACGGAGAAGAAAACCTACAACTGAAACTGAAAGCAGCAGGGAGAATAAAGAGGAAGAGAGGAGAAGATGCAGCCCCTACATAACTTCCAAATGAATAAGTGGAGGCCACATAAGGAAACTACAAAAAAGGTAGAAGAATGGAAAGAGGGAGAAGAGGATATAGAGTCAGAGTCTGCCCTTCTTTCCCTTCTTTGAACGTACTAACTGCCAATTTTCCGAAGAATGCTCCTTTGAGCCTAGTGATTGCGGTAAGGCCAATTCCAGAGGGGATCCCATCAGTGGTTCCTGATTCAGAAGAAAGGGGCCACCTTTTTCTGAGTCAGAATGATTAGATTTGTGAGGTCTCTTGACTCCCGGATTGGATTTTTCCCCTGAATGGGCTGACTCTACATGCTGACCCAGCGCAACACCAAAACCAGCAGGAGTGGGTTGAGCCATAGTCATAGGATTAGAACTCTTCGTTTCCTAAACATTCATGTCTGAGTCTGCGTCCTCATCGAGATCTGGGGCTTCAATATTTGGAAGATTTTTTCTTTGTAGGTTGGGCTTTCTTGTTAGGACAAGAAGACGGAAGGTGACCTGGCGTCCTACAATTCCTGCTCTTGAAAGTAGTATTTTCATAGTCAAGGGGTTGAACATGTGACAGGTCCCCCATCTTGAGCATTATCTTGTCCGGAAGACCTTTGCTTAGATCAACCTCAACGCATATTCTAACAAAAGTGAGCAAACCACCATGAAATCTTGTATCATCCTGTGTTATAAATTTCCCTATACAATTTCCAATTTCCTCTGCAACAAGGTAGAAGTGGAGAGGAAGGTTGGGTAGCCTCACCCAATAGGAACACGCGAAATGGAAAAAGAGCACGGGTCAAAGAGAGGGAACCAAGGGGTGGTAAACAACCCAGCCGAACCCCAGAACCACGGGCCCTCATTCAAGGCCCTTTGATAATCTTCTTGTTCCAAGAACAAAATGATGAAAAAACCTCTTGCACAGAAAAAATGGTCACAATTTTTGGTCCAGTTGGAATGAACCCATTGGATAAGAACATTTGTCGTAGGCCAAACACCATTAAATCTACAAATGAGGGCGTTTTTTTCCAATTTAGATTTGAAAGTCAGGGACTCATTACTTGTAATCTCCAGTGCGGGGGAGTCCACAACTTGCTCAACTAGATAAGCTAGGGGAGGAGGATTGGAACCAACAAAGGGAGCGACATTTTTGAACAGTGTATCCTTAAAGGTTGCCGTGTTGTGAGCTCTGGCTCCTCCTTTTAAGAAACCCACCATAGAAATCGTAGAATCTTGGGTTATCCCATAGGTGATTAGAGGGGAATTATTTGGAAGCATTTTGCTCGCAAAGGAGAGGCCAAAGGAACCAAGCTTAAGACCCAGTTTAAGAGAAATAATACACTGAATCTCCAAACCAAAAACATATCGATGTGTTTGCAGGCAAAGGGTAGAACCCGAGATTGTGTTGACTAGTATTTGAAAATCCATAGAGCCGACAACGGGAGGCTGGGCAACTACCTAAATAGGTACAACTTGATATTGGTGGGGAAAAATATCACCAAGCTCCCAACTCGCAGACTGCATGCTCGCCAAAGTAGGGGAGCCATAAATCCTCACATTATGCTTAGCTTGAAACGGGGGTATCATGCCCACAAAACACCAATCCCTTGAGAAAGGGAAAGAGACAGCATGTACAGTCCATCCAGCCGCGCCATCGCAGTTAGGTTTAGGGCAGAGGGAAAACGCCATCGCTTGGAAAATCTCGATCAACTGTCTTCTTTTGTTGCCCCGGTCCCTTTTTTTGTTACATACTTCCGCAACGTATATTTTTTTATCTTGAGTTTATCGTCTTGCTACAACATGGTCATTTGCATCACTATCAATTGCACCTGCAACTCCACTTCCAACAGATGGAGTACAAACAAAGCTGGATGAACTTGGAGGAGGGGGGGCAGGACCAACACTGATGTTCTTGCCTTTCCTTTGGACCTTTACCAGCTTCCTTTGATTATTGAGCCTTGATTTCTGTGGTATGAATGAAGAAAAACACTGTTGTTGGAGAAATGAAAAATCTGGTTTGCTAGAATGGCTTCAAATCTCTCCAAATCAGGTTTTTATCCTTCACCTGCACAATGTTACGCAGTGAGAGCTTTTCTCTGTAGCTGAAAGTAACAAATATGAAATGAAAAACCACTTTTAACCCCCACCCGCACCCCCCTGCGATGTCATTTTGGCTCGTACATGTTTGACACGTGTCCTGTTTGAGGACACACATCAAACATCTGTCCTATTGTCACGTGTCGTATACGCGACACGTGAACTTTTATGACATGTCTGGTATGCTGATAATCAAACAAACTAGCTGGTTGGGATAAAAAATTAGTGAGCCTCAAACACTTGTTTGCAGACATAGTTGGCTAAAGGTTCTCTATACTAAACATTAGTCACTTTGCTGCAATCAAAAGAAAGCTTTAGCCACTTGAAATAAGCTTCCATTTTTCACATCAATCGGAAAGCCTCCGCTTTGCTAAGACCATGCCTACACATTCATGAGATGGTTCATACTTTAAATCATCTTTGTTTCTCCGGGCAAAGCTGAATTTGCTTTGACACCATAAAAGAACTTACAAACATTCTGTTGTAAGGATACAACAAAGAAACTCACAAAAAAGAGAACAGACACCAAGATCTTGATACTGTACCAAGAACCCAACTTATGATTCATCACACTTCATAGAATAAGAATGATTTTGACTTGACGGTGAAAAAAATTGTGATATTTGATCCCTTTAAACATATATTTGTTTACTAAACCCTAGTCACTAATAAACACAAGACAACTTAAAGGAAAAGTCTAAATTTGACACAATCCCCAAGGATCCCACATGTTGACCAATCATGGGATCATTTACAATCAACACATTTTCCAAGGATGCTACATGGTGGCAACTCATGTGACCAAAAGTCAATGTTTACACACACTAACATTCATCATTACATTTGTGCAAGTGCCTTTATCTTTTGTCTAGGTATTGGGAATGGAATTACTCATCACATCTTCTCATGTGTACGTGTAGGTTTTGCTCATATGCTTATTTGATACAAGTGATAGTATCCCAGTATGATCGTGTCTCCTTGTCTGTGTCTTCTATCTCCTTCTTGAGAACATTTTCAAGAAGACCCCTTTTTGTGCATGAATCCCCTATATTTACTCAAAAAAATAGTTCAAAAACTCCATAGTATAAAATTTGTGACATCCTTCGACACTAGTTAGCTTCATGTTTTCTCACTTTCCAAAATAGCCATAAATCCTATTGACATATCATGCATTTCATTTCTTCTAATCCATCTTTATATCTAAGCACACATCATATTGGTGTGAAGGATTAGGTTGTTTCCCTGTCAAATTGTTAATCCACAATAGTAAAATGTTTTCGAGTTTCATTAATTGAATGTACGCATATACATTATTCTTTGGTTAAGCACTTCTTGAAAATGCTTACTCGTACAGGTCTTGCATAATTGTGTGATGTCCCCAACTTGAAAAAATAACTATTCAACAAGTATTTTATCAAAACCCTTGATTTTTGCAAGCTGGAAATTTATGAAAGCAAACTGGAAATTGCGTTCGCTGCCCTAGGCCAGTAAATGGGTACAAGTGGAAGTGCTTTGCTCTAACCCCTTCAAAAACCACAAAATTAATTGTGTAAGCCAACATGGAATTATAAAGCGCTATCAACCAATCACACTTGAAAAGTATGAAATTCTGAATTTAATAAATGCCAATCATAGCTGAAACTTGTAAATTCTATAACTCCAAAAATACCCATGCAATTTCCTTCAAACTTTGAATATTGGGGTTATAAAATATGAAGTTTATGAATGTAAAATCAGAATCAACCCAACATTTACCAAAAGTGCAAAAATGGCCCTCCTAGTATTTCGCCCAGCACAATTAGGGCCGATTATGCATGCAAAAACACTCCAAGGGGGTTCGCTCCACTTGGAAACCCTTACACTTGCACAAGACAACTCAAATATGATATTTATCACTTGATTTTCTTCAATTTTCAGATACAAAATGAACTCTCCTTCAAACAACAAAAAACTAGGGCATTCAAAACCCCAAACAATAACAACACAAAGTCTTCAATCAGCAACAACAACAATGGGCATTCATCCCTTTCTTCAAGCACGAAGAAATATCAAGTATATTAATCAGCATACCTAAGACTATAGAGCCTCGCTAATGCTCATATAGCCTTCCCAAATGGGTTGACCCACTTTGGAAGGGAGATTACAATTTAAAATTACTTTATGTCAGTTTGACTTGCAACTTTTGTCTATTTTATCATTAGCCGACACTAGAACTTCATCATTACATAAAGAATTAATTAATTAATTCACCCACTTGCAAGAGTGATTAAATCAATAGGGTAAATAATTAATTAAAATACATTCCACTTCAATTATATTCTATTAAATAATTAAAATTTCCTTATATGTGTAAATGATAAAATCACTATTCGGGCAACCTTAAATAAATAATAAAATAAGAAAACCCCAAGAATTTCTCTTTAGTCCATGGGGAGGGTGAACTAAGGGTCTTCGACAACCTGTTTATTGGCGTAGCAAAAAAGGGGGGCATTGCAATCCTCCCCTCTCGAAATTGCTTGCCCTCAAGCAAATACAAGCTCATGTGTCCAAGTGCCATGTCCAAGAAAGAGGACATGATGTAGCACTCCCAAAGTCTTGTTCCGGTACCGGTCAAATGGGAGATCACTTGACCATTTAAGCTCATGCTCCTGCTAAGTATTGGCCAAATCAAAATATTGGCCACCTTCTTCTTCCTTGCTCTTGATCCTGCACATGGAGTAAACACATTAGAAAAAACATGAGTGTTGAACAACACTTTTTCAGCCTCTTCATCATGTCTCATGATCATGTCACAAATTCTCCCCCAAAGGTGGCATCCCCAAGGTTTACTTCTGCTGCCCCGCATGCTACTGTAATCTTTTTCTTTGCTCCCAAGATGGCTAGTGACTATTTTCCTTGCATGTGCAACCCAATTCAGTCCTTTCACGTCATAATTAGCAAACTGATTTTTGATATCTTCAGCTGTAATAACTTCTTTCCAATCAGCTGTTGTGTGAGAGGGCATCCCACAAGGTGGTTCCTCAAAGTTCGCTTCATATTTCACCCTTTCCCTCATCCATTGAATTCTGATTTTTTTATTTTTCAGTTCCTTATCAGGGTGTTTAATGGTAAACTTCCCCAATGATTGCAACCATCGTATCCTAAGAACAACCTCATCTCTAGCAAACTCGATCACAAAAAAATATATCACATACCTCATGTTCTCTCAATAGAATGGGCTGATGTACTATTTTCTCCATGCAAGGCATGATGATGCCATTGACAAGGGTAACTATACATATAAGCTTGTGAAGTAAGGAGAAAGGATCTCCCTTCCATTTGGTCCCCTTCATCTTCCCATAACTATAAAAACATTGCCATAACATACTACAAGGACGATGCAACGAATTCTTAGGACCATAATCAACCTCATACCTCAAGCTATAATCATGAACGTAATCAAGGCTTTTACCTCTCGTCGACCATCCTTCCCATAACCTACAATTTGCTGTACCCACAATCTTCTTCTCCAACACATGCTTATGAGCTGAATCAAGAACGATACGAAGGGAGAATGTGATTGTCGTATCTAGCATACCTTGGAACTTGAATAGGGAATAGTCATCTTCAATCATCCAAACATGTGCATGTTGTCCAAGATGATAGAAATATGGCAACAACATAGGAAATTTCAACAAACTTGAAATACGGTAACCACTCTCATACCTTAGGATGCCACATAGTGGGAAGTCATGAATGCCCCTTGAAATCAACTCCTCTTCATTATCAGCAGATTACACCTAGTTTCTTTGAAGATTTTGAGGACCAAGTGCCCCCACTAACCCTTCCAAGGGTTCGACCATGTTGCTGATATAAAAATCAGTTGTGGGCTCCATTAATAAAACTCTATCACCTCTTTTTATGATTGCTTTTATGAACAGTCCAACAAACTGAAGATGATAAAAAAATTGATTCCTTACCATGGGTTTGTAACCCTGACTTTCCTTCAACCTCATGCCCTCTTAGCAAGTGATCATAGATAGGTGACCAAGGACACTTATAGCTGGAGCATGACGTTTCCTTCCAAAAATCAGCCCGGATTTTGTCTTCTATGTTAGCATAATACTTATGATGACCAACATGTTGCAAGGAAAAAATATGATGGTGATAGAAAAAATCTTTACTATGAAGACAATCAGTTCGCTTACCCTTTGTGGCTGTCATAGGAAGTTTAGCAATCAGAAAACCCGCATTAGTACCTTGAGAGGTACTCTCCCTTCTTGCACCGGAGTCTCCTAAGAAGAATCCATGCTTGCCAACACTTATAATCTCAAAAGATAATTCTGAATTCTTTCTTTTCCTTATGGAATCAGTCACAATATTTTCAAAATAAGAACTGATAACTTTGGACAAATGCAACATATTACCCGGATCCCATACCTTATAGTGCCCTTGTATAAAGGAGCCTTCTTGCTCCTTATGACCAGTTGTATCATGAGAGGTCTTCAATCTTCGCTTCTTTCCACAGCTTTCTCGCCACACATTGGTCAAACAATGTACCCAATTCATGAATGGAAGAGAGATTCCCCTTTGAACATCGTACCTCATAATTATGAAAGTAGGATCAACAATTGATTTCCCCCTTTTTCTTGCATATCCATCATCCTTGGACTCTTTGTTGTTGATAGAGTATCCCTTAAGATGTTTCCCATATGAAAGTGTCATAGTATGAACTTGAAGCATTAAACACTTGTTGAAAACATCAAGTGAATCACCAATAGCTACTGTTATATTAGGACCAACAAGTTGATTGTTATCCCCTTTCTTTTCACCATCTCGCTTCTCATGTATTGTTGTTCTGGACAAGGCAGCAAGCTGAAAGTAGTCCTCATCATTTGGAATTTGGGCTTTCACCACCAAACTCTCATCATCAACTTGCGGATTGGAGTTCTCTTCCTTCTCGGGCTCAAGCTCCTTGATTTCCTCCTCTACCACTTGCTCACTTTTTCCCTCCGGTACATTGAACCTCTCCATGAACCTTTGGCTGAGGTAATCAAAGACACAGACAAATTCTTGCCCTTGGGTCTTTATCAAATGATACCGCCAATCCTTTGCTATCCCTTCCAAATGATAAGGGATGACTTTGAAGGCATCCTCCACAAACATAGGGTGTGATAGTAAGTACACCTCCAATTCTAGCAACCATGATCTCACGAAATGTTTATTAGTACCATCAACAATAAAAATCTTACCCCACCATGCTTGTAAATCTCTACAGAGCTACATACTTGATGCTTTTTTCTGCATATCAACTGGATTATCCCTTGGTGTCTCTACCTCCTCTACCGGTTCTTTCTGCTGAAAGGTAGCTTTGAAGAACTTATGAGGGGGGTTGGTAGAAACCCTCTCATGGCCATTCGAGCATCCTTCACCAGTGGAATGATGACCCTTGCGAGGATCTAGGGTGGCCTTCAACATGGCTGCCAATTGTGCACTCAGAGTGCATTGAAATTCCTCATGAATTTTCCTGAACAAGTCTTACAAGCACTTTACTTGGTCTGAAGTTAAACCTTGATCATCCATCTTCTTTTCTTTCAACAAGAACTTTCTTACCTCTCGTATACATCAAACTCCATAAGTGCAAAGATCGTTGCTCTGATACCACTGTAATGTCCCCAACTTGGACAAATCACTATTCAACGAGTATTTTCTCAAAACCCTTGATTTTTGCAAGATGGAAATTTATGAAAGCAAACTGGAAATTGTGTTCGCTGCCCTAGGCCAACGAATGGGTAGAAGTGGAAGTCCTTTGCTCTAAACCCCTTCAAAAACCACGAAATTAATTGTGCAAGCCAATATGGAATTATAAAGCGCTATCAACCAATCAGACTTGAAAAATATGAAATTCTGAATTTAATAAATGCCAATCACAGCTGAAACTTCTAAATTCTATAACTCCAAAAATATCCATGCAATCTCCTTCAAACTTTAGATATTGGGGTCTAGACTACATGGAAATGCCAGGTACCCCCCATACCAAGCCTAATACGTAACAGGTATTGGTATGTTGTGGGTACTCTGTGGGTACGTACCCACAGGCCCTGGGTACGAAATCCGTATGCAAGGCCCATGTGTACGTACCCACATGGTTTTTTTAATTTTTTAAGTGCAAAAAAATAACTTGGGGGCTTTGATTGGAATTGAACCTTGGAAAGTTCATGTGAGATTCAATATTGCCAATAGGCTCCAAAGGGTCAAGAGAGATGAAAATGACTTCATGTGGTTGACTTTCTATTTGGGTGCTTTCTTGTTTCTCCTCATAGGTCCTTTATTTTTCAATCAATTTGGAAGACATGGGAACAAGTGAAGCAATTGGTGGTTGGGCAGCCTATCTTCTCGTCATTTGACATTAGGTGCCAAGCCTACAAATGGATTTCATCAAATCCGAAATATAATGACAAGATCCTTGCCTTGACAAGAGGCTGCTCTGCCCTCCTTTGGTTTGAGAAAGGAATTATAATATTTCATGACTTGTATAGATTTGGGAAGTGGATGGAATGGATAGACCTTAAAGCTTTCTATAAGCTTCCTCAATCTCAGTTCAAAATGTATACAATGCTCAGAAATGCTTTCACAACTCCCTCTACTAGACTAATTATGGAGGATGAAAATGACTTTTGGGATACTAGGAGGTGGCTCAAAAGGCCCCTTTTCCAAGAGGTTGCCTCAAAACAACTCTATGAAAAGATTGCCTTCTCCCCGAACCTTTCCCCGAGCCTTAACAATAAGTGGAATGTTTGTGATCCCATTAGTAGAAGGACTCGTAGATTTAATGCTTTGTGGTCTTGTTGTATTCAGTCAAAGAAATCTTGCTTTAGATGGCTTCCGATTCATAATAAGCTTGTTATTGGCTTCTAATATTTTATAGGTTGTTGAGACTATAAGCTTGTTGTTTTCTTTAAATTTTTATATGCATTTATATTTTTTACTTTTTAAATATATATTGTACGAACGTACCCACAACGTACCATACCCGAGGTTTTTTTTTTTAATTTTTGTTTCAGCGTACCATACCCGTACCCATGTCGAAACAGTCAAGATTGGGATTATAAAATATGAAGTTTATGAATGTAAAATCAGAACTAACCCCACATTTACCAAAAGTGCAGAAATGGCCCTCCTAGTATTTTGCCCAAGACAATTAGGGCTGATTATGCATGCAAAAAACACTCCAAAGGGTTCGCTCCACTTGGAAACCCTTACACTTGCACAAGACAACTCAAATCTGATATTTATCACTTGATTTTCTTCAATTTTCAGATACAAAATGAACTCTCCTTTAAACAACAGAAAACTAGGGCATTCAAAACCCCGAACAGCAGCAACACAAATTCTTCAATCAGCAGCAACATCAATGGGCATCCATCCCTTTCTTCAAGCATGAAAAATATCAAGTATATTAATCAGCATACCTAAGACTAGAGCCTCGCTAATGCTCATATAGCCTTCCCAAATGGGGTGACCCACTTTGGAAGGGAGATTACAATTTAAAATTACTTTTATGTCGGCGTGACTTGCTTAAAAGCTTTTGTCTATTTTATAATTAGCCGATATTACAACTTCATCATTACACAAAGAATTAATTAATTAATTCACCCACTTGCAAGAGTGATTAAATCACTTGGATAAATAATTAATTAAAATACATTCCGTTCCAATTATATTCTATCAAATAATTAAAATTAACTTAAATGTGTAAATGATAAAAATCACTATTCGGGCAACCTTAATTAAATAATAAAATAAGAAAACCCCAAGAATTTCCCTTTAGTCCATTGGGAGGGTGAATTAAGGGTCTTCGACAACCTGTTTATGGGCATAACAAATAAGGAGGACATTACAAATTGATCAATTGCTAAGACAACCAGTTCGGTTATTGGGGATTTGTGGTAGTTTTCCTAAAGTTATTTGTTGCCTTCTCTGTTATTGGGGATTTGTGGTAGTTTTCCTAAAGTTATTGATTAATACTAGCTTGTGCTTATTTCCATAGATTACTAATCAGGCTAGAGGTATAATTAGTAGCGAATGGGAACTGTTGAGGCACACTTGCTACAGAACTATGTGAATAACCGAAAACTTATATATAGCGCAAATATGGACTTACATGAATTGGAGAAAACAAGAAGAAATTACATTGATATCATAAAACTGTTAAGTGCATCCTCTATGGTATCTCAAGAGCTTAGGGAATGCCACAGGTGTCTTTGACTAACTACAGAAGTAAGAAACCAACAACAAAAAAAAAGTCTCATGTTAATCATGTAGATTTGTCAACTGATAAGTTGCTTGTATCTGGAATAATTGCCAGTGTCATATCTTTTCAACTGTAGTTTGTACTTGGTTTTATCACAATTACACTCTTGCTTGAACAGTCAAGAGAAGTGGAAATTACCACTCGATTGTGTTGTAGTTGAAATCTTTGAAGGGAATGTCCTGGTCGGCATTAATGTTCATAAAATCAATATTTAAGATCTCTCCTTCCCAGCTGTCCTAACAAAATACAAATATACTGTCAATCCGGAGAGTAGTTAACAAGCAGGGAATTTCACTTTTGCTTTGGCTCCAGTCATAGGCTCGTATAAAACACTACTCAAAAAACACTTATCCTCTTTTGCTCATTTAGTTTCTTGAGATACTACTCCTCGGAAGGTCCAAATAATTCAACACCCATTATACATCTCTGGCTTTTCAGTCTCAATTGCCTTATCAAAGCTATTTCTCTAGTATTATCATAAGAAAAAGAATTAAACAAATTTGTACCTGAGCATCATGACCCTTGAGTTCCTCCAAAATTCGTGAAGTATGCTTATCCCACACAAACACACACTGATCGTCAGAGCCAGAAACAACTCGTGTTCTGTCAGAGCTGATCGCTCGGATTGTTCTGCAAATAAATAGGAATATGTATGTTAAAACCATATTACTATAACTGACAGGAAACAATAACGAAATTATTAGTCATGATCATATCTTAGTCATGCAAAGAAAGATAGACCTACAATGTAAAGAAATTGTGCCCTGTTATATTCAATAATTTTAAGCAATCTAACAAGACATCAGCAACAAAAAGATTCTGTTGTGAAGGTATAGTACTATTTATGGAAATCATGCATTGACTCTAGAGTCAAGAATAACAATCCTGCAATTTATTATCTTATCCTTTCAATTATGCTCGCTAAGTTATTCTGATGTTACGGGAATCAGGTTACAATATGTTACAGATACATATGTTTGATTGGTCTCACAAGATGTCATTGACATTTCGTATCCTAGTATAAAAGAAAAGGATGAGAATAAAAGACATAGAGCACACTAGCATCTCGTGTGTACCCGTCTTCTACCAAGCACAAAGAAGTTACAAGCAGGTGAGGTAGTTATACGTGTATAAATATTTATTAATCAATTAGTTAATGTTTACATGATATACTTAATACCCCTTTAATGATTAAATTGGAAACTACTCCAAGTTTGTCCCAAAACAATTTACAAATAAAATGCAACCGAGGAATTTAGTCATTAAATCTAGAGACTGCTCCTCCGATATCAAATCTAAAATCTGCAGTTCTTTGTCATTTTGTTGCTGTCCAATGTATGAGCTTTGGTTGAGACAAGAAAAAAGAATGATCGCTGATAGCAAAACATAGATCCAGTCATGTGGGGCGTAAGATAAATGAAGCCACCCACTAATTGTTTGTAGAGTAATTCATTCACTAGTGATAAATCATCATTGGCTGATAACTTCAACCCGATCTCCATAGTTCTTAATCCAAAATCTTGGAGATGATGATCAATTTGAATATACCAGAATATGGAGCCTGCTTAAGTTCGTACAAGGGCTTAACTAATCTGCATACCAGACGATCACAATCAGATTGAAATATCCCTTGCTGGATAATTTTGAAATTTGACAAAATTTAATAAAAATTTGCAGCAAATGATATTCTGAAATTTTTGGAAATGAACCAACTAGGGCAGCTAATTGAAATTTATAGATATCTTGCAAAATACTTGCCCAAATCACATAAAATTTTATAGACAATTTGCTAAGGTGAAAACAAAGACTAGAAAAATATTTCTTGATTTTCTGAGTAATATATAACTGCCAGTAATTTTCAGAAAGCCCTAAATTGCTGAAAAACTTCAAAAATTCATAACTATGTGAATACAATTGATAAAAATCTGATTTTTTGGAAATAACATTTACTAAATATATAGAATGATCCCAACCTCCAAATCTGAAAATAGACACTTGGAAACCCTAAAAAACACTGCTGCAAATCAAGAATTGAGTAGATAAAACCCTAGAAAATAGTTGTTCCAAATCTAAACTAAAACCCTTGACGAAGAAAGGTTGTCCTCTTACTCTGAAACTGAATTTCTGATTACTCTCCAAATTTGATCCAAAAATTTGAAAAAAGCTCCAAAATAGCAAACTAGGGAGGATCTTTCACCACCGAAGAGTGCTCTGCTAGCTAGGTGTGGATCTTTCACCACCGAAGCTAAGGTTCCTGTGGGATCTTACTCCACAAGCAAAGAAAAGGCAAACAACAGTTGCTCTAATATCAAAATAGGTGAGTATATGAAATGAATGAATAACTCTCCCCAAACACTCCTTTTATAACTTCACCATGCAACCAGAGGCCCAAAATTGACCCCAATCAACACCCTTGGGAAAACCACATAACTATAATATGATTTTAAGTTACCTTTTCCCCCCCATACATCAAAAGTAACTTAGGTGACCCCCTACGAAGAAATATAACAATAAAGTGCCATATCGTCACCCAACGACAAAATATAACAATTATTACCACGAAGTTGCTCAACTTAATGTCAACGACAAAAGATAACATAAAGCAACGTGGTAATCATGTATCCATACCAAATAGACTGCAGCGTCGTTAGCCCTTCGGGCATGACCAAGGCTAAAATTGAAAAATGGCCATTAGGCCCTCGGTGAAGGAAGGGGGACATTACAGTCCTCCCTTCCCGAATTTTGCTTGTCCCCAAACAAATGCAAACCTATCTTCCTCAGTGGAATTGCATTAGAGAGAACATGATGCAGTGCTCCAAAAGTCTTGATCTGGTGCCAGTCAAATAATGAAGCCTTTGGGAGAATATGCCAACCTTACTTGCTCCCATCAAGTCAATATAAGTATGAGTGTAATCAGCTATGAAAAACATGCTCCAATCTGTTATACCTTCCCCAATGTATGAGGAATCCGTAGCAAGACAAGCCTCTCTAATCTCCAAGGTTGCCCACTCAAGAATAACATCATGTAATATATAGGACAGCAGTCCCTCTTCACCTTTCCTGCTTATCTTCAACCTTGCACATGAATCAAACATATTAGAAGAAACAAGAACTCTCATTAGCCCTTCTTCTAGCCTGATGATTAGCTGATATGTGTTCACCCATTTGATGAGTGTCCCTTCATGACATAAATCAGCTAAAAATGACAAGAATGGATCATAAGAGTAATGAATCTATAATGCGGGCAGATCTGAAGTGACTGAAATTGAAGGATTAGACCCTCAAAAAGTGCCCAATTGCATTCTACCAGAAGAGTTGTCTCAATAACTGTCAAACACCTTGCCAAACTCATATTTTTAGCAGTTAATAAAGCAATAAAGAGGCTGGAAGATAATCAGCTGATAAACAAATAAAATCAGAACCTTCTCCGAATTGAATTTTAATTTCTCCTTCCCAATCAACTGATGAACTGCAAAAATGCAACCTCCTTTGTATACCATGAAATCTGATTGCTTTGTTTTCCTCAAAAGATTTGAGTATATCCATATGAGGAATGAATGCAAGTTTCCCAAAAGATGGCAGCCAATGTGTACAATGAATGATTTCAACTTTAAGTAACCCAAATGTACAAACACATTCAAGTACTTCACACCTCTTAATGACAATAAAGAAATGAGTTATCTTCTTTGTGCAAGACATGTCTTTCGATGGATATAACTCACCAATTCCTTCTATGTTGAGAATATACATGGTTGTTCCCTCATCATACTTTATTCTCTTTCCCTATGTTTTCATTTTATTGTAAATGCAAGAGAAAGGAAAATCAAAATTAGAGCTCATGCATCCATAAACTTCATCATAAGGAACTTCATACCTTTTGTTGTACCCATTGATCCTCTTCATGAGAGAAGACAACACATCTGAAATAGCATAATTAGGGTTGCTCATCACACCTTTGCAACTCAAAATTTTTGATATAGGATCAACATCTTCATTCTCCTTCGATTTTTCAACCCATAAATCATATTCTTCCTTAACATCATGCAACCATTGCATCCCAAAAACAGTCTTACCTCTAGCAAACTCACCCACAATAAATATACCACATATCTCATGTCCTTTCAATATCATGGGCTGCTGCATTATTTTCTTTGCCAACATATGCTCATTAGTTGAATCAAGAGCAATGTCATAGGAAGATGTGTTTATCCCATCTAGTATACCTTGAGACTTGATTATGAAATAGTCTTCCTCAATCATCCAAACATGTGCACACTGTCCCAAATGATAGAAACATGAAAACAACATAGGAGAACTCAATGAACTAGGGAAATAGGTAACCATTCTCATACCTTAGGATGCCAAAGTCATGAATGCCCCTTGAATTCAAATCAGCAGATTGCACCTTAATTCTTTGAGCACTTTGAGGACCAGATGCCCCCACTAACCCTTCCAAAGGTTCCGCCATGTAGCTGGTATAAAAATAAGTCATGGGCTTTATTAATAAAGCCTTTTCTCCTCTCTTTCTGACTACTGTTATGAATAGTCTAGCAAGCTGAAAATGAATATAAAATATTCTCTTATTCTCCTTAACAATTAGAAAATCAGCATCAGTAGCTTAAGAGGTACTCTCCCTTCTTACACCGGAGTCTCCAAAGAAGACACCATGCTTACCAACACTTGTAATCCCAAAATACAATTCTAAATTCCTTCTTTTCCTTAGGAGCTCAGTCACAAAATTTTAGAAATAAGAATTGAGAACCTTGGACAAATGCAACATATAACCTGGATCCCATACCTTATAGTGCTCATGAACACTTATATCATGCAAGATCTTCAAACTTTGCTTCTCTTGTATCTCCTCATAAAGAAGATCATCACTCTTTGTCTTCATGATGACTTGACTATGATGTACCGAATTCTTAGCATTCTTATCCACAACAGGTTGACTACGATCATGATAAAATTGTTGTAATGATATAGGATGAAGATGATGAAATAAACTCATGCTACTGCTATCCTCCTTATAAAGAATATCATCAAAAGGTTCAACTTCTATTGCTGATTTAGAAACCTTCAAAACAGCGCCATCCTTATTGTGATTCATGATTTTAGATGGAGAATAAGTGGAACAAGAATCAACACCTTTCACAAATTTATGCTCATCTTTGCTTGGCAAATTCAACTCATATGATAATGACTTATTCTTTGGAGGATTGATAGGTACCTTTTGGACTGAAATATCTTTTACAATTTTGCAACCAACCAGCCATGTTTGTTCCTCTTTGCCACAAATATTTTGCTCATTAAAAGTTATACCTTTTTCTCTAGAAGCTTCTTCTTCTTCTTCTTCTATCATTTTTGGATTAGTATTATCTCCATCATCTGAAATTACCTCATTTGAAGTTGTTTTTTCAAATGAGTTCTTTTGTAATTCAGGTACCGGCAAATGATGATCTCGCTTGGGCTTGTTACCAATCTTCATCATGCAATAATCTGGAAATGGCATATTATCTCTGAAACCCTTACTCAAAGATTTGTATTTCCTCCAACAAAAATTCTCGTCAATCACCTCTATTGGTTGCGCTTTATCAGTGTTCTCACCTTTTTCTGTATTGTCCCCAGATCTGCTTTGATTCAAATTCTAAGTGAGTTGGATCAAATAAAGGTTAGTGGTTTCCTATTGTTTCACCATGTTGATGAACATTTTCTTCATAAAACCCACATTGAGATCTTTCTGATGTGCCATATTCTGACCTTTTCACTACCCAACAGGCTGGAGGAAAGCCGGATCTAATACTACTGAAATATCCCTTGTGGGATAATTTTCAAATTTGACAAAATTTAATAACAATTTGCAACAAATGATATACTGAAATTTCTGGAAATGAACCAACTAGGGCAGTGAACTGAAATTTATAGATATCTTGCAAAATACTCGCCCAAATCACATAAAATTTTATAGAGAGCTTGCTAAGGTAAAAACAAAGACAAGAAAAATACTTTTTGATTTTTCTGAGTAATATATAACTGAATTTTCAGAAATCCCTAAACTACTGAAAAACTTCAAAAATTCATAACTATGTGAATACAATTGATAAAAATCTGATTTTCTGGAAATAACACCTACTAAATATATAGAAATGATCCCAACCTCCAATTGTGAAAATGGACACTTGGAAAACCTAAAAAACATTGTTGCAAATCAAGAACTGAGTACATAAAACCCTAGAAAATAGTTGTTCCGAATCTGAACTGAAACCCTTAATGAAGAAGGGTTGCCCTCTTATTCTTAAACTAAATTTCTGATTACTCTCCAGATCTGATCCAAAAATCTGAATAAAGCTCCAAAATAACAAACAAGGGAGGATCTTTCACAACCGAAAAAAGTTTTGCTAGCTAGGTGTGGATCTTTCATCACTGAAGCCATGATTCTTGTGGGATCTTACTCCATAAGCAAAGAAAGTGCAAACAATAGTTGCTCCAATATCAAAATAGGTGAGTGTATGAAATGAATGAATAACTCTCCCTAAACACTCATTTTATAACTTTACCATGCAACAAGAAGCCCAAAAAAGACCCCAATCAACCCCCTCGGGAAAACCACATAAATATAATATGATTTTAAGTTACCTTTCCCCCCCATGCGCCAAAAGTAACTTAGGTGACACCCAACGAAGAAATAGAATAATAAAGTGCCATAAAGTCACCCAACGACAAAATATAACAATTATTACCACGAAGTCGCTCAACTTAATGTCAACGACAAAATATAACATAAAGGAAGGTGGTAACCATGTATCCATGCCCAATAGTATGCATCGTCATTAGCCCTTCGGGTATGACCAAGGCTAAGACTGAAAAATGGTTGTTAGGCCCTCGGTGAAGGTATGGAAACATTACACAGATACCCAAAAACCTTCAAGCTATAACATCTACACCTCATCCAGATCTCAATTCAATAAGGCACCCTGTTCATATATCTAAAACACTTTTCAACCAAACTATGTTGCTATGGAGAGAAGCAATTGAAATATGACCATCTTCGAAGAATTTCTAACATGGACACACCCTCATCCATCTTTGTTGTAAACAACAAATTCTTCAAGTACTTATTCAAACACTGCTCCAAAGATCACCCACCACAATGGCATTTTGGACCTCAGGGATTAAATCATCTCACAGACGATTTCAGCAGCAGAAAAGCCTCCTTATGATGCTTATCATAGTAGGTAAAATTCGTAGCAGGTCTTGATTCCTTGAGAATAATTTGATCACAATCACAGTATTCCACACTTATTAAAATCTTTTGACTCAGGACATTATATTTTCGACCAACGAGCCTCTGCACTTCTGACATAACTAAATTCTAGATAGTGGCCGTTTTTAGGTCTATTTGCTCACAAAATAATTCAACAAATTGACTACAAATGCTTACAAAAACACTACTGTACCGACTGTCTACAAAAAAATTGTTTACAGAAATCGTGTCTCAGAAAATAGGAGGAAAATCATGACAATAGATGTAAAATCTATAAACTTGTGCATACCATGTTCTGGTTACAAAAACACCTGAAAATTTATAAAAAAAAAAATCTGAAAATTTTCAGAAAACCATTCAATCCTTCTGCTGATTTGTGATTGCCCTAGCACGATCTAGTTTGTTATTTATTGATTGACATTCTGGTTTAAATCCACTTTTTGTTCTTCACGTGTTCCTCTATCTTCATGATATTTTGTACTTCATTGAATGTAAATCTCACAAATTGCATTTTGAAGGGGCAATGCAAATGCAAATTTGCGAATCTAGCCATCATGTGTGAGTTCTGGGAAGTAAATCTGCATCTTCTTCCAACCTCCTCATTTGCTGTCTTCCATGTTCGTTCTTGTTTTCGGAAATGTTTGCAGATTCTTGTTCCCTTGACGTCTTCTTTGATCTACTTGTGTCCTATGGGAATCATGACTCCCCTTCGCTTTGATTTCCTTCACGAAAGACAAAAACATGTCACTGTACTTTTTTCTCACGTTCTATTACTAACTCATGCATGCCCTAGCATGATCAACATTTCAAATCACAATCCTGCAACATCTTCTGGTCTAGTGTTCTCTATGGATAATGTCTTCCTCTAGCCATGCCCTAATGCATACAATGAATGCCTTCGTTTTTTGAATACCACTTCTTTTCTACAGTTCAGACCCTCTTCTCAAGACTTCCCCAAACTTTTCTCCATTCGTACCCATCTAGGGCTTCCTTGAACTCCTGGATCTTCTTGTCCGTATCCTTCTCCTGGGGATTACTCAAACAGTTGGCTCTTATATGAATGTCTGTAAATATGAGAGAGAGAGAATCGAAGGCATATGACACACTAACATCTCGTGTGTGTCTTTTATTAAACATAAAGAAGTTACATTCAAGTGCGACAATTAGACATGTATAATTAATATAAATTAATTACTTGATGTTTACAAGATAGATCAAATACTAGCTAAGGTTAGGATTCATCGTTTGATAGTCCAGTGTCAATACAGATAAATAAATATTCTGGCAATGATATTATCAGATCTATATGATAAAGTACAGGATTTTTTAGGACAGATGCAACTAAAATGTTCTTGCTCAGATTATGCAACTGTAGGCTATAAAGCTATTTTAACATCTTTACATGCTATCACTTTACAAGGATTTCTCAAAAGGATTGCCACTTACAGTCTATGACATACACAAACTTCTGCGAGCATGCAAGTTTTTAACAAAAAATGTTAATATTTCAAGGGATATAAAATCCAGTGTTGTCCATGGAGACAAATCAGTAGAGACTTATACATGTAATCAGTTGAACGTCAGATAGCTAAACATGATAGCTGTGTTAAAGACATCCCAAACATAACACAATATTTCCTGAGACATTTTTCTTTTCCACAAAAGTAAGAACTCCTAGAAACACCAGAGCAGACTTTGAAAGCCATTTCCATGCAAGCTGAAAGAAATTACATTCCACAATTTGTTTGCTTTTATTATTATTTTGCAATGTAACTATAATTATGATTGCAAAAAAAGTGACAGTTCCAAATACATAAACTGATGATGAAAACCAGGAAATGGTCAGGAAATATGAGCAAGTTTGTTAATATCCTTTATATTCTGTACTTTTAAGCAGAAAAATCTAAATTAAATAAACACGAGTGATTCTCTATTACCATATAGAATGTTCATAGTAAATTACAAATTAATTGTTACAAATGGAACTTACAACCTGAATCTTCAACAATGTTGGTAGTTTCCATGACTCACGAGCCAAAACCAAAATACGAAAACTAACATAACAGCATTTACCTATGCTCCTTTCTATAGGGCCTACCCCAACTAGGAGAGAAGTTGCAGGGTCTTGTTAGCAGTAAACCCACATTTCACCGAGTTTGCTTTGTGAAGCCAATTAGTAGTGTGCTAGGTACTACTGGTTCCTTGATGGTGTATTCATCTAGCCTTCTAGGTCTTCATGCAAACTAGTTGGTGAATCCTCCATAACTGGTTTGTTTCTCTCTGTCACCCAATCAGAAACGAGGGTGATCTCATCCAAGAATTCACCTTTGCATCAAGTACTATCTACAACCAATTCATCCATGGCAAAAAGTGTTGTAAATAAACACCATATCGGGAAAAGAAAGGACATACCAACTAAAGTCGGAGGATCAAACAAACCTACCTCGAGCTTTCCTTCCATATATTGAGGGTATTTCTACCAAAGATCTCAAGGAATATATAGTGCCAAAATAAGGCGTTTTGGAGACGGGAAACGCGTACTCGTACGTCTCTTGTCCCAAGAGACAACCATATAAGACATTCAACCTCTCCCACATTCTCTGAACCCTAAAACGTCATCTCCTTCATTAATTAATATCAAATTGAATGTGAAACCCTAAAAGTCATGATTATTTTATAAAAATGTGCCCCTATCTATATTTTGGCAACACCATTGATTCATAGCATTGGCGCTTTGGAGCTTGCAAACTTGCAAAGGCATTTTGAAGCTTGCGATTTGAGGTATTTCTAATTCAATTATGCATGTGTATTTCTCATTTTGAGTTGTACAATGTTTATACTACGTGTATAATATATATAGTGTATATATCTCCCATGCACAGTGTATTCCTATTCTGAGTCGTGTGCACTGTGTATCTCCTTGTTGCTACTAAGTTAGCTGGGATGTTTTGAATGTTCTATCACTCTGTGTGTATCTCATGTTTGTATCAATATTCCCAATTCAAGTTTTTGAATTGGCCCCTGGCCAAGCCGTCCCCAGTGGCACCACTATCGAACAACAATGAATGGCATCACTGTCATTTGAAAGTGGTGCCACCTGGGACAGCAAGGCCAAAGGCCAACCTATTTTTTGTAAATATTTTCTTTTTGTCTGGCTTTTAAAATTTAGGTTTAATAATTAAGTTCTTCATTTTTTTAACAGTTAGGTTATGTTATTTAAAATTTAGGTTTAAGTTTTTAGTTGTTATGTTTAACTTTAAATTTTTTTAATTTATATTTGTATTTTAAATGTTAAGTTTATTTAGTTTATTAAATTTTAGCTCACTAACTTATTAAGATTTTACGATTTATTATCTTATTTAGATTTTTAACTTAGTAAGAAATTTCGATTTCAAGATATTTTATTTAGTTTTTAAAATTTTAAATCATAAATGTTATTCATGTTAAATTTAATAGATTAAATAATAATATTGAATTATTATTTCGTAAATTTTTATTAATCTCTTATTTTTTGTTTTAATTTATTCCACACAATTTTTGATTTTAACTATTATTTTAATTTTTTTTGATATTCATTATTTTAAATTTTATCATGCATGTCAAGGACTCGAGAATGTCAATATCAAAAGATGGTCTCTTTCCATTATGGAAATATTGTGATCGGGTTGCGACAGGCAAAGGGAGTGGTGGCACATCAATTATCACCTGCAAACTATGTGGGGAGTCATTTCAGTGTGCTTTCACGAGGGTGTGAGCCCATTTTTTCAAAGCAAAAGCAAAAGGGAAAGGGATTGAGGGGTGTTCAAATGAGGATGAGAGGTATGAAATTATGTGGGAACAAGAAAGGGTTGAAGGCAGAGGGCCTAAATTTAACCTCTCATGCTTCAAGGACAATTACACCTTAAATCCAATGTAGAATAGGAATTGAGGAAACAAAATTAGAGCTACATGTGTCTTCTAGACATGTAGGGTCTTCTCGTAAGAGACCAAACATAGGTGGTTCAAATGCCATTGGAGACATGTTTGATGTGCAGGGTAGAGATGCAATTGATGGAGCGATTTCACACTTCTTTTATGCGAATGGAATACCATTCAATGTTGCACACTCTCCTTATTATGAGATGGTTCGTGCAATTAGCAATGGGCCGACATGGTATAAGCCATTTGGATATGAGAAACTTCACACGACTTTAATTAATAAAGAGAAATCAAGGATAAAGGAATCTGGTATTTCTTTTATGATTTCACCTTTGCCATATTTGTTGAGTTGTTTGCATTAAATATTCAGTGGTTTTGCATCCGTTTTGATTGGTTTTCATCTCCTATGCAAGTTGTTATGCATGTATAAAATTCAGATCTGCATTGTAATATTTTATAAATTATTTAGAAATTGTTTTTTGGATTGGGGTTTTCCCAAAAATCCATTTGGGGACATTACACGTTGGTGCTGAATAGTTTGACATCATCATTTGAGTCATTTGTTGAAGCCCTCCATTTGATGGTTGAAAGTCATATTTTGACTTTTGATAAAGGCAGTTCCTATTTATTACAAAAGGAACAGAGACAAATTCAAACACTTGAGTCGAATTCTAGACAAATCTAGAGTGCTTTTGTTGTTCAATACAAAGGGAAATGAAAATGACAACCTGAAAAATCATCTCCTAAATATCAAGTCAAGTGTTACTATTGTCATAAACCTAGTCATGTAAAGAAGGATTGTCGAAAAAGACAATATGATCTTGTCAACAAAAAGTAGAAGGGACAAGCAAATGTGATAGTAGGTTAACAAGAACCTAAAGAAGAGTATGCCCTCATGGCATCATGCTTGAATGACAACCCTACAAGGTATTGGTTCTTTGATTCTAGAGCATTAAGACACTTCACGTGTCAAAAAGATTAGTATGTAAGTTTTCACACGAATTTCGGTTCTGATCCAATTTCATTAGGGGATGAAAGATCTCATGAAGTGGAAGGGACAGGGGATATCCAAAGCATATTGAATGATAATGTCAAATTACATATTAGAAATATTAGATATGTACCTAGCATGATTAAGAAATCTTTTATCTATAAGTCAACTGACGGAAAACCCCAATATTTTTGTAAACTTCTCTCGGAGGAAATGCATTGTGTCTGATGTAAAACTAAACATAGTTATTGCCCTAGGCATTCGGCAAGGAGGGTTGTATAGGTTGGTTGAAACTGCCACGGTCAACTTATATGCCTTAGTTATGGAGGGTAATACTAGTATTTTGTAGCATGAGAGATATGGAACACGATATGTGTGCAAAGTGTTTGTGTGGAAAACAAAAAAGGAAGCAATTTCCAACTGAACGCGCTTGTCATACCAAAGGGCTTCTAGATCTTATTCATGCAGATCTTTGTGAGCCATCATAGAAGCCTCTCACTATTCTTGGTGCAAGGTACTTTGTTTTGCTGGTGGATGATTATTCGAGAAAAATGTGGGTCTACTTGAAAAAGAAGTTTGATTGTTTTGCTTCCTTTGAGAAGTTCAAGGCATTGGTGGAAAACCAAGCTAGCCGACAGATCAAGACATTGAGATCCGATAATGGAGGGGAATTCTCTTCCAAACAGTTCAAGGATTATTGTAGTAAAGACGGAATTCATCATCAGCTGACAGCCCCATATACCCAACGATAGAATGGGGTGGTTGAGAGGAAGAATAGAACTATCATGGAGATGGCTTGGTGCATGATGCATAGTAAAGGTGTACCATTCAAATATTGGGGAGAAATAGCAAACACAACAGTATATATTCTCAATTGGAGTCCTTGCAAAGATTTATAAGACGTCACACCTGAAGAAGTTTGGTCCAAAACCAAACCTGAGGTATAAATTTTTCGTATTTTTGGTTCAGCTGCATATACTTTGGTTCCTAATAAAAAAACGAGTAAGTTAGACTTTAAAACTACAAGATATTTATTTGTTGGTTATAGTGATCAATCTAAGGCTTATAGGCTGATTGATATTTTCACTAACAATGTAATAGTTAGTCGTGATGTTGATGTGAAAGAAACACAATCATTCTTTGCATGTGATCGACAAACTGTTGGCTGTAATTGGCAAGCAGTTGGGTGTGATCAGCAACTCACATCAGAAAAATATTCTGATTCCTTTACACAATGAAAAGTCTAGTTTATCTCATATTCAGACCCACGAAGGGACAACAATCTTTTACTCATGAAACCCACCCGTATTTCTTATACACTAGTGTATAGACAATCTATGAAACCCATAATATCTTTGAATAGATGTAGAAGTGAACCCAAATTTCTTCTAAGCACAATCAATGGGACTTCAAAGCACAATCAATGGGAATAGTTTAGTGTTTTCAAGGTTCTCTTCTGTCCTAATTATCTAATAAAACTGATTGTGCTTTGAAGTCCCATTGACATGCATTGGTCATAATATACATTCCCGTGATGCCATGCCATTTTGCAGGGGCAAGTCAATGTTCTCTAGAAGACTAGAAACAGATTTGGTTAAATTGCTCGTGACTTTTCTGTGCTAAACTTTTATTTGTTGACTCCTTCCGCTCTGGTTGCGGCTGCACTTGACTGTCGCACTTTCTTACTTTAGTCTCTACTTGCTCTTTTGTAATCACTTTTACTTATCTAGACTACTTCCTTCACTGTTACTCTCCATTTTTTCAAATAGCTGGCAGAATTTAATACATGGACATATTGGTCGCAATTTCCATCACAATTTCTGCACTGGAAAGGCATGTTTTTAATCTATAAGCTCTTTGCAAACTGCTGTTAATACAGATTTTAGCTTAGTCGACTACACTTTGATAGAGTCTTAGTTGTAATGCTGCAATATATTGTTACTGTGTTATTATTCTGAGGAATGATTTCCCCTAGAACTCTCCTGGAACCAGGTAACAGTGAATCTTTACTGGTACTGAAGAAGATCTTCTAAAGGTTGAAGGCTGGTGTCTATGTTTCTGAAACAGTGAAGATTTGATCATGAATCACAATCCTTTCCGGCCTTCAAGGAGAAAAATATTGTAAAATGACCTTGCTTATGTGGATCCAGTTTAACCATGATTTTAACCGGGACTGATGCCTTCCAGTTCCTGTACATCCATTCTTTGAAACTCCTTGATCATGGGTATAGTCCCATGAATCTGCATATCTGCGCTCTTTCTACTTGTTTCCACAATCTTTGTTTTAATTCATCTAATAGCAGCTGAAATCCAGGAAGTGATTCTGATCATCAATAAACATTTGAGCATTTTTCCAAAAAACAAGACTGTTTCGGTATGGGTACGGGTTCAGTACACTGAAACAGCAAATTTTTAAAAACCTCGGGTACGGTATGCTTTTGGGTACATTTTATAATATATATATATTATAAATTTAAAGAAGCATTTGCATACTTATTGAAATTTAATACTCATACAACTTAAAATCATTCATAGAACATGAAAACAAATTTGCAATACTTTGATAATTGAGACTTGAGTTTGTATTGATTCGTAATGTTCAAAACATAATAGTTAATAACATAGACTGTATTATAGATTTGATAATTCATTATTAATGCCTTAAACTTGAGTTAGACATCATTCTCATCCTGCATAATTATTAGTCCAGTAGAGGGAGCTGTGAAAGAATTTCTGAGCACTTTATACATTCTGGACTGAGATTGAGGAAGTTTATAGAAAGCTTTAAAGTCTGTCCATTCCATCCACTTCCCAAATCTGTACGAGTCATGAAATATTTTAATTCCTTTCTCAAACCAAAGGAAGTCAGAACAGCCTCTTGTCAAGGCAAATATCTTGTCATTATATTTCGGATTCGACGAAATCCATTTGTAGGCTTGGCACCTAATGTCAAATGAAGAGAAGATAGGCTGCCCAACCACCAAGTGCTTCACTTGTTCCCATGCCTTCCAAATTGACTGAAGAATAAAGGCCTCATGAGGAGCAACAAGAAAGCCCCCAAATAGTAAGTCAACCAAATAAAGTCCTTTTCATCTCTCTTGACGCTTCGGAGCCTATTGGCAATATTGAATCTCACATGAACTTTCCAAAGTTCAATTCCAGTCAAAGCCCTCATGTTTTATTTATTTTTTTGCACTTAAAAAAAAAAAGAAAAAACTGTGGGTACTCTATGGGTACGTACCCACAGGCCCTGGGTACTTCCCGGGTATGAATTTTCGTACCCAAGACGTACCTGTACCCGAAACGTACCCAGCCTGCTACGAGGGGGTCTAAGGCATTTCCGTGCAGTCTAGCCGAAAATGAAGGTAGAATCACCATCTTTCTCACATGCTGCCACAAAAAATTCAGAGGTTCTTATGTTGGCCCTTGGGATTTCCTTTGTTTCTTGGGTTACAACTGCTCTGGAAGATTGAAGATTCAATGTTGAGGGGGAGATGGTCTCCTGTCTCATGGTGGATCAAAGGTGGAGAATATAATGCCCTGCAGGTTAAGGTTGATCTATACTCAAACAGATGAGAGAAATAAAGATTACAGAAGGAGAGGTCTAGTCATGTGTGGGCTATTCGTACAGAGAAATAGCCGATTGAATAGAAAATATACATCTGTATTGATCTATAAGAACGCATACAAGGATGAAATTATTACAATATGTGAAGGTGTCAGATAGACACCAGAGAGATGTATCAAGGGCCTCTTTCCATCCATAAAAATGATCAATGAACACGATTAGAGTCATAACAGTTATGCGAGGTTTCAGCACAAATTTGGTCATTAGAGATATCATTATTGATGACATAATCCACAGGCTTGTCTGAATCCTTCCAATTGTCGATTGTGCAATCGTGTGCTTTCTGTGTAATCACATCCCACTCAATAGCAGACAACTCAAAAACAACCCAAAGATTGTTGCTGTATTTCTGTTCAATTTGACTAACTGAAAGTCTCAAATATCTATTCTCTGGCATATCTGACTCCAAATCAAAGTTACCATGTCGATAAATTCAGTTCCTTCAACAGGTGAAGAAAGTTAGGAATTTTGGAAAAAGTTAGGTTCGGTTAAGGAAAAATTATAATTTGATTTAAATCTAAAACTATTTAAACATAGAAAAGAAAGAATGAAATTATCTTAATGTCCATGGATGACCAAAGTAGATCAATGGGACTTGAGAATACATCCAATTACAATAGAAAGTGATCGGGTAAAAGGAACGTTAAGACCAACACTTAACTAAAAAAATTGGAACAAAAGCATTGAAAATAAAAAAGAGATAAACCCAACATAGTTAAGTCCCCAACCCATGTGCCAATACAAATAGCCATGTGGGAGGAGCAAGAATCCCCAAAGACCATGCACTGATGAAAGTCAGAAAGAATAGATGGTAGTCCCATCAAACATCTCTAACCGTGCCTGGAGTAGACGAGCCATATGTGTGTAATGTCCCTTTTTGGGCTGAAAAGAGAGAAAAGGGGTTTACTGGATATCATGAACTGATCAGATCTGAAAACACCTTCAAGCACACACACACCAACTGAAAATAGCTGATACTATCTTAAAATGATCAACAAACACAAAATCGGCAGTCTTCTACAGCAGCGAACTGCCTATGAGATTCGAACCCACTTTTCACTATGCAAATCAATGTAGAATACTATGAAATAATTTATCTAACCACGGCAATATTTATGCATCACAAATATATCAAAATACTAAAGAAATATCTGGTAATCACAGCTGGAATTAAATATTTATGACAGCAGCAGTTCAGCCAAACCAAGGGATAGAAAAAATAGCAAATCCTCACCAAGATTCTCCAAAGTTCAGATTACGGCCTTATAAATTAGCCGAACAAAGAATATCAAACCAAAAGAGTAAAATCAGCCCTAGAACATACCAAACCCTCCACCCATGCAAGTCGCTTAGGGTAAGAAGGGGGAAAAACCAACAATAAACCACTTTGGAAACCTCCGTATGGGATTCCCCTCAAGCACTGAGGAGTTTTTATTCCTCAATCTTCCAACAATGGAGGTTTTCGTCCCAAATGTTGAGTCACACTAAAGGTTTTGTCTTTAGTGCAGAGTAGGGCACACTATGCACAAACTCAAGATATCAATCTTCAAAATAATCATGCATAACCTTTACAAATGAACCTTCATGTCTTTATATTTCCTCAAGTGGCGGCAACATCTAAATAGAAGCCCAATCCATAGGCCGACCTTCAAGTCTTCATTATCCTCTATGTAGGCTCTCCAATCAAGGCTGACACATAAGGATTAAAAGTCCTTCCACCATTTTTGAACCAAATAGGAGGCAATCATGCCCAACTCGCCACTAAATTATTTAAAAGTATTTTTACGCCATTACATCAAGTAGAATTCATCATCCATCGAGCCAATATTAACCCAAACAAAGACATAATGGGATTTAGAAGAAATATGAATGCAATTTTTGTTATGGCCCATTTAGGGGACATTATAATGTGTCATCATCTATCATTGTGAAAGAGCCAAAGCAGGGTCTGATAATGCTCATTAGGGTGTGTCTAGCGATGAGGAGGGCAGATTAGGTAATCCTAGATGGAAGCAAAGCACTCCCCTTATAATCTCTCCTAACATCCAAGGCCAAATAAACTCCTATGGCAATGAAGAAACTCATAATGTGTGCTTGTCTAACTGGCCCATGAAGTCGTTGCAAAGGAGCAAATTCACAATGTCGAGGAACATATCCATGATGCTTAACATGGGCAGATCCACATCGCCAAGAGCTAGTTTGTTGGAGAACCTTAGTAGTAGTGTTGCAAAGATGAGAATTGCCTCACTAACTTAAGCCCCTTTAGTGTATGAATTAATAATATAGAAAGGGCATTTAATGCCGCGAACCTTTGTGATAGGTTGAAAGAAAGAGGTTATCAACAAGGGGCTCAATGCCTCCCTAAAGGAACTTGTGTCGAAGGGTGACAAACTCCCATAGAAAAAGGGCCAGGCACTATTGGTCAAAGTACCAAAGACGAGTGTATAGAGAGTTACCAAAGTCTATGTAAAGATAATGTACCTCCCCATGATCTCATAATAAGTAGGGCATATTAAAACGAAGTGCTCCTCTTTCTCCACCTCCTGTAGAAAGCATAGAAGATAGATTAAGTCCCCACATGGAATATGATGATCAATCTCAACCCACAATCAGGGTGAGAAAACCCTCAATTGGCTCAGTGGAAACTTCAAGCCATGGGACCAATGACACTGGAGGGCCCCCTATCTAGTATTTTTAACTATGGTAAAGGGTGGGATTTTTGGGTGACACCTATCTATATATAGTCACACCCCTATATATCCCATATATAGTTGCATACCTGTATATCCCATATAGAGAGATGTCTTGGCCTAGGGCAACGTATGACACCATCTGCAAGTAATGCTTAGTGTATAAAGAAAGCTTGGGACCAAGTGGCTGACGAGAGGTCCAAGTGACCTGGATGTACTACCTGTAGATATCCTCTTTGACATCTTTAATGATGACCTCCTTTAAGGGACGAAGCCAATGAGAGGCATCCAAAGAGTACTTAAAAGGAGGTAATCTATCAATAGATATGTCAATACATTGAAAGAGAAAAGTCGTCCTAAAATACCAATAATGTCAACGTCCCTTGAGGCCCACTGATGCAATCCTCTCTCAAGAACATAGGACTAAGTATGGATACCTCCCACAGCCTGAAGTTGAATCCCCCATGGTTTTGAGCCTATGAATGTTGAAAGTAAGTTCAAAGATAGTCCCAAGCTCTAGAGGTTGGGCCACAAACTTAACATGGACACTGCACTAAGAAACAATTAATTTGCCATGGATCATATGTTGAATCATGAGTATGGATTCTCTCAATATGAATCCAATCAACAAACCCTAGACAAGGTTCCGAAATCTCAAACCCTTACAAGAGTGTAGGTTTGATGACTATATCAATGAGGCACATATTTAAAGGGATATCTTAGAAGTGGATTTGAAAAACGTTGGTGCTCCAAGACAGAAACTGATGACTATCCCTTACAAAGGTGAAAGAGAGAGGTAGACATCATATTCAAAGACGGTCCAAAACACTAGATTCCCAAACAAGTGTAGGCTGATGTGATCTCTAAAGGCTCCCCTTTGTAGAGAAATTGGAAATGAGGAATTTGGAGGTGTTAAATTTCATAACCGGAGTCTTGCAAAGGTTGACCGCTACCAACTTGTGCTTGCAAAAACGAGAAAGGAATTCAAGTTGTCTTTGTAAACCATCTACAACGTGAGAGAACAATGTCATCGACAAAAAATGAAATGTTCATTTCTCGTAATTAAATGTATATAAATATAAATAGATGTCACATATAAAAGAATATTTTATCTCTAGTAATTAAATTTATATAAATATGAATAGATATGTTAATATAAATGAATATAAAAATTAATTTACAAATTTCTTAGCATATATATCTTTTATAATTATACCCATAAAGTAATTACGAAAAAATATGGTCCCTCAATATATTAATATTGAAGGACGCCTACCTATCATCAAATCTATTTTGAAAAAGGTTGTGGCCATTAATTACTAGGATTGCACTAAAGATTATGAATGGACAATTCAAAGACTTTTATTGTTTTGACATATACATTTATATAGTATATTTTATACATGCACAAGGAAGTAGGGATAGGCATGTTAGGAGCATAGGGAATATTTTATTTTAGCCACAGCAAGGCACGGCTGAAGCTATATATCGCAGTTGGCGCTTAAAGTTTTGGATCTGCAGAGTTTTGGTGAGTATGGCTACACAGAAAACAGAAAAACCTTCTAAATTTGCAGTTATCAATGGTTGGACAGCTGTACAATGCTAACAAATTTGCCACTAAATCCTCAATTTCTTTACAGGTGACATTGCCGACTTTGAAGATGATGAAACTAAGAAAATGTGTCTGAAACGACTACACAATTCAATGGCTTCAGAGGGGTTTTCAATTGAAGGAAAATATCTCTATGCTTCGTTGATGTCTTAGTAACTGTCATTCTTGATTTGAATTTGGATATTATTTTCTTCTTCACTAAAGCTAAACCTTATCTTCATTTTGCTTAGGTAGATTTCAGTTCTTATTTTATTATCTGTCATCTAAGGTAAGAAACATAGCTTTAATTTCTTCCCAAGAATTAAATATCAAGGCACATATCAACATTATCTTCATCAAGCAAACCTCATGCAAAGATATAGTTAATTGTAACATTTCCACAAATATGAGAAGCTGCAAGATGGGAGGTGTAATTAGCTTATTAGATGTTTAAGCAACCATCTGATCTGGCATTTCAGTAGGATGAAAGCCCTCCTAACAATACATGGGCATCCCAATGATTCTTGGAAGTGCACTGAGTTCAGGTAAGAACTAGTTGGATGTGTACAAGACCCAAGCTATGATCGATGTACCTATCTCTTGAGAAGATCTTCGTATCTGAACTATGTTAATCAGGATCTCTACAACTTTTTGTGTTTACTGTAATACCCGCCTTGTATAGAAGCTTCTGTATGACCAAAGTAGATTGGATTTTAACTGGATCCCTAAACTATTCAAATATAGTAGACCCTACAATAAAAGTCAATGGTTGGAGATTTGCAGAACACATTCTGATGTAATGTCCCCAATGGACATTATTTTACCCCTAAACTAGATTTTAGGCAATCCCAGCTTTAAATATGCAAAATACAGACAAATTGCAGCCAAACAAAAATCTGATTTTTGCAGAAAATTAAATCTAGGGCAGCAAACAGAAAATAATGGATAACTCCAAAAATACTTGCTCAAATCTCTTGAAATTTTAAATGGAGCTTGCTAATACAATAAATTCTCAGATATCTATAGAAATATTTTTGGAATTTTTTGAATAATCGGAGAATGCTGCCAGAAATTTACAGCGTGCCCTAAACAGCTGAAAACTTCTAAAATTAATATCTTTTGCTAGAGAAGTCCAAATGAGCTGAAACTTTGGATCTTGGGCCACAAAAATATGAAGAATACATTCCAAAAATAGTTTTAACACAGCAAACATGAAACCCTAATTTTTCCCTAAAAAGTAGGTTTCCCATACACTATTTAGGGCATCAATTCAGCTCCAAAATTGACAAGCTAGGGTAGATCTCTCACTACCGAAGAATGCCTTGCTAGCTAGGGATGGATCTCTCACCACTGGGAAGCTAGGGTTCCTGGGATGGGATGACATTACTCCACAAGAAACATGGATATTTGCAAACAGCAGTTGCACATGAAAGAATATGCATAAGCTACAAGTTTAAGACACAAATTAGAAAATATTAAATGGTATGGAATATCTTTCCCTTCAAGTCGACTTCTTCTTATAAAGGAAGAAGGGACCCAAAACAACCTCTACAATATCCAATTAGTACCACAAGGATTTTCCCTATTTCAAGCATTTAATAGCTTTTCCCATATTAAATGCTTTTCTGCCTAACAACTTTTTCTCTTCTAATGCAAGTCGCATTTTTTTAGGGGAAATACATAGTAAAATGGCATTTATCTGCCATTTATCCTTTCTAGGCAAGTCGTAATTTTCACCTAGAATGGATAACAATTTATATTTGGGCTCTTTTCCATCCTTGATTTAATAATTATTAAGTCATATAAATTATTATAAGTGCTCTATATATATATATATATATATTTATTAATGGCACTTTATTATAATTAAATATAACTTAAGCCACCCTTATATTTTTTCTTTGGCCGTCGGGTTGACAAAATAGGCCAAAGGTCTTCGAATGGGAAAGGGATATTACAATCCTCCCTTCCCAAAATTACTTGCCCTCAAGCAATTCTGATCTTGTTTTGTCCAAGTGTCATGCACAAGAGACAAAACATGCTGAAGTGATCCGCAAGCCTGGCACCTGTTCCTGTCAAGTGAACTAAAACTTGCCACCATATATCATCCACAAGATGCTCACATACATATACTTGGAGCAATGGTTCATCAAACTCCATAATGTAAACTTATTGCATACATACTCATGATGTAAAATAAATAGGCAACAATAAATAAGACACGTTACTATGCTCTTTATACCTTGATAATATCACCAACATCCTCGCCAATCCTTGTAGTTTAACACAAATAGTACAATACATTGCTGCCCCCAAAATCTGATTTCGTAGTCTAGAGATGGGTGAAATGTGTATCACTAAAAGCTGATCAAAAGATGAGAGAGGAAGATTAGGTCCTAATCCACACCAGTGAGGGAGTTATCTGTGATTCAGCCCTCAATTGAGAAGGTAGTTACATGCTCCCACTTACACTCTAAAAGCAAGAAATGAAGATTCCTCATACTGTTGCTCACTAAGTGAAGACATCTTTTCCTTGAACTCTTGTAGGTGTTGTCTTGCTTGAGCGGCTATCAATTAGCAACTCTAGCTCTGCTATTCCACTCCTCACACTTTTTAGAGTTTTCATTACATCCTCCTTGGGGCTTGCATATACAAATTTCTTCTCGTTGAGGGTGGAATAATTTCTCTAACAAGCAAATGTTTCACTAATGCAATTATTTTTCTCAATGGAAATCATACCTTTTTCTCTATAAGAGCTTCTTCAAATGAGTTCTTTTGTAATTCAGGTACTCCATATGATGACCTCGCTTGGGCTTGCTACCAATCTTCATCATGCAATAATCTGGAAATGGAACATATTATCTCTGAAACCTTACTCAAAGATTGGTATTTCCTCCAACAAGAATCCTCATCAATCACCTCTATTGGATGCCCTTTATTATTGTTCTCACCTTTTTCCTGATTGTCCCAAGACCTGCTTTGATTTAAATTCTGAGTGAGCTGGCTCAAATAAAGGTTAGTGGTTTCCTTCTTGTTTCACCATGTTGGTGAACATTTCCTTCATAAAACCCATATTGAAATATTTCCAATTTGCCATATTTAACCCACACAGGCTGGAGGAACAACAACTCTGATACCATTTGTAATGTCCCCAATGGACATTATTTTACCCCTAAATAGATTTTAGGCAATCCCAACTTTAAATATGCAAAATACAGACAAATTGCAGCCAAACAAAAATCTGATTTTTGCAGAAAATTAAATCTAGGGCAGCGAACAGAAAATAATGGATAACTCCAAAAATACTTGCTCAAATCTCTTGAAATTTTAAATGGAGCTTGCTAATACAATAACAGATATTATAGAACTGTTTTTGGAATTTTTCGAATAACAGAATGCTGCCAGAAATTTACAGCGTGCCCTAAACAGCTGAAAACTTCTAAAATTAATATCTTTTGCTAGAGAAGTCCAAATGAGCTGAAATTTTGGATCTTGGGCCACAAAAATATGAAGAATAATATTCCAAAAATAGTTTTCACACAAGCAAACACGAAACCCTAATTTTTCCCTAAAAAGTAGGTCGCCCAACACATTTAGGGCATCAATTCAGCTCCAAAATTGACAAGCTAGGGTAGATCTCTCACTACCGAAGAATGCCCTGCTAGCTAGGGATGGATCTCTCTCCACCGAAGCTAGGGTTCCTGTGGGATCTTACTCCACAAGCTAGATATTTGCAAATAGCAGTTGCACATGAAAGAATATGTGTAAGCTACAAGCTTAAGACACAAATTAGAAAATATCATATGGTATGGAATATCTTTCTCTTCAAGTTGACTTCTCCTTATAAAGGAAGAAGAGACCCAAAACAACCTCTACAATATCCAATTAGTTCCCAAGGATTTTTCCCTATGTAAGTATTTAATATTTTCCCATATTAAATGCTTTTTCCAACAACTTTTTCCCTCCTAATGCAAGTCGCATTTTTCTAGGGGAAATACATAGTAAAATGGCCATTTATCCTTTCTAGGCAAGTCGCCTTTTCACCTAGGATGGATAACAATTTATATTTGGGTCTTTTCCATCCTTGATTTAATAATTATTAAGTCATATAAATTATTATAAGTGCTCTATATATATATATATATATATATTAATGGCACTTTATTATAATTAAATATAACTTAAGCCACCCTTATATTTTTTTCTTTGGCCGTCAAAGGTCTTCGAATGGGAAGGGGATATTACACTAAATGCCGCCTACATTGGCAATACTCCAAAGAGATCTCAAACCGCACATAGTTCTCAACCTAGCATGTGATATCTATATGAGTGCAGCTAGCTTTGACAATTTAATCACTTGATAATGCAAACAATGGCTTGGTGTGCTTTGCTTGACTTGGCTTGGATGGTCTCTAGCTTGGCAAGCATGACTCTATGACCTAGTTGAATGTATTTTAGACCTGTGTAGGGGCTGCTCCGAGAGTGCAATGTTTCTTTAGAGGATTTTGGGAGAATCTGGTGTGCTTTAAAAATGACATTTGCAATGAGTACTCTTGAAAGTGCCAAGTGAATGTCAGATGAGTAAAAAAGTGCATTTGGCTTGTTTATATAGGGGTTCCTAAGTATAATTTTGCATTAAGGCCGACCATGAAAAAATATTGACCCATGGAAAGATAGCAAATTCAGAAAGTGATTGTTGTGTGGTTGGGGACGTAACCGCCAGTTTCAGACCAAACTGTTGGATGGTTTGCTCTCTTTTTGGTGGTCCCGTACAAGCAAGGAGTGAGGTGTTGGAAACTTTTGGGCACAACACTTCGAGGTGATAGACTGTTATGGACTAATGCAAGAAATTTTTTGTGAGTGACTGAGCAGTGCTATTGAGGAGTACAGGTCATGCATCGGACAAAAGATAGGCAATTAAGCTCGGAACGTGCGCACAAGTCATTATTTAGGGATAAAGCCAATGTTGTCATTGCCAAATGATAAATTATCAAATTTAGGTGTCTACATTTACCATGTTTCAAACAATTAGATTTTTAATCTGGACTAAACCAAACAAGTTTGACCAAATGGAAAAGTTCAGTCCTGGACCGAACTTTTTCCATGTCCAACCAAACATGGTAACTATGCTTAACAATAAAGGATGACAAATTGAGAATAATGAATGCACAGACTCCCATTATTATTTGATGTGTCTTCATACTGAAAAGGTTCGAGAATGCATCACAGTATGAGTGTGTGGTTGTCTTTGTGTTTGGGAGGGGTTGGCGTGGCAATAAGGTCAGGTGGTAATGATGATAATCACATACAATGTCTGATCTAAAGAAGGTAGGGATTTTTTTATAATCAGATAATTCTATTCTTCAACATCATTAAAACAAGCAGATTTCGTGGATAAATCTTGAAGTAGAAGTATACATTCTAACACTCTTTAGTATAACTAAATCAAGTAATATAGTTAAATAAATGACGTGTGTACCTTAAAAGCACTTGCAGTAAAATCCTCTAATCATAATGGCACAGACTAAAAGGTGGACCTAACTTATTGTTTAATGTAATTATTTCAGCACTCAATTTTTCCCAAAAACAAAAGTTCTATACTATAATACAAGCACAGAAATTAAATGACTTTTTCTATCCCAGAATAAAGAGAGTTTTAATGATGCAAAAGAATAGTTTAGAAACCTGGTATGGCCTGTCAACGTTGCTTTAAGTTCTGAGCCACGAAGATTAGGGTCCCACAGTTTAAGCTGCAACAAGAGTTAGAAAGGTAATGTTGCGTAGCAATGGTAAAAGAAAAACAACAGTTAACCATAAATATAAATACAACATACAAAACAAACAAAAGGAAAAACTATAAAATTGAGAGTAAGAACCCAAATAAATGTATAATGCTAAAAATAGCACTGACATTATCCTAGTGCATAAATGTCACTTCATTCACAAATGACAAATATGTACCAGCTGACCTTTCAAGGAAGTCTTCATTCTTTGTAGAAATATTGTGAGAAGTAATAATTTCATGAATAGAATTTTCCAATGTTATCTTAAGATTCTAGTCCACAGAGATACAGAGGATGGAGAAGTGCAGATGTCTCCCCTACAAATTTCATGGGACATCAGGGTCCCCAACATAGAGAACAGTTGGCAGACTAATTTAGCTTATGAGAACAACATGCTCGTCAGGATGTGCTTTATGTATGTTGGATAAATGTACCTGAGTAACACTGGAATTTTTGTTAAATCGATTTTACTGTTTTTCATCATGTTCTATCATTTCCCCTAGCAGAGCAACTGGTATAACTATGATTCAGTGGCAATGTGTAAGGCAATGAAGTTTGAAGCATGCAATTACGACTCAGCACTGCCAAGGAACATAAGCACTCTAGCGGATCTAGATGGTTGCTGTATTAAAAATTAGGTAGTTGCATTCAACTGAATAATAATCTGACATGATTGAACTACAGCTGACTTAATTTTAATGTGGATATGAAGGAAAGAAATAGTTTCTTGATCCGTTTTAAGCAAAGTCTAACTAAGGGTACAAATTCAGTCAATAATAGTAATGAGGATTTGAAATTGTTGAGTTACACATGCTGTAGGAGGTTGGGATGATATTCTAATACACCCTTGGTGTGGAATTTTCTTAGTCCAAAAAACATAGTAAAATCACATATCAGAGACCATTCTGATTATTATGCTACCACTTGAATCATGTATGAATAGTAGTTATGAATAATGAAAATTGATATATAAATACAGACAAGCAGCACAATTTCCTGTTTAGTGTTGATCATAGTGTGGATTCGTAATAATTTTGTCGATATTTTCTATATTAGAGAAAATAAATCAAATCACAAAGTAACGGCAATATCTCTCAATGCATCGAGGGCAAGGATCTCCTCTAAGGAGAAAAATTAAGAAAATATATTAATGCCTACAGGTGGCTGAAATTAGGTCAATAGGAGTCCAAAAGGAAATTCAGTTTTGCTAGAAGTTACAATACAGGAATAGGGAACAAATACAATCGAAGAAACGGGAAAACAAAACAACATTTCATTAGTCACTGCAACTATATTTAAACTTGAGTTAGCCACAAAACCTACCAATAGACAAAGCTACTAAGTACGAATTGGGGCCTTCGCTGACCAAAGATTGACATGAGGCAAATATCAAGAGGAGGTCAGCCTACTTGCATACTTGCCAAGCACCTGAGTTTCTACACACTCACACTCCATGTTGACAGCTCATTTACATGGTTGTCAACAACCTATATGTTTATAATTATTTATGATTTCCTTTGGTCAAATTCCGCCAGTTTATTTTACATGTAAAGTCTGTTACGAGTTTTCTAAATTGGAAATAAATGCATAATAATTTTGTTTTGAGTAAATATTGGCTTTGAAATTTGGTACTTTTGGTATCTGTCCTGTGACATAAAGCACAACAAACTCTTAACCATTTCTTTTTAGTTAAATTTATCATCTTAAGAATCTCCTAAAATCGCTAAAGCTAGAAGGTTCATTTTCATGCCACTTAGGACCTAAAGTCCCTCTTTGGCTAAACGAGGGACAGATGAACTTGGTTGTAAGCATATTTCAAAGGAAGTTATTCAAAAAATATCCATAAATCCCACATTTTCATTTTCATGCAGTATCCAAAGGAAAAACATACAAAAAATATGATACAAGCTATAGGTCATTCTGCTAAGGAATGACACTGATCTAGGTGGCAATTCAACACAAGATTTCTCAGCATGCACCAGCCCCAAGCAAATCGTTCATCATTCCCCATGTTCCGCTTGGGGCTGCACCAAACATTATAGACAGATACTTTTGCAAAATTGTCAAAGTTCCACATGGTTGCAAAATATCTTGACACCATATGTACTCATTCATTATAAAGGTAAGGAGACTAAAAACCTCAGCATACTTTTATACCACCCTTCAAAGCAAGATGAATGAGGTTTTTTATACAGGTAATTGGGATTCATTAATATCACCAGTAGAACTCAATGGGCATATGGATGGAACAAAAATGGAAATTAGGTGTTTTTCTATATTTATCTAGAGGGAGGGAATTATGGACCATTTCATTATAGAGGATAAGCTAAGTGCAGAAAATGACGTGGCCCAACCCCACTAAACTTGTACTCTTGAGTCTTAGCAAGTTGGCACACATAAAACCAAAACAGAGGTAGCATTGCCATCCAGAGTAGTTACGAAGGGTTAGCTTCTGACATTGGTAAAGGTCTGGTAAGCCATATAATAGTCCCTTGATGTGGGATTTCCAAAAGACAAGAAACAGAAAAAAATCAAATACCATGGATCATTTTCTGCCTACGTCCCAGATGAATAAGGACATCTCATTCACTTTGACTCTTTAACCACAGTTTAGGGTGTTCACCAGAGCTTAGCATTCAAAAAAAGAATAAGGAAGCTGCTATATATGAGTGTGAGTTTGATGTCGAAAGAAAGAATCAAAAGGGCACATCTCCAAGCAAAATTTAGTTAATCACACATCGGCCATCTTTATTGGAAAGGCCCTATTTTAGGAGACACCTTGCTGATGAAAGAAAGATGCAAAGAGTTTTGACATACAGTAAGGGTGTCAAATGTAGGTTTCATATGGAAAACAAATTATTGACATCATTTAGGAGAGTTGGATACATTTACAAGGAATCTGGCTATGCATGTCAAACCAGACTTAATGGTTCCTAGAAGAGTGTAGATTTCTTGCCCAATCCAGATACTAGCTTTTCTATCCTTCATAGGACGAGTCTTTCCATCTATACTGCTGCTCAGATGATGCAAGTCTCATGCTTTTTCGTCTAACTTTAAATGCATTTCTTTCCGAAAGCATTGGGGACTTCTGAAAGGACTCGAAGAATACCCACAAACTGCTTAAGCAATTATTCCTGCATTTTGCAAAGCTGAAACTGACATGGAAACATGTGAGGTCATCTATGATCACAATCAAGGCATCTAAGTAGCTTATCACCTGCTGAATGAAAAAATGAAACAAAGCATATGTAATGTCCCTCTTTCTCGGATAATTCGGTCGAAGACCTTTGGCCTGTTTTGTCTACCGACGGCCAAAGGGTGTTTTCAAGGGTGACTTCGGTTTATTAATTTTATAATATTGTGCTCAAAAATAAATAAAATATCATTAAAGCGCATATAATTAATTAATAGACTGTTTAAGTGACTTTAACTTAGGGAAGTGCAATTAAATAAATTAATAAATTATTTAATGTGCATTCCTAAGCCAAAAATGCAACTAGGTTGGAAAAAGGAAATAATTAATTAAAAATTAATTAAGAGGATTTGGAAAAAGTGCGAATTGTTTGTTTGGAAGGTTTTTTGTCTATAAGGGAAAAATGCGACTTGGAAAAAGGGGCATTCAGATTATTATTATTTTTTCCCAACAATTAGCACTGAGCTTTTGTAGACAAAATCCAAGGACGGAAACCCTCTGGATTATTCCTCTTGCGGACGGAAACCACAGGAGCAGTGAGAGAAGTTTCCATCCAGGGATCTTCATGGTATTCACAGGTTTTTATTATTCAAGCAATTAGACAGAGAAATAAATTGCAGCAGTGGGCATACAAACTTCTTCTAGAGTGGGGCGACTTCTTCTACAGTTGTTTTATGCAGTATCTGAGGTATTTTTCATGATAGATAATTATTGTAATTCCCAGCATCAGATATATATCAAATCGATTTGGTTTGAATCATTTACAGCGAGTTTTTTGGACAATCTTTATTACTTATCTATCTGCAGATTTATAATTGTATTGCCGTAATATTTAGCATCAGAAATCATTATTAAATACACGGCTGAATTGTTTATGAACAAATCTGCTTGTTAAACCCTAGGCACCTTTTCTGTATTCACCCAGTTTGCGGGATTTGTTTATTTAATTTATCTATGCAGTTTTAGAATGGTGTTCTATGGATCCTTTTGATGTTATCAGTTCAGATTTGAGCCAGAGCAATATATATTTTAAAAAAATAAAAGGTATTCAAGCAAAAAGGGATTTGGGATCTTTCAGCATACAGAACTTGAAAAAATACCAAAAAGAAGGTTTGCCTTGAGGAGCATGTCAATGGACAAGCAGCTCCAAATCTTGTTGATGCAAAAAATGCATTGTTGGAGAATAAAGTGCAGGACAGTTGCCTATCAAATCGTGGCAACTAATTTAATGATGAAGGTAATTTGGGCCTCCATAATCTGCAGCTTTAATCTGTTAACCATGTTATGCCATGTGTGGAAATATTCACCCTCTTACTGATTGACGCCTGCTAAATTTTGAGTATATCACAGATATGCAAGGGCCCTGATGGTCCTTTGCTTTCTGTAACATTTTATAAGTTTGTTTCTCCTTTTCCATGTCAAATGGATTGCATATGTTTTTTAATGTTAATACAAGTTTCCAACCTGCAATAATGTGAAGAGTTTTTATAATGTTCTAGAAATGGGATTGGTCACAAATGGCACAGTGGCATATTAAAACTAATGTTCCTATTTTACAATGAGCTCTATATGACTAATACACTACATGGAGCAAAGTCCATATAAGTTTTCATTTTTTAATTTTCTGAAAGTAAATTTTCCAGTATTTAACAATTGTACTCTATCCACAATGTGATTTTTGGTCCCTTGAACTTCGAGAAGATTCCATACCATATAATGTTTTAGAATGCCAATTGCATTAGACAGTTTTCCAGATTAAAAGCAAAACCAACAACTTAATATGAACAGAATTACTTGAATGATCACCCCATAGAGAAGTAATTAACCATAAGCATTGAGGTTCCATAAAAATATTAATCATCAACTACTTGATTCACACAGGCATATCAAATGAAGTCTCCTTCTAAAGTCATTTCAAACAAACGTTGATGTACAATGCAAAGCCTTTTTCAAACATGCCCCAAATAGGCCAATATGATTGGAATTGAACTAAACTTCAACCAAACAAAAACATTTCCACAAAGAATCCAAAGATTCCGAAAAGGAGTAACTCTTACAGTGCAATCCACACTCCCACTAATGAAACATCCAGCATCCTCATGATCATTGGTGAGGTCCCAAACTTCACTTCTTGTAACTGCATGAAGAGCAGTGATAGAACCCTTATGACCCCTAAGAATACGGACACCTGAATGGCCCCTTTTTGGCACAATCACAGGTATATCTGGTTTACGTAATGCTGCATTATTTTTTATGTTCTCGTTGGGACCTGACACAGAAAGACAAAGGAAACATCAATCACTTCTATGGATCTGATTGTCACTAATTATAATGCTAATGCAAAATCCTTAAAACAAATGTAAACTATTCATTTCTTTATTGAAAAATAAAATATTAGCATATACTTGATAGCAGAATATACCTAAAATACCAGTATTAGATGCACCTATTCGTCCACGGCCAGCTGTGCTTCCCCTTGTAGCTGGATCTCTGCTAAACATGCTCTGTACCCAGCTCCGTCCTAAACCTGCTGCCTCAGCTGGCTGTTGACTCTCATCCGCATAATCATGTGATTGTTGAGTGTGCTTGCCAGATGATAACTGTGAATGTCCCGGTAGGACACCCCAGTAGCCTTGTCGTACTTGTTGCATATATGATAATAAGCCCCTCAGCTTAATCTGCAAAACCAATAAATTTCCATGAAACAAGCATATTTCATAAACAAATTATCTTTCAATGTTTTGTCTTCCTTTTCACTTCACACGCTTGTGTATTTCCACTAGAATATAACTCAATATGTCAGGAAAAGGATTTTTTTATAATATTTTATCCTGCTTTTCCACTTCATCTCCAACAAGGCAAGATAGAAGGGGGAAAAAGTAAGCAATGTTCCTTATGATAATATTAAAAGAAAACTGAAGTGCAATATTCTAGGTTTTGAAACCAAAGCAGAATGGGAATATGCAATAAAAATTTCTAAAATTAAATCTTATGAGAGTAACATGCAAATTTAGACATAGACTTGAAACCTATGCAATTTCATAGGACCCTCTGAGAACACAAACACACACGCCTGCAAATTAAAAAAAGAAACACACTCCAATTTCTCATTAGCATTTCATCCTCATGTAGGTCAGAACATGTTTTCATGAAAACAGAAGGGGAGATATATACATGAGTATATACTAAAATGATTGTATATATACACATATACACACATGCACACACACCTTAGCTATCAGATTTGAACAAATCCAAAGAGCTTTGGTCCAGAGAAAACTTTTTGGCTGAAACCAACTGGTTTGGCTCATTCTAGACCAAAATCTTCTTCTTAATTCAAATGTTGCTTTTTTTCTATGTTGCACGGAAACGGAAACGGAAACGGAAACGGAAATGAATACAAAATGCGGAACCGGCAATTTTCAAAAAACCTTGGATACGAAACGTTGCCGAAAACGTCCGTACAATATATTATTAAAATATAAATAAATAAATAAATATATATATATATATATATATATGCATGATACTCGTTTTATAATTGTAAATTTGTAGACCATAAGAAATAATTGATAAAGCACTCAAAATATTTTGTATTCATTGAAATTTGAACTTCTAAAGAGTCATAACTCATCATTCAACATGGTTACAATGTCAATGGTTCACATATACATGATAATAATCTAGATAAGTTAGACATTTAAAAAAAAAATGTTTCGAGCATGTTTCGTATCCGTTTCATGTTTCTGAAACGTTTCTGCATGGATACGAGACCCCCAAAGGCATTTCGGTGATTTTGAGCTTTTTTTTTTAAAACATATTCAAAAAAAACAAATTGGATCTCAACCATAACCCTAAATTTAAGAATATTATTTTAATTCTTTTTAAATGTGCCAAAGCAACCAGGTTCCCCATATTTCCCATTGAAAATTTGGATATCAGATAACTTTTAAGATATTAGAAATCAGTAAACAATTGAAACAATATGTTACAAGAATAGCTATTCCAACCATGATCCCATTTCTAATAATTAGACTGATCCATAGATAAAGATTTAACAAAAAAAAATGTTGGGGCATCTGTTGATAGTCATCTTTCTTGTAGCAGCAACCCTTCTCAATTCAATTATTTTTCATTCTTCTCATAGATGTTTTCTCATGGATACGAACACAACACAAAATAGTTTCATATTCAGGTATTATTATCATTAACTTGAAATTTATAATTTAGTTTATCAATTTGATCTAGGATATCGATACGGCACCCCTGGACCCCCTGGACCCCCTGGAGCAGGTACGGAGCGTGCAAGATACGGATACGGCGACGGATACGGATTGGGAGCACATAGAAAACGGCAAGGGTTTTTGTGTGCACTGTGTTTGATCCTTCCTGCCCTGCAACCTCCTGCGAAGACGTGTCGTGCCCTTCCATCATGCCTGCGTGCATTTCGTGCATTTCCAGTTTTTGAAAGTGTTTAATTAAATTAATATATACATGCCCGTAAGACTTTGTCTTTAGTATAGTCAGTGTTTATTATTTAATCATGTGTAATATTAGTAACAATTTAACTTTAGGACTTTAGCGAAAAAAAATTCGAAGTGTTTCTTTTATTAATCATGTGCAATATTAAACATATATATATGTCTAGTCTTTTATTTTATTATTAGATGTGTAGTCGGTACTATATTAAAGTAAAACTAATAAGCTTTTATTATATTTATAGATTACCCCTTTTTTAATATAATATTTTAGGATTTAATTTATTTAATCTAAAGTGGTTTAATTTAATTTTTATATATTTTTTGTACTGCCGTCTCTGGGCTCAAATTTTTTTTTGCCGTTTCCGCGTATCGGATACTCCGTACCCACTCCCGTATCCAAAACGTATCGGCTACTTAGTATTTGATTCATAATTGGGTATTTAGTGAGTAATGGACATTTAAGAAACATTTTTTTTCTAAAACAAAAATACCCTAGTATGGTGATTCTAGAATTCTTGACTTTTTGTGTGCAGGAAAACAATTACAAAATAAATGATTTTTTTTACAAGATAATATATTTAAACAAAAGCAGAAATCGCCTAAAACACTTTAAGACAGAGCTACAACGACATTTGTTACACTGTGATTCATCATGTACACGAATCTACCTTTCGTCAACAGTGGGGGCATCCTTGACTAAAGAATGAACAAAAGAGTAGGATCGACTAGAGCGTGATGCTAACTGGCCCAGATCCATATATAGAGAGGGGGAGGTAGCCCCCATATCTGTATGGCCCAGACTAAACAAAAGAGTGGGAGCTTCCTTGACTCCCAACGAAGGAGTGACACCAACTGGATTGATAGAAGAGGAGAGGGGGGCCCACCCCAAACTATCTTATCTAGAAATTGCTACAATGGTATCCTTTCTTTCCTGTCTGGTCTCCTTCCCAAATGATAATATAGAAGCCATATTTTTAGTTACAAGAACGTCATGTATCCCTAGTCACAAAATATTCTTGTCTTTTGTATGTTAAATCCTTTTGAAATCAGTTGCAATATGGGGTTAATACATCTATCAAAAACTTATGTCCTCCAGAAACGACTCTCTAATTGGCTTCAAGATACTACCACAGACATCCACTAAAAATCCCTAGAACTCTCTGGAAATAGGATCCACCAAAAACTCCTCCTGCGATAGCAACTGAGATGTCCCCCAAAAATCCTCCCAATCAGCTTTGAAGTGGCAGCTGAGATTCCCACCACAAATTCATCCGGATTGGCTTCAAGGTGGCAGATGAGACATCCGCCAAATTTTTTGGATCATATTCGAGTTGGTGAACAAGAAAATATGTTGGAAACTACTTTTGATCAGCTTCAAGGATGCGCATAAGACATCCCTCGGAAATGATGCCTAACCAAAATTTCCCCCAATCAGCTTCAAAGTGGAGGCTGAGATGTCAAGCGCAAACCCCTCAACGACTTAGAGGTGGCATATGAGATGTCCATGTTAGACTGTGCACCCAATCTTTGCTTGTCCCTTTCAGTTACCGACACTTGCAGTATACAATTGGATTATGTTTAGGTCAATGTGTAGCTTATACTATTGTATCAGTATGTATTGTGATGAGTATCTTATTATGGGTTGGCCGACCATTATTTCGTCTATTGATACGTTATAAATAGTGACTTTGTCTCCCACCTAATTAAGAATTCTTTTGTATTGAACCATTATTATATCTAGTGATTATTATTTGGGTATCCATTAACACCACCACATATTTGTTCCAACATGGACCATTGTGCATAATAATACATTCCACCCGTGGCTTCTCCAAATCAGCTTCAATATGGCAGCTGAGACATCCACATCCACTATAAACTCCGCTCAACCCACTTAAAGGTGGCAATTGAGGCATCCATCAACTCATGATTTGCTTCAAGTTGGCAGCTAATACATCCATCAGAAGCTACACCCGATCAGCTATGAGATGTCGGCCATAATTGAATATTCTTGAATTTCGACAGCTGAAAAGTACGTGGTCTTAACTGATGTATACAAATATGATGTACAGATCTCCATCACAAGCCTGATTCACATAGTAGGATCTAACAATAGACTTGGTGGAGATCCCTGATCATCTCATAAAAATAGGAAAGGATGTGGGTAGGTGAAACAATTGATCCCTAACGTCACAAGATTGGCCATCCTCGTATACAAAAATTAAATTAACTTATACTTGAAAGGCATATCATGACATCAATAGTATTTACACTCTTTATTCATGAAAAAAAACTTATCATAGTATATAAAATAATGAAAAAGTGGCTTCTTTGACTCTTCCAAGTTTTGTTGTTTTAATGGCGAGTTCTTTTGCATCAAGGTGCATGCCACTTTGACACCTAATTTTGAATTGTACTCCATGTCTTGCCCATCTACCTTAATCATACTCTTCTTCTATGGTAACTTTTAGTTCTTACTTTGAGGGCAAAGTTCTCGATGAAATTTCCAACATTTTTCCCATGTATGACCATCAATATGATATTGATTGTAAATGTTCTTTAAGGATTCATTATTCTTTCATACATGAGTGACATTTGGTTTTGTGTTTCTATTCTTTTGCTTTTTCTTGGAAGCTTTCTTTTGTCATGTTGAGGAGGTATTACTATATTTTGGAGAAATTTCCCCCTCATATCAATGTCCAATGCATCCTTGCAGGCATCATCTATTTACTATGAAATTATGCCACAAAAGAACACCAATTATAGAATAGTAAATGCATACCATATTACAACATAGAAGAATATGAGAGTAATCACTGTTTTATTCATAGGTAATGCTCAATACAAGTTGTTTGGACCTGGTATGCAAAGTGCTTACCGGTTACCCTGACGTGCATCATTCTATTTATGTGACAAGATTCAATGTTGTTCATTAAATAAAACCATCAACAACCAAATATAACTAAATAGAGTCATTACAATACTACCGAAATCCAAAAATACAATCATTAACAACATAACGCCAGCTAGCCAAACATGTAATTAATAATAGACTGAAATAGAAAAAAAGGTTGGGCATACAAAAGAATTCCAGCTTGAGCATAGGGTGCACTGGGAGAAACCGAGGTGTTCAAACTATAACCAGGTGTGGCAAACACTGCACATGACTGCGCATACCTGTTTTTTCTTGGGTTTACAACATGAGGGAGTGTTGGCTGCCAGATGGTGCAGAAGGGTTTACGGTTGATCATATGGAGCAAGCAAGTATGGCTTTGCTTTCTTATTATCAATTATCCCATCCTATTTTAAAATATTTTACCCCTAAGAGGATTTTGACTTTTCTTTTTCTTTTGTATGTCTCCCCAAGTCTTATTTTAAAAAGTACTTTCATTTTCTTCTTTGTTTAACTTGCATACCATGTATTTTCGACCCATTAATACTTGTACCTTTGACTTTATTATGTGTTACTTCAATGGCCTATGTCCAAAGCACATATATGATCCATTTAGACCCATTCAATGCTTCTTCACACATTGTACCATCCAAATACTCTAGTTGCATTACCTGTTATTTATTACTTCAGAAATTATAGATGGCCCCTAGCAAAAGTACTTTGAATATTCTTGTCTCTAGTTGCATTGCCCCATTATTTATTACTTCCACAAAATCTAAATGGCCATAGCCAAGGTACTTTAAATATTTCCATCTTTATTTTCCATCGACCATTAAATATATAACATAAACTCCCCGGACTCAAAACTCATGTGCCTTAAATGTTTATAATGCCCATGCTTCATCTATATTTTTACCATAAGTGTCCATTTAAAATCCATGCACCGCAAAAAAGAAAAGAAAAAATTGATTATTGGTAATAAAGGGATTTTGAAAGGGCTGCACCCTTGTACAAGCTCAAGCAAGAGATATTACAATAAAGTCCAAAAAACTAAACCATAAGTACAATTGGGCTATACCAATCCACCCCAAGACCAAGCTGCTAAACAGCAGCAAACGGAGAGCTAAAGATCAGCAGAGGACAAATGTCCCGGGCAATTACCGTTTAAGCTCCTTTTTGAGATCGAATAATAGTGTTGGTCACAACAAATACTTTCTTTTTCTCGAAATATAGTCAGCCAATGTGCCGAAACTATATTCAATGTTCAGTCATGGTCAACATATTTGTATCCAATTGCACTTCAAAACTCGTTCGTACTTCATGAGGTTGTACTTCACCTTCTATAACAATTTTATCCTCAGAACCCATGTTAATGCTCATTGTGGTTGGCTCTCTAGACTTCATGTCTAATACACATTCAAACTGGTGGGAAAACTTATTATCAAACTTTGAATCCCTGACATTGTAATTTGCAAACCAGGGTAGGTAAACTGACTGTGAAATTCATGGTTCAAAAAGACTTGCACCACCAACATCTACTTTTAGTCATCTCGCAACAAGGCTTCACCTTCTTCAATCTCAATAATCTTGAGGCTATTGCAATCTGGCTGAAACACTTTATAGTCTTCCATTTTCCAAAGGCATATTGTTGAGGGAGTTCGTTTCACTTCTGAAGCACAACTATAACTCCAAACCACCTTTGTCGCAACGTTCCATCATACTTCAATTTCCATCTACCAAACATTCTTCTTCGGGTCTGAGTCTAACGAGTCTAATGATGTTTCTTCCTCATTCACAATCTCATTCTTCGAGTCTATTATGTACTTCGGGCCTTTATTTTCAATAGAGATCAGACTCTCTTTCCAATTATGGTCATCTTTGGCTGTTATCAACCAGCCCAAACCTTAGCATGCATCATAGGCCTTCCTTCTCAAAGAGATGGCAACAAAATTTACTGTAAAGGGTTGGGTTCCAATAAATACCTTTTGTCTTAGCAGTACCTGACACCATTACACCATTTTAGTCTCCTCCAACCAATTGGAAATTTGGCGGCTAGATAGTTGCCTTTCCAAGACTTTTCCAAGTGTCCTCTGGAAGGACGTTGACACCTGAACCACTATCCACAGTGGTGTACACCAGGTTTCCTCCAAGTATCTCCATATGCACTAATGTTGACTATCGAGCTAGATTCACGGTCATGAGCATGGGATTTATCACTTGATCACCTATAAATCGGGACTCAATCATTGGTTCATTATTTTGTGTCATGCTCTCCCCATCATCTAACACTACCCATTTGACACTAGGTGTGTCGTTGTATGCTCCATGTTCGGGGTCAATGTTTTGTACAAGGGTAGTTATGAGAATCTTGAGTTCTGAATGCTTTGCAATAGAAAGCTTGACAGGTATAGTAGTCTACAAGACTTGTCTTGCAATTGCTTTGTCAGACTCAAGTTTGCTTGTCACTAAACTTGTATCTTTGTGTAATTGTCATTGCTCGTCAAACATTTCTCTCTCACAATTTCCTGCCTTACATCAATTAGTCTTTCATTCTCCATATGTGAACCGGGGTGATTAGCATGTTTTTCTTGTGCCATAGCAATTGCCATAATTCCGTACTCAACTATGGGAATCAAGTTGACGTTTACTTGCTTTGGGAAATTGTCGTTGTTATGGTGTCCATGCCCACACTATTTAGGAGTCAAAGTCTCATTTTCATTGGTAGGACAATCTCGTGCAAAATCGCCTAACTCATTGCCCTTCTAACACTATACAATTGACCATCCTTGAGACGTATTGAATCCAACAGTCATAGGCACTTTTATTCTAATGTCAGTAATTCTCCAATAGTATGGTGGGTCATGAAAGTTTCTCTCCTTGTTTCAAAAGTGTTTGGGCATTCTTTTTCCACAAATTGTAAGGGAAATCCTTGACTAACTTCCATGTAACTTGATGAATCTCAACTAACGTTTTCTTTGGCAAATTCACTTTGGTGTGACCTACTTAAGTCGCTAACCAAAGATTGTTGTCTTCATTCTTAGTGTTTCCCTAGATTTCCTTCATCATTTGAAGCATGCCCCTCCTCAGAGCTTTCATTGATCCTAGTTCATTGTTGTTTGAGTCGAATCCATATTCTTCGCTCCTCAAGTGCAAGGATGTTTTATTCTTACGTTCAATATCTATAGCTCAATTGTATGTGTCTTCGTAAGATGAAGGTGGGATAACATTCATCTTCCTCAACAATGAGGGTACCAACCCTTCAATGAACCATCGTTTCTTTAGAGTATCAGTTAGTTCCTTCTCGAGTTTACCTTGTTGAGTATTAAAGATTTCAGCAAAAATCTTATTGTTGTTTTTAAGAAGCTTGAATTTTTGTTTGATGTGCTTTCCCTAGTCTATCTCAAGATGACTTATAAGTGGTTGATAAATCTATGAACCGGTCAATAGGAACTCCTCAAAGTGTATATGGAAAGCACCAAAACCATTATGCTCATAAGTGTGCCCGTTGGCATTCCAAATTGTAATGCACTGTTGGACACATTCCAATAATCAACCCTTACATTTGCAGCGATCAGTACTCTATCCTACTCACCATCAAGTTCCCTTTTTGTGCTACCACCTCCAACTTGTCGTTCAAGCTGCCCTAGTATTTTTAGCTCTATATCTTAAACAAGCAGATCCTCAACTCCGTGGATATTTGTCTAGTATTCAGCTTGTTCTTCTTATGTGACGAGGTTGTTATTAAACTGTCTCAGATAAAGACATACCTCAATAGGAGGGGGCTCTATTGAATCCTCCCTAGATTTCATGGCATCTTCAATTAATTCTTCTGCAGCACCTTCCACCTATCCTAGCCAGCAAGGTCCACACCTCCTTCAAAAGAGGCAGTTTTTTGGTAATCTCTACCCACTCCTTTGTAGTATCCCTTTTGGGGAAAAAACTGAAAATTACAAAAACTAGCTCAAATCCCAAAATTTATGTCCAACAGAAAATTGTTGCAGATGATTCTAGTTATATTTCACAGGTCGTTTTGATTGTTATGAGATATGGTGCTGTCAGACATCTCTTCATGTTGCTTGCTAGTGCCCATGCATTTAGATTTGTGGATGAATGGTTTAAGTTGCTATACATGGATGTGAGGAGTTTTTGGAAGAAAATGATTTCTCAACTTTATATGAAGAAAATGGATGCACATTGATCACCACAGATGGCACTAATGATAGAAGGCTGCCATAAGCTTTGTGGTGAACATGGAGTCAGTCACCAATTGACAAGGGAACACCAAAGCATGGAAAACAGATGTACAGGTTCAAGGGTACCATATTTGTGGTGTGTATTCCTCTTCTTTCAATTTGTTTTGTATTGTTCCTCATGCCCACAGATCCTCTTGAAATGAATTCAATGGTGCAAGAGCAATTTTAGAAGAACCATGCAGTGGGTGTGAAAAAAACCCACCTAGATCCCGAAGCTATGTTGTTTTCGATGCAAATTCTCTAACATCCGTTTTAGGAGTGAGGTAGTTGTGCCTCAAAGACTGCAAGAACACACCAGTTAGAGTTGGGGCAAAAATAGGTTTAAGACAATTGATTATGACATTTCAGATTGAATTTTGCCAAGCGATGATAAAAATTCAATGCTTTAGTTCCAGAGGCAAGGCATCTAATGTAGATGAATAACTATGGCTAATGGGAAGGACGTCCTACAAGCTAGTTATACCTATAAGTTATTGTGGCAGAACCAAAACTGATGGAGAAACTGAACAGGGAAAAGCCTTGGGTGAAGAAAGGTGGCGAATGTAGTGGGGTGCATGGAAAGGCAGGAGGGAATCATATCACCATGGACAACATCAGTCTTGACGGTGCAGAGGGAGATGATCATGACAGTGTCACAATTGCAGTTATATGACCAGTTCAATGACGCCATCCTCTCTCATAACATTATGGCCATGAAGAACAGCATGGCTATAAATGTCTAAACCAGCTTTGGCACTGGAGTTATGGTGGACATAACATCAAATTCGGTGAATTTCAATAAGACGTGGATCATGAACATGAAGCTGGATTTCAGGAAGCCACGGCCTTAATCAGGAGACTTTGACTGTGTCCTCAAGAACCTCAAAGCTGAGAGGTAGATTGTGTTCTCCAACTTGCTTCATATGGCATGCCGGGTAAAGAATGATTTTACAACAATTTCGGGGCACACCTCTCCTTTGCGCATTTCCGGATTGCCATGAAAAGCTTCATCTAAGTTGAGCAGTGACAAAGATAAGAGTTGTAAAGCTCCATTGGACATGCCCATATGTTGACTTTAAAATACATTTAGAGGATTTTGTGTGATGCATAATACGACTTCCATGAATGCAAGATTTGTCACTTTTCTACTGGAAGGGACTGAAATTGCTTGCTTGACATGGATCCAGTAATGGTTTTTAATATAATACTCCATATTCTGTTAGTGTTATAAATAGGTGGATGTTGTTAACCATGAAAAAATATAGAGTTTTGTTCTAACTAAACATTGCAGCAAATGAATGCTACAGCCATTTGCCTAAATTAAAATGGCAAATTGAATTTTTATTGTTATTGGTAAAGGGGGCAAATTAGCAGGGGCCCAACCCTGTTACAACACAATGAGGGGTCTCAACACCCAGATATAGCTATAAGAATAGTACATAACCAAATAGAACCACAACAGAGCAACAACTGCGAAGAGCCAGTGATCGTACAGCATAACAGCAGCAGAAAGACAACAAATCTCCCTACTAGAACAACTCAACTATTTATAAGAACTTCATAAGCACTTCTTGTTCTACGAGGTGAACTCCTACACACATTCTGATTTCACCTTTTTCGGACCACCTGAGTCCACCTTTCCTCCTCGGGAACTTCTCTACATAAATCTTGATTCAAGCATGATCTTTTAATATGATTTCTGAAAAAAGGGTCTTCCCAAAAGTTCAAAACTTTCATCCATCTATCTCTATCTTCAGTGGAAATGTAAAGTGGTTCTCGCTCATCCATACTCTGGAATGAGTCTTTCTTAATTTCCTCTTCTTGGATACAAACTTCTCTAGTATTTTGCATTCCACTCTTCTTAACATTCTCTAACTGCATCTTTACTATTAGACTTTCATCAGCAATCCTATGTTGATTATTAACTTCCTTCTCCCCATTATTCTGATCTTCAGGTACAATTTCATCATTTGTGTCTACAGCTTCCTGATTTTCTACCATAAAATTTTCCTCTTCTTGATCTTCTTCCTGTTCATTTTCTGTTTGAACCTCTTCTTTTGTTTCCACTTCTTCTTCTACTTATTATCCACAATCTTCCCCTTCATCCTCTAAAAGTTCCCCTTCTTCCTTTTCTTCTAGATTCTTGTTCTACTTCTCATCCTCCACATCATTTCCTATACCTTCTAGCTTCCCATCACCATGAATAATCTCAGCATCCAAGATCTGAGCCTCAACATCCTTTATTTGGTTGTTTTGGGATGATTCTAACCAATCCCTAGAACTAGAAGCAACCAACAAACTGTTAACTAAACCCTTACCAATCTGCTCCAAAGGTGCAGACTTGCTATACTGATCCATTAGAGCAGAGACATTATTCTTCACGATTCCTTTGGAGACCTTTCTTTGCCAAAGCTTACTGCCCATCTTGTGACTAGGTTTAGATATTTTTGTAGGGCATGACCTGTCCTCATGTCCAAACTTATGGCATGATTTACATTTGGGCATGGAACCCTCATATTCAATCTTTTGGATCATGGTTCCAAATCTGGAATGCACAGTAATAAAATATGGAAGAACTCGATTAACAAAAGCATTGATACAAAATCTAGCATGTGTTAACCTTGATCTAGATTTAGTGATACTATCAAAAGAAATAAAGTTACCTAAAGATTCAGCAATACTTATTAGAATCTCCTCCCAAAATTCAAGCCGCAAAGTCAATGCAAAATTAAAATTTTAAACTTATAAAAGTAAAAAACATAAAAACTTAAAGAAAGAGTAATGAATTAAAAAAACTAAAATCTTAATTGTGATACAAATTTTATTCCAAGTGGCATGAGGAAGGTGTATGCTTGTCTATGCAAGTACCACCATGAATAAGCATCCATCTTGTATTTGTCATGAAGAGCGCTAATGGAATGATCCTTGGAGGATATGAAATTCATAAACTCTGCTCTAACCATGTCTTATACTTCTGGATCTGGGAAGAGTGTAGCAAATGTCACCTTATACCCATCACTAACTTCAACATTCCTATATGGTGGGACCCTCCTGGGAAAAGAAAGCATCTACGCGTTGTAGTATTTTGAAGTCAAGGCAAAAACAAGAAGATGCAATGGAGTGGTTGTTTTGTTCTACCTTTCACTGAGATGTGACTACACTTCCTTGAAGAAAGTCTCTGTAGGATCTTGCTCTTTGGAATTTATGATGGTCTTAGTTGACTCAATCATTGAGTCAATTACATCATAAATATCACCCATACATGGATGATCCATATCAACAAATCTCAGCATACTCACGATGGGCTAGGTAAAACTAAGCAAGTACTCCACACGATCCCGTCATGCATCATCAAAGATCAACAATTTCACATTTCTGGCCGGCTCATTATTTGCTTGCCACCATACACTCCAAAGGTCATCGATAACCATGCCACTCAATGTCGCTCGTACCTTCACAAGTCGTCTCAAGACAAGCGTGTGCAAGGAAATCGAGTCTCAATAACCTAAAAAAGAAATTAAAACAAGAAAAATTAAGACAAGTAAAGTTAAAACATTCAAAAATCAAAATTCTACGTATTACAAACTTACAAAATTAATTTAATGAATTTATAAAAAAAAAATTTAAAAAAAAGAATGGTATGGGTTACATTTAATAGTTGCAATGTCGAGAATCTCTAGAAGACCACTTGGGACATGTGGTGATTACTGTAAAACATTTGAATCTCAGTTGCCTCCTCATAGACTTGTTTGATCCAAGCAATTTTTGTGCCGGATTTTTGTAACAGAAAGTTGAGGGAATAAACTGCGCAAGGTGTCCAGAATATGTGGTTGTACCTTGTCTCAACCAACAACCCTGTAGCTCTACAATTTTTTGCATTGTCAGTTATAACTTGGACAACGTTTTGAGGCCCCGCCACCTCAATAGATTCTATGTGAATGTCGGCAATGAATTGGGTATTCTTCACCTGCTCCTCACAATCAATGCCCTCAAAAACATTGTCCTTGTAGGACACACTGCAACTACATTGGCCAATGGCTTATTTGATGTATCTTTCCATCCATTAGAAACGATGCATACCCATGTTTCGAGCCATTAATTTTTGATGGGCAACAATGCCTCTTCAACTCTTTTTCTTCGTTATGACAATAAGGTGGTGGCACCTTTTCATACCCTGGGCTAATGTACCCCCCAATGGCTTCATTAATACATCTCCCCATATCTTGTCAGTATGATCATCTAACAACATTAAATGGTACACCACGTGTAAATAAAGCGCCCAATACCTTGGTCGGCTACGTCCCTGCTTTCATTCTAGAATGCCCATTCCAATGGGTTTGCATCTTTTCTTTTTTTTTCAGAAAAACGTGAATCCTCTTCCCTCAGGTTATAATGGGTGTGGACAAAAACGGGTGATCTGGGGCCACAACATCAACAAAAGGAGAAACAAGTGGTTTGCTATTTGATCTTCCTTTTTCTGCCATATGATGCTTCGATTTTAGGGTAGTTGCTACACCCACTTCCTATTGCTCTTTGATGTATGCATGGGTCTTTGCACATGTCAACCCCTTTCCATCCAACCCTCTACATGTTCTAATTCCATGGCCAATAGCACCACAAAAATGGGCTTTCACCCGACTGTAAGAGCTCTTAAATTGCATATTACATTGTGAGCAAATTCAAAAAACGCCCTTTCCACCTAGTATTTGTTCTATTTGTGTGACTTGCCTCCAAAGGGGATGTATGGATCGAATTTGAAAGAGAGACCTTTAATACCTTGACCCACGGAACTTGAACTCGCAACCATTTTAACTACATAATGCATTTAAAAAAAAATTGAAATCAATTTAGTTTTGAGATAATGTTTAAAATCAAATAGTTTAAAAAAGAAGATTAAAACACTATTACAATAACAAAGAAAAAAACAATAACAAAATATTAAATACAAACTAAAATACTTTTAAGAAACCACAAAATATATACCTCAAATCACCAAACACCTTTGTTGCAAGCTCCTTCAACTCCTTGACACTACTTGCAAGTTCCTTGAACTATATGGCAGTTGTAATCAGCCCTAAGCAATTGAAATTGGAGAAAATATGAAGGTGAGAGTCAAGTATGCAAATTTGAGGCAAGTATGCAAATGTGAGGTTAATGTGTTGTTCTCATTGTTGTTATAGTGTTTGGGAGCACATTTTAGGGTTTAGGATACGTTTCTAATATTTTAAAAGTTGGTTTGACCTTTTTTTGACTCGAAAACAATACAAAAAAATAGAATTCATCACTTTTTGCAACGGGTATGCGTACGGCCAAGGTACCTCCTGCAGTGCCCGAGCATGCCCAGTTACGTTCCAGGACATACTCGTGCACTGTAGGAGGTACCTTGGTCATGCCCCCTGCGTACTGCACCCATATTGCATACTGGGTACGATATGTACCGGTACCCATACCTTGCAGGGTACGTATTGGCTACGTAGCCAAGAAACCAAGGCCCACCCATCAAAGCACCAACAAAGTCTTCTTCAATATTAAAGCAAATCAAAAAGAAACCCTTGTACATTGCAGAAATTTCCATATTACCTTTATGCTTCCATTTACGCGCAACCCATTTGCGGAAAAAATCAGTATTCGGGCAGCCCCCCAATAAGAGCAAATTTATTTCGCTACACAAATCTATTGATCAGATAATCGGAGATTTTAAAATAATACCCATTATCATCAATGTGATGACTGGTGGATACATTGCTGCCAAAAGACCCATCATTCTGAGCTTCATTATTAATAACTCTGCCCAATAGCACCATCTTTTCTTTGTTCTAAGTTAAGGGGAAACATTTCTTTCCACTAGTTCTTCTTTGACTCCTCCAAGCCCTTTCGAGCTAGCAGGTCAGTCCTCAGATCCATCTCCATGGTCCAAACCTGCAAATCAGATTTGCGCGCATATAGAAAATTTAAAAACCCCTAGCTCCATCACACTCACTTGGTATTTAAATTGTTGCTCAAGTTAACTGGAAATTAATGGAAATGTTGCATGGGAAGTTGAAGTTTACACATGTTAAAATCTATCTTTGATAGCTCCAATAAAAAAAAGAAATATCTTTATACTTCTCACCTCTAACTGTGCCTAATGTATGGTTCTCATCATCTTTATCATACTACAAGACAAAAAAGGACTGATAAATTAAGAAAACAACAGCATGGGTAAGTATTGTACAAGTTGCTTGTATCCAAGATTGTTCTTTTGTGCAATTGACTCCATAACGAACCAAGCCTCTGCATCAGGTAACCCTAAACCAGCCTGTATCAACACAGAAAAGGTTAGGTGGAAAGAAATGGTAACAGAACAAAATAACCTGTTTTTGAATAATACTATCAGTTTAAATAGAGAAAGGATGTACCATATGGGATGCGATTACAATAAGTTGTTCAGTAACTAGTGTCGCATAGTTGGCCAACCTAAACGATAAAAGAGACAAAAATAAGCACTTGTATAGTAGCAACAAGATTGAAATAATCAGATATAAAAATCAGAAATCTATAAGAACAAAGAACAAAGAACACTTGTATACAACCGAGTTTACTTTGATACATTCTGTAAGTGAGCATAAATATACTAAATTATGCATACTTGTCTGCAGCTTTCTCCATTATGGTCTCAAAATACACTTCCCAAAACCTGCAAGGGTAAAAAGCATTGTTAGGGAGACGCAAGTCTACATACATAGAAGATGATAATCAGCCAAAAAGACAAGCTGCATAGACAGATTGATGCATGCTAAATCTGACAGAAAGTGTGTACGAAATCAACGCTATGCAAATTTTAAAATAGTAGCAAGAATAGCATAAATACACTGAAAATAGTATAAAAATGGTAGATATGTTAATGTCCACTGATAACCAATAATCAATTAATGAGACCAATAAGTGAAATGTTCAAACTTCAAAGACAAGGGCATGCATAGCAGCCTAAATAAAACTTAACCAGTTCAAACAAAAGAACCTTATTGAACGAAAGAGAAAATGTGGCGAAACATAATAATCAGCATCAACTATTAACATTCAAAGGTATGAGAAATCAGTAATATAAGACCCCAATGTGGCGGGTTGTTATATTTGTGCAATTCATTTTTTTTCTTCGTTGTTTGATGAGGATTTTTCTACGGGTCCACGTGCATGGGACAAAAATGTGGGACCAGTCCTCAAGCACTGGAATTTATACTCTAGTGATATGCTTTGTGACCCACACTACCACAGACCATGTGAACTTCTGTCCATCAGTCCACAGGGTGATTTGAACCCAGGGCTTTATTTTGGCTACATTTATCCTTTATCTCTCAAGTCACTCTCACTGGGCTTGTGCCATTCATTGTTGGAATGATATGAAGACAGTAATGTCTAGACAGATAGTGGCACAAGAATTCTAACATGATGCCGAAAAATAAGTTGTAATCTGGGTAAGAGATCTCTAGGTACATCATATACTGAGCAGGCTGCTCCTTTGAAGAGTTATCTCTGAAATGAGTTAATCTATACCTCTCATCTATATAAGGTTTCATAAGGAAGCATGTCTCAGAAATACAACCTAATGCACTCTGTGAGGCTTTGACCACCTGCCACTTTCTCAGTTATCTTTTCTTTGGACTTGCTCAAAAGACTTGTCCTAAAATTCTCTGGAGTATGAGCCGTCTACTCTACCAAAGTCAACAACTTTCTAAATTACATTCTCAAAATGTGGATTCCTGAGTGCATTGAACAAAATGACACTTGAATAAAATAAATCAGCGAATGAATCATCCACATTTTATTTTCCTACAAGTTTACTAAGGTTATTCAATGTTCCACTCTTTGATTCACTTCTTGCCGCCTTAGGTGTGTTTGAGGAGGAAGACTTAAAACGTGTGTAGTGTCCCTTTTGAGCTAAATTTGAACACCCAAGGAAATTGCATAAATCCAAATAGTAAACTGAAATTAAATTTGCAAACCCTAGCAGCAGGCTGTAAATATATTTTTATGATAGCAATCAGCCACAAAACTTATAGAAACCCTTCAAAATATTATTCATCAAAGTAGGAATTAATTGCAAGGAAAAAGTACCAGAGAATATATCTTTTGTACCAATTTAATATCAACAGGAATTTAATTATCACCAGCAACAAATAGTCTTTCCAAATATGGCTGGAAATGAAGAATTCCAAGCCCAAACTCAAGTACAATGAAGATTTCAGCTTCTAAACATAGGAGGAACATAAAGATAATTGAATTTGAAGTTGTCGTGCCCTAGAACACCCCAAACTCCACCTTACAGCAAGTTGCCACCATTGCAAAGGGCTAGAAATGCCTTCAAAACCGAATTCAGCACAATGCGACCTCCGTATGAGATCCCCCTTGCAAGTATGAGGGGTTTCGTCCTCAAACCAGCTCACTATTGAGACGTTTCAATCTCGATCAATCTTCAAAGAGGGTTTTCGTCCTCAACGAATGAGAGAGAAAGCAAATCATGCTCCAACTCTAAGAGAATAAATTCCAAAGGACGTATAAACATCTTTCAAGCCAAGCGACCCCTTTAAATAGCTAGAGGTAGCGCCAAAGACTAAATAGAATCCTCCTAAAGAGGACTGACCTCCTTGGGGACAGCTGAAAATCATGAGACTAACTTCCCTTGCTCAATCCTTTTTAGCCCATGAGAAGTGGAATGGGCCCAAGGTCTTCAAAGAGAACTAGCGTTGAGAAGGGAACATTACAGTCCTCTCCTCCCAAAATTGTTTGCCCTCAAGAAGTTGCAAGCTTGGCTGATCTAAAATTTTTGTGTCTTCCAGTGGATCTTCTTCAATCTTTGCACCATCCAATCAATAAGGAGTTGGCTTTCTAGATAGAGCATCTGCAACCACATTATTTTTTCCTTTGACATATTCAATGTCAAAATCATATACTTGTATTTTCCTCACCCATTTTTGTTATCGGTCATTCAAGTCCTTTTGATGAAGAAAGAACTTAAAGTTATTATGACCGATTTTGACAGCAAACATGCCACAAACTAAGTGTTGTCGGAATTTTGCCAACATTTTTTATCATAGATGGAAAAATTCCGCTCATGTGCCTTCAATTTCCGGCTCTCAAAAGCAATGGGATGCTTATTTTGCATCAAAACATACCTTACTCCTTCCCCGGATGCATCACATTCTAGCACAAAGGGAATAGAAATGTCTAGAACAGAAGTACCAAGCATATGAGCTTATGGCTTCCTAAGCCGTTCAAATGATGTATGGGTTGATTCCGACCAAATGAATGTTCCTTTCTTCGTGAAATCAGTCAATTGGGCATCTAACAATGAGAATCCCTTGACAAATCTCTAGTAGTAACTACAAAAACTAATGAACCCTCTCAATTGTGTGATGATGGTAGGAGGCCAAACTAATATGTTTTGGACCCTTTGTTGATCCACATGGACACCTTGGGCATTGATGACATGTACTAGATACAAAATATCATCCATTCCAAACTCACACTTGCATTTCTTTGCAAAGAGAGCATGTTGTTCCAGAATTTCTGACACCATATCCAAGTGCATCAAGTGTTCTCCCCATGTTTTACTATACACTAAAATATCATCAAAGAACACTAGAATAAAATTACTTAAATGCTTTACCAAAAACATGGTTCATGCATGATTGGAATGTAGCCGGGGCATTGATTAACCCAAATGGCATGACAAGAAAATCAAAGTGCCAAAAAGGACACCTAAAAGTTTTCTTGTGGATATCCTACTCTCTTACTCCGATTTGATGGTACCCGGACCTTAAGAAAAATCTTGTAGAAGAAAACGGCTCAATCTAATTCATCAATCCTTGGAATTGGCTTACCTATTCTTGATTGTCTTCTTGTTCAACAACCAATAGTCCACACACATCCTCAAGGTACCATCCTTTTCCTTAATAGGTAATATTGAAGAAGTAAAAGGGTTGGAACTAGGCCTAATGAGTCCCATTTCTAGCAATTCTTTGCTTGTTCTTTCAATTTTTTCTTTGTAGACTTTTGGGTGGCAGTAAGGAGTAGTTATCGCCGGTTTGGTACCCGGTTCTAACTCAATAACATGCTGAAATCCTTTATTCGGTGGCAGCCCATGAGGTAGGTTATTGAAAACTTCAGCATGCCTATCAATAATGGGCTGAATATCCTCATGGTATGATTGTTGTATTGCAAATGAAGAAGTAGACCTTACCAATTAATGTGCTTACCATGCGACCTGCCATCCTCTTGAAGGCTCTCTCCATGCTCTTGGCTGTCACGATTCAAGGAGTTCCACTCCTAATACCTTGTAGCACAACCTGCCACCTTGAACTTCAGCTCCATGCTTTGGTAGTTTCAGGTAAATTCCCCCAATGAATGTAGACATTGAACCCCTAACACCAAACCGGTTTCACCAATTACGATAACATAGAAATCATCCTTTACTTCATGCCTTCCCAAAGTGAGCATGAGTTGCGATATCCTTCTAGTGTATGAGATGGAGAAGCCATCCGCTACCGTAACATTGAAACCCTTTAAATCTTCAGCCCTCAAAACTTCAATCTTCTCACCAAGCTCTCATCAATGAAATTGTGAGTAGTTGCACTATCAATCAATACCATAACTCTTAGCCCTTGTAGGACTCCTCTCACCCGAAATGGATGATATCTACGAGCACCGAACAAAGTGGCAAGAATGTTGTCCAAATTTTCCAAGTCCTCTTCCGGATTATGATTTTGTGTTTGCCTCTTCAACTCCCACTTCCTTTTCTTCTTCACAATCTGAAAATACTTCGATATAATACATATGTCCCTTACCTAGGCAGCGATAACAAGGAGACCATGGATCCTTCGAAGAGAAACACAAGGTTTTCCTTCTTAGAGCATTCTGTGACTACCCTTCTTTGCTTGTTTTGGACAGCTCCTCGGGTATGATTGGTGCTCGTTGAAAAGGCCTCTTTGGCTGGTCCAAAGATTTTGTTTTAGGCTGTCCCGAGGATCCTTTTGGTTGTCCACCATTTCAAGATGCCCTTGGTTGCCGCTGATCATTGTTGTCCTCAGAGCAACACCTTCTAGGTCCAAAGATTTCTTTATTGCCTCTTGGAGAGACTAAGGATCAAATGCTTTGACCGAACCCTTGACTAGTTCAACAAACCCCTCAATCAACAAAACAATGAGTCTCTTCTCTGTCACATCCAGAATCATCACTAAAACTCTTTGAAATTCAGCAACATAGTCTTCCATTGTGCCTTCTTGTATTAATTGTATTAGCTCCTGCCAATGAACCTTCAAATCAATCCTATCAGATCTCCCAATGATCCTCCTACAAAACTCATCATATGAGTGAATGAGATTGTGCCATTGTGTAACCAATCCATGGTAACACCATTCATGTGCAATTCCTTCAAGATGAAGGGTTACAAACTTGATTGCTTCATCTTTCGTCATAGACCTCAATGATAGATAAGTATGCAACTTTTGTATCCAAGCATGGGTTGTCCCCTTGTTGGAACCATCAAATGTGGAAAGTATCATTTTCCCCAAAGCATGTTGAAGATCCCTTTGTGGCATTTGTGGTCTAGGCTCAAGCCTTGACCTACCCTTGCTTACTCCTATGAATTTTGCAAGTGAAATAGCATCACAAATCTCATTCGGAAGAGCCCTATATTCTTCATAGCAAGACACAAATATCTACACAATCATAGAAACAAATGGTGCAAGGTGTCGAACAAGTTAATTTTGCACTAACTTTTCTTAACTTGTATGTATTAAAACCTAGTACAAAATCTAAAATGGGAAGCTTCCATGAACGTGGAATTTGAGGCCTTGACTCAAAACAAGACTTGGATGTCATTTGTGGTACCATGAGGGAAGGATCCCATCAGTCGTAAATGAGATTGTATAGTCAAAAGTAAATCAGATTGTTCTTTGGAAAATTACAAGGTTCAACTTTCTCTTATGTTCTTTCGCATGTATCATAACCTGGTACATTTAAAAAGGTCAAAGGAAACCCTGAATGAGAAGCTGCCACAAAGGTGGAATTTGAGACCTTGATTCAAAACAAGACTTGGGTGTTGTTTGCATTACCCAAAAGGAAGAAACCCATTCATTGTCAATGGATTTGTAAAGTCAAAAGTAAATCAAATGGTCCATTGGACAACTACAAAGCTCACCTTGTGGCTAAAGGATATGCCTAGCAAGACGGGGTAATCTATGTAGATAACATGTTCCCCACCACAAAGATGTTATCATTTCAGCTTGTTATCTTGTAATATCCCTAATAAATAATTTCTAACAAATCTGAATAATTTTTCAAACGCTAGGGTAACACTATAGAAATTTGAACTTTTATGACAGCAGCAATAAACTGATCTTTTTATTAAAAAAAAAAAGCAAACCCCAATATGTAGAAAAACAAACTTTTATTTATTTATTTCAAATCAACTTTCATGAAAACACTAAAATGTCTTAATACAATTATTTTCTCACAACGGTAGACCCAGATGAAAAGATGAACATAAGATAAGAGCATGAAAACTGAATTGACTGAAAACTGCCCCTAGATGTGGTGCCAGTACTGATATTTATTCCCAAAGGGGGATGTTCGAGTTGTACTTGTTCTCGATATTAAAACAGCCCCGAATATGATGCCCTAGCTGAATTGGATGAATATTTGTACCCTAAATGATCACAACCCCTTAATGGAATTGCAAAGCTTAGACACGAGGGTCTCTATCCTTAGATCTGTGTGCAAATGAGGGTTTTCGTCCTCTATTACCGATGCAGAAGCAGAAGCTACTTGCAAACAATGAAAAAGTTCATAAATTCCCAAGATGAATGATAATAATCCCCAAAATATGCTTTTATAACTTCTAAGGCCTTCTCCCAAAGTTGGCACCCCCTTTTGGAGTCACATGCATGCTCAATAAACAATAAAAATTTATTGTATTCCCTCTCCAATGTTGGTGCCCCATCTTGAAATAGAAGTTTGATGCTTGTGCAACACCTCTATCTTTGGCACCAAATAATTCAAGTTCATCATTTTATTATTATTTTAATCCACTTTTGCTTTTTGGCCCCACTTATTAAAATATAATTTAAGTGTTATTTTTCAATTAAAATATAAAAGTACCCTTAGAACACTTAAATTAATTTATTTCCCTCTTTAATTTCCCTTAGGCTACGGAAAATAAAAAGAATAGGCTTCAGGTATCCAAAATCAATTAATTATGAAAAGGGGACATTACATATCTCCATTGCAGCTCAATTTGGAATAAAGGTACGTTAAATCTATGTTATAAGTGCCTTCTTGAACGAAAATTGGGTGGAGCTCTACATGGTTTAGCAAGAAGGATTCTAGGTTCCTGGATAAGAACATTTTGTTAGTAGGTTGGTTAAGGCCTTGTATGGACTCAAGCAAGCTGCTCAAGCCTAATATTTTAAAATTGATCAATATCCTAAAGATTTTGAATTCAGAAGTTATTTTGATCCAAATCTCTACATCAAAATTAATGGTAAAGCCGTAACAATCTTAATTGTCTATGTCAATGATTTTGGTTATCACCGGAAGTAGGGTCACTATAATTCAACAAGTGAAATTTGATATTTGTTCTATTTTAACAATGACATATCTAAGCCTCCTACATTATCACTTAGGTGTAGAATTTTGGCTGATGCTATTATGGTATCAGAAACTAAGTATGCCAAAACCCTCTTGGAAAAATTAAGGATGACTGAATGTAATCCAACATCTACACCTATGGAAGTTGGGTTGTAACCCTTAACTTAAATTGATTCGTCGCTAGTCAATGAACAATGTATTGTCAATTGGTGGGTAATTCAATTTATCTTACTATCACTTGACCAAACTTATGTTTTGAAGTGAGTTTTCTTTCCAAGTTCATGTCTAAGCGACAAGAAGAACCTTGACAATCTGCAAATCAAATCCTTCGATATGTCAAAGGAACTCTTGATTTTGGCATTCTATATCAAATATATCTAGGCTTCATACAATCGGGATATACTAATTTTGATTGGGTGGTCACTTGATACTAGGAAGTCTACAATAAGGTACGTATCCACTCTTTGTTCAAGAGTAATTTCCTAATGTTGGCAAAATAATTTCTCACAAGGACAAATTAAGGGTTTTCACCAATGCTCTGGGACTAGGTTCCTCTGCTTAGGAATGAGGCAGCTCCATTTATTGAAAACAGGAAATATATACATTACTCTAACCATCGTGGGTGACCTTTCGACCAGGGATCACATAGGAATACTCTCCTAAACACATGTGCAAAAAGGAGGTGGAGGAAATGTGTGTATGGAGAGGGGAGAAAGTGAGAAGGGGGTTTTACTCAATAAATAGCAAGCTGAGTTTATTGACATATATCCAAAGTATTTCCAAGTTAACAATGAGAGGATACCATGTCAAGGAACAAGGAACAAAACACAAGTAAATCAAAATTCATTTGCATAATATTGCACAAGTGACCATGCTCATGGAGTAAAGTTGAGTTGGACAAGAAAACGTACGACAAGGAGATAGAAGAATTGTAGTTTCTTACTTGTAGTAAGACAATGGGAGCTATCAACCAAGAAAATCTAACCCTTTAGAATGGAGAAGTCATTCCAATTTATAGCTCTCACATTCCACTGCTAGTGGCAAATAAGCTCCTTCTTATTAATGGAAAGGGAACTTTTACAATGCAAATATTACATAGTCACTTGAGTGAATAGGATGAATTAGTCATTAAGTACACTTACAATGGAGAATTAGAAAGAGGAGAGAGAAAGAAGAGAGAGAAGAGAAGCTCTAAGCTCAAATGAAGAAGGATGAAGAAGCTCCAATCATGAAGATCCACTCTTGTGATGAACCGGATAAATACTCCAATGCAATGATGAACTCCTAATCCTTGACCTCTTCTAAACTATGAGAAGCCTCATAGAATGATGAATTTTTGTAGCTATGTAAAGTACACTGAGAGAAGTGAGAACCACTTGGTGAAGGGACCACTGAGATCAATGAAGAATGCCCTCTTCCACTTGATGAGAACTTGATACAATTGCTCGCATAATGCAACCATGATGATCCTTCCATCTAGGAAACACAGTAGCTAATGAAATGCAAGACCCAAAACCTTTCGACCCTAAGATGGGTGAAGGTAAGAGATTGAATGATGATAGCTTCCGTCTTTTGATCAACCCATTCGATGAGATGAGAAACACATTGAGACCAAAATGTACTTTAGGACCAAAATTGGGAACCAAGAGGGCTACCCTTCAGATTGAATCACAATTCAATGTCTAATACTTTGTAAGCATGAGATTTTCCTTACCATTCCTATGAGGCAAGCTCCAGAGAGATGGTTAGCACATAGCGACAAGTGGAGATTTGCAAATGTTAAGAAGTACCTCTCGGAATGGGGACTGTCAAAAATAGACTGTTGTTTACCATAGGTGCTCCCAAAACTTGGTCACATTATGGTGCACAAGCTAAAAATAGCCTTGTGATTTGAAAAGGGAGACCATTTGCTCTGAATGAAACATTTTAAAAGAATCCCTTCTATCACATTTTCGTGAGGTTCATTCCACACCGTGTTTTTAAATTTAGCAAATTCGTTCTAAGACACCTTATGCTTACCACATCCGAAAATACGGGAATTTGCTTGCAAACTGAGAAATTGACCTTTGTGAAGGCTTGAATCAGTGAGACATGAAGGGGAGGAACATGTGTGACCATTTTGAGCTCATTCTGAACACTTATTGCTTTTAGTAAGTCATACATGAGTGTTTATTTTTAGCAATTTTATCAATTTGTCATTTTTGAGTGTTTTGATCTTGGAGGAATGAACTGACATACTGAAAACTAATTGTCTCGGACTTGTTATTTTTAATAGGCTACCTGGTAGAGACTTAACTAAAAATATAAAATGGTTTTCCAGGTGTCGGATCGGAACGAAAGCGGTCTCAAAAATATGAAAAGGAAACTTGTTGGTCTGCACTTTTTCTCAAATGGGGCAGAATACTGAAGAAAAATCGATCCTCCATATCTTCAAGAATACTCAGCATCATCATGCAAACAAAGGCTCAAATGGGTGTTATGTTTTATGGGGATCATTTGCTCCAACTTTCAAGAAATTTGGCTAGCTAAGTTTTCGTAAATCTGAGAAAACGTTACTTATGATTGAAAACTTCATGTGGCTGTAAAATAAAGGTCCAAGCCATCAATGGAATCCATCTTACATTTATCTTAAGGGCATTATGAAGAGGAAAGGACTGCCAAAGTTTCACGAGAAACGGGCATGGGGTTTGCGAGATATGAGCAAAACGAGGTTTTTCACCACGGAGGATGTCCGAACAATTTGAGTAGCATATCAGCATATAAGAAACACTAGAGTAAAATAACACTGAGGAACTCAAAAAAATGGCTATGTATGGAGTAAGGGAGAATTTGAATGGTTTTCCCTCTCACTTGCCCACTTAACTCATGTTTTGACTCAAGAAGGCTAATCCGGGTCTAGTGCAGGTTGGATGTTGGAGGTGTGGTCACACCCTAAAAAATAGGGGACAAAGACAAAGGGACAAAGGGACATCACCCCCTCAAAAATGCGCCATGGGTGAGGATCTCATGAGGGTGGGACCAAACTTCGGGAGTTGAAAACACCTTCCTAACACCCCAGGTTGTGTTTTTGAGTGACAAAACTTTTTTCCCATAGGGGAGTGCATTTTTGTGTCGCCCATATCCATTTGCCGTTGGGACAAAGGGAGAAGGGGAGATTAGACCTCGAAAAGGCCGCCATGGGTCCATTAATCATGAAAAAGTGGTCAAAAATGAGTTACCGTGAGTTGAAAACATGTTTCTAACACCTCAAGTGATGACTTAAGTGATGCAAACCACTCCTCCATAGGGGGAGCACACTTTGGTATCCCCACGATGGGACAAAGGGATAAAGGGACATCAAGCCTCCGAAACCCCGCCCAAGCTTCTTGGAGTGATGGTGTCATCACTCTCAACATGAAAATAGACTAAGGAGTGAATTCTCGAGCCTGCGAGCAAGACATGGAGTTCAGAGGACCAACCTTAAATGATTTTGACTCCAAAGGACCCACTGAATCCATTCCCACCATTTTCAAGACCTGATTCAGCTTTCAATTTTCCATTTAAGTCCATTTTCCACATTAGCCCTTATGTGTGCGCCAATAAGGTGAGTTGCCACCAGAGTCCAAAATGAGTATGAACCAATATAACACATGGACCATGAGGAGGGTCCAATGTACTCCACTTTGACCTTTGGTTAGGCTCCTAACACTTCTCAAGGTTTCTGAAACCCTTCGAGCAAGTTCCACCTTGTAGAGAGACCTTTGTGCCGCACTAGTGGGCAGTTTTCCACATTTCATAATCCCAGATTCCTTCCTTGATTATTGCACCATCAACTAGGCTCTGTCAACTTTCCAATGCTTGGGATATGAGCTCCCAACACTTCATGAGGGTCCTAAAACCCTTCGAACAAGGCTACTGACTCCTTTAGAACATGCATTTCCCAGTGCCTTGCCAAAAAAGACCCAGTTTTGCTCAACTTGTTCCTGACCTCAATTATCTCCACAGAATCTTCCTAAACTACCTTGGACAACTTCACTTCTCACCCATACAAATCCCAAATGATTTCAATTTTCCCTGTAAGTTTCCGGAGGATGTTCGTCAATGACAAAAAGACCAAACATAACCCTTTTGAAGCCTTTGGGAGCACTGTTCATTCATAGATCTGAGTATCTCCAAGAACCAACCTAGGTAAACTTATCTACTCATGAAACACACTTAAAATCAAGTTAGCACGTTCCTCTCGACTATAATAAGGGTGACACAATTTAAATGTTGGTCAGAGGATAGGTTTACATTGATCGAGAAAGGGAAATTCAAGTGTGGATTTGGTTGTCATGACCAAAATTTTAAATTTTGCATGCTAGACATTTAGCATGACAACACCTAACATAACAAGCTATGACATGCAGTTGTCTTATCCTCCATTGTACCAGAATATAAGGTATCCATCAATGCAAGTTGTGAAGTGATTTGGTTATAGAAGATTCCAAATAACATTGACCTCACTTTTCTACCATAGATAGTGTTCTCAAGATGGTGAAGGATCTGGTTTATCATGCCATAACTCAACATATTGAAGTTCATCGTCATGTTTTTTTAAACCAAGAATTATATTACTAGAAATAAATTATTCAAATTACAATGCCCTGCCATGGTACTCATACTCCAAGATATATCCTTAGACTTCCAATAACATATTAAAGAAGAAAGAGAGCATATCTGCAACTTATCCATCCAATGATTGCAAGTGAAGGATCTTTTCAATCTAATTCCACTTCTCTGGAGATCATGTCAAAGGAAAAGGACCAAAGTTGATCAGATTATTATGATCCAAGGCCCAATTTACCAAAGCATCTGCCACCTTGTTCTGATCTCTATGAACATATTGATATATGATGGTATGAAATTGTCTAGCGATAACATGAATATTATCTAGAATCTTGGCGATTAGCCAATTATTGGATCTATGATGCACTTGAGCTGACAGAACGTTGATAATAACCTTTGATTCAGATTTAAATATAATTCTAAGACATACCAATTTAGTTACTTCTAGGAGAGCTTGTCGAATTGCCAAGATTTCAGCCACATTATTAGTAAAGTAACCCAATTGATGAGAAAAGAAGAAAAGGGGAGTTCCCAAAGAATCATGAGTCATCCCTCCAAAACTAGTTGGACTCGGATAGCCTCTTGCTTCTCCATCAATATTTAGTTTAACAAAATCAAACAAAGGTGGTTTCCATTTTCTTAATATAGAGGGCACCGATAATCTAGTACATGACCTAGACTTTAATTTGCTTTCCTCCAAATTGAGCTTTTGTAGCAGATTTTTCCATTTGCTAGGTAAGGGGGAAGGGATTTTCACATTATGCTCAATAGTTTCCACTATATTATTTCTAGTTAATTCCTTGACATACCAAATGTCTCTATTTGTAGATTTGAAGATGTGTCTATTTCGCTCTTTCCATACATTCCACAACATAAGAGAAATAGCAATCCATACTCCTTTCTTAAGATCCTAGCTATCAAAGACCAAGCATTTCCAAACTCTAACAGTTTCCACCAGATTCATAGAAAAATTCCAATTGACAAATAGTTATTCAGCCAAAAGATTACATAGAGACATAACAAAATGGCATTGAAGAAAAAGGCGAGTCAGAGTTACATCCGCTTCTTTGCATAAAGCACACCAAAAAGGTCTTACCCTACCCCTTTTCATCAAATTGTCTCCAGTAAGAATCCTCTTGTGTAAGAGAAGCCCGATAAAGAATACAACTTTAGGCCACAAAGCAGGTTGCCAAAAATCAGCAAATCCTTCCTAGGGTGCGGCTAAGTACGTGTCAAAGTATTATATCCTTCAGGTACAAATTAATTCCCTTCCGATGATTTTCCCCAAGCAAGAGTATGTGGATTGGAAGAAATAGGAAGGATTCTGTTTTGTAGGAGATTTTGAAAAAACTGAATTTGGGCCACAGACAAGTTGGTCTGCCACATCAACGGAGAGATCCACTCACTCCCCTGAGACGATGATTATATATAATGGATCACCTTTTCCTTTCCTTTACTGTGAAGGGTATTCATAATACTTCTAATATCCGGATACTCCTCAATCAAAGGTGGGTGCCCATCCCACAAATCAGTCCAAAAATTAGCCTCATCACCTTTCCTAATTTTCCAAAAAAAATGTATTTTAATAATTTCTTCACCAATTTTGAGGACCGATAGAATCGAAGATCCCCAAGAAGGTAAAGAATGTCGAATCAACTCTTGCGGCATCATAACTTCTGCATATTTTGCTCTAATATTGATGGCCCATAGATGATATGGATTTTGTAGCAATCTCCAATATAACTTTGCAGCTAAAGCCTTAATTTTCAGCACACTAGATCTAAAACCCAATCCCTCTTCTTTCTTTGGAAAACATAATGTAAATCATTTCACAAAATGCCATTTCCTAACCTGTTGAGTCCCTGTCCATTGGTTTCATGTTATTATGGCTAGTGAGTGCTTCATTTCGTGCATAGGGTTAGAAAGAAATTTTATGAGAAATCTTTTGGAGTATTGTTGCACATTTGAACTCCCTTGTGAAGGATGAGATGCTACAAGATGGCCTCATCAACCGTTGCACCCCAAGGTTGCAACAATTCAAGCTCACCTTAGGCAAGCGCATGGTAAGTGGTGATTTCTATGTGAATTGTAATGAAGATACAGATTTGGTACTTGGAGTGGCATGGCTACACTCTTTAGGTAAATTTACCCAACAACCAAACCATGGAGTTGAGGTTCAAGGTTGATGGCCAAGAGGTTGTGCTTCCAAGCATGACAAATGAGATTCCTTAAGTTGCTACAGCCGAGAGGGGAAGAACTTCTGGAAGAAAGCAAGACAAATGGGCAATGCAGAATGAGGTAAAACCTACCATTTTATTTTCAAAACGGTAGTCATAAGGATTTTTAGCTCCTAATTGATAAGCAGGCTCTTGGAGGGACCACTCCAATAGAAGTAAACGTTGAGTTAATGAATTTTGCATTTGAAATTGAGCAGGATGGTAAAGTTATCCCCTTGCCTTGTTCCTCGAGAAGCAGAGAATCTAGCACTAGGAGATCCATTAACCACCTAGGATTTGGAGGTATGATTGGAAGCAGCAGGAATCTTGACTTGTGGGATTTCAAGCATGCTATCATGAGTTTTTGTGCTACTGTCATAGACATTTCCAGCCCCCTATCCATGTTGTTGTCACTTGTAGGAGAGTTTCCGGCCACTATCATCTTGATTCTAAGGAAAGAAATGCATGAATACAGTTGTGTTTCGGACAACACGTTTGCATTTTTGGGATTCCATCACTTGAATGAAAATAATGAGGAGAATGCAAGCCATGAAAGAGAGCTATCTTCCATACCTACGAGGCATGAAAAAATCATATTGGGAACTCTTATTTCTTTTAATGTGTTTGTTCTTTGTGTAGGCATAGGAATAAAGAAGAAAGAGCAGCTGAGTTTGATATCCACCCGAGCATATGGTGAATATGGGACTGCAGAAGATGAGATGCTTAGGAGGATGGCAAGTTGTGATTGCATTTCATTCCACCATAGAAATAGAGTCCCTCCAATACTTGGATTGGGAGTGAAACATAAAGGCTTTGAGAATGGTACCAAAATTCCTGACCTAGGAATTCTATAGGGAAGAGGGCATCCGTTCCTAGACTATTCTTTTGAGCAGCCAAGGAGGCCACTACAACAAAAATCTAGGTGTTTGACTTTGGATCAGTTTTGCATGATGCTTAAGCTTGCCTTTCCGAGTTTTCCGTTGACTAAAGAATGCAATTAAGAGTTGGGGAATGAGGTGTTATCTACACCAAGTGAGAAAGGAAAGTTTTTATGGCAGCCATGAGCCAAACTATCATCATTGATGTTGTTGTCATCATTTCTAGCAGCCCCCACCTATTTTCAGTTAAGCATTTGTATTTGAGAGTATGGAGTGTTCTTCCACCTTAGTTGACAAGGATAGAATGAAGAATGGGGATGCCACATTGGGACATGGATTAGCTTGTCAAGTTGTAGATTATTCATTATATTTCTTGCTCTATGACTTCCCATTCTATCAACTCCTGCTTATGGAAGGTTTCCTTTATTTGCAGTTAAATATGCAGTACCCTTGTTACTCACTTGTTGGCTGACTTCCTGAAGATGATTCTAGGATTTCACATTTTTTCCCATGAACATTCCCAAAATCAGATTTATTCCACTGCCTCAATTGATTAGTAATATGTTGCATCCTTCTGGTGAAACAAAACATTTTGGTACCATACCTAGGTTGACCCTTTCAAAGTTTGTTTGGACAAAGCTCCTTCATTTGACGGGGACGGGATCCAAATTATGGGAGCACTGCAACATGTTTCTTCACCTTAGTATGATGGCGCACTTGGGCATGAGAGCTTGCAATTGCTTGAGGGCAGGCAAATTTGGGAGGGGAGGACTGTAATGTCCCATTTTCTAAAATAAAATAATTAATAGTATTTTAAGTTGGGCACAGTCAATTCTCCATTTCAGCAGCAACTTAATATTATTAATATAAAGATATTTTTAATACTCATTCTTTTTGTCGGCAAAAATGATAAAAACATAAAAAGGAGATAAAATGGGTAAAAAGAAACTTATATTTTTATAAAGAGGTCGGTCTTTGGAGTACGTGCTTGAAGATAAAGGAGAAACATATCTCCCAAGAGGTCAGTTCTCATCTGTTTTAGAGATTTGGCACCACTAGGCGAACTAGACGTCTTGCACCTCGAGTGGAGGCAAAATATGGTCATAAAGTGTTTGCTTGGTTCATTTGTGCATCATCATCATGGGAATTATATACTTCTTTTCGGAAATTGGAGCATTGAGCTCGCATATTCACCCTTTTAGGACAAAAACCCTCGTTGGATCCTATTGGGGATGAAAAACCTCTGTTGTTGCATTGGTGGCTTCGTCTAGGAGTCACATTTGGGCTTCAAAATTCAGAATTTCAGAACAGCAAGGGTTTCCATTAGTGTTAGGGCACAAATTCCAGCTAGGTCATACCTTTTTGGGGCTAGCATATCCATTTCCAACTTGATCTACCCATTTGGAGATTTCATGATCACTTTTCAATGGGTTTCTGTGGTTGGAAAAATCCGATTCTAATTTAACTAGATAGCTGCTATTTTAGTGATCATTCTGAGCTATCATTTGCATTTGTATTTAAGAAGATTGGAATTTTCACATTTCTGTTGTTTTTAAGCATTTATTAATTCCAGCGCTTTGATCAAAGACTTAAACCCTCACTTCAAGTTCCTGTCATCAATACTAATATGGTTGAAGCATTTATTTTGAATGACTTCATCAAGGGTTTCATGTTGTTGATAAATTTCCAAAAAATTGTGTATGGCAAATGCAAAAATATGAATTTATCCTATCACGCTTAGGGTTTGGTGGACCTAAAACAGGTCGCTGCCCTAGTTCTTGTATAAAATAATATTGTTGTCATAAAATTCAGATTCTTTACATGTGGTTGTCATCATTTCAGGCAATGTTCCATTAGGTTTTGGGGAAAATCCAAATTCCTCAAATTTGAGCCCAAAAGGGACATTACAAAGGATGAGCAAGATGATTACATGTGCTGGCATATCATAGCACAGGGTGGTTCACAAATTTATGTGCAGTGCGATAGAGCGAGCAGAATGGGATGATACCACGCGGAGATGCCCGTCATTTCGGAATGCAGGAAAACAATCTTTAAAAGTGTTTCATAACCCGCAACAATTGTTGATCTACAAGATTGAATCAAAGTTGTTGATCTCAGTTTAGGAGGCAACATCGATTAGTAAGGAAAAGTGCTTCTCAACAACGGTGACAATTGTTGATCTACAAGATCGAACCAGATTCGTTGATCTTTGTTTCGGAGGCAATTTCAATTAGTAAGAAAAGTGCTTCATGCCCGTGGTAGCCATTGACCTAAACAATCAAATTGAAACCATCAATCCTTGCAAGCACCACGGTGATGACACGTGGAGGCCTGTTCATATGATGTGTTAAAAATTTGAAAAAAATTGCACATACAGCCTTTGAATACTATCAAGGTAGGGGACATTTTTTGGCCATACCTTTTACACCAAGGTTTTGTTGTCTATTATGTTGAAAGCATTTGAAAGCTTACTCAAAGAGCTACACATTGATGGTAGATTTGGGAAAATTGATGAGAAATAGACATACAATTGAAGGTGAAAAATGGTTGGCAAACAACATAGTATATCCTGTGAGCTATTAAAAGCAAATAAATATATAAAGGAGATAATCGTGAAGACAAAATGAAGATGGAACATGGCTATCATGAGAGGATTTTAGGAGATAATTAAAGGGGGAAATCAACTGAGGTTTATTTGTGGTGAATTTTAGTTGTTTTTTAGTGAATAAAGCATGCAAATTTATAAAACAATTCAACACATGCTTTTATTTACACCCGTAGTTTTAGTTTTCAAATATAAGTTAGTAAAATCATAAAAAAAAATTTGGTGATCCAAAGGGATCGACAAATACCCAGCAATTTGTAGTTCATAGAGTGAATCTCTAACACAAGGCAAGCACAACCGATCAACCCCATTAGAGCAGCATATGCGAAGCTCGTTGTCATTTCCCTTTTTGAAGGCTGATTTTCAAAGACCTTAACCCATTCTTTTCAACCCGTGGGTATAAGGAGGAAAGCAAGGGAAGATCTGAATTATATTTTTATTGTTGTTTAGGTAGTTTTATTTATTATCATGAATCCTATTGGGAAGCCTAGCACTCCAATAAAAGGACTTAAATAGTTAGGAAATAAAGGATTATGAGCATGTAGGCTCCAAATACCATTTGAATATTTAAAAGCACTTACCTTAAGGGGTCAGCCATCATTTTTATATTGTAAAGCACTCATTGTGGTTATATAAGGAGGTTGTTTGGGCATTCCTTAATTACGCTTTGGTGAAAATTATATCCTGGTTAAGGTTTGCTTGTGAAGCACCTTATCTACCTTTTTCAAGGACGAAACCCCTTGATTGAGGACCTTTCCCAAGGACGGAAACCCTTGGTTGAGGACTTGAGGACGAAAACCCTTCCTTAAGGATATATGTATGCAAGTTGATTTGAAAGGCGATAAATTATAATTTTCTTGCATGATTTATCTCTTTGGTTCAATGATTTATTTGTTTGGAGTGGAGTGACCCACTTGGGAGTGATTATGTGGTATGTATGATGATAATTTGGAAAATCTAAATTTACTATCTTGTTCTCCATATTTCCTAAGGCCGTGATCTTCAGTTTCGTGAATTTTGGAGATGTTTTGCTATTTTTCCAAGTTTGATGATGTTGTTGCTTGAGGGTTCCATAATTAGTTATTATTAAGTTCAATTTTGATTTCTAACAGCTAATTGTGCTTGTTGAGGGTTTCCTAATAATTTTGGCATAAGATTTGAAGGGCATTAGCAAGGTTTGACCCACCTTTGAAGGTGTTAGCATATGGATTTGCACGCATGCAAATGACATACAACAGTGTGGGAACGAAGTCCCTCCTCAATGAAGGCGAGGCTGCCTTTATTGAAAACCAAAATTGTATTTACATTTGTACATTCAAAATTGTATGTGGGGGGTGTTTTGGAACATCAATGGAAAGAAAAGTGAATGAGGGAGATGGAATGGAATGAAGAAAAGAAATGGAAAGGAATGAATGGAAGGAACAAGCAAGAGTTAGGTAAAAACAGAGCCTAATATTGCATGGAGAAGAACAATCAATAACTAACACAAATAAAACAGAGTTTGCATCAGCTAAACAAGAATGAGTAAAAGGGAACACACATGAGCAAGTAAATAATCAGAGCTTGATCACTGTGAACTAGAACAACATATTAGTAGCATTGACAATAAGATCTAAGACAATATTTGCATGCAAGATTCAAACACTAATATCTAATGAACATAAGAACATCAAATGCTATTTGAGACAATGAATGGAACACAAAATTCATATTTCATTAACTCCAAAATGTCTTCTCAAAAGAACACAAAATTTCTTTCTTTGAAGTAAAGCTTGCATACAAAAGTATTTTCTTGTCCTCTCTCAAAGTCACCCTTACAAATGATCCCCTGACTTCCTTTTATAACCCAAAAATTGGTTACAAAGTAATTAGGGTTTACACGCACATTAAATATGGCATCTTAAGTGACTTTGACTTTCTCAACCAACTTTATTAAAAGCAACTAAAAATAGAAATCACTTAAGTTATCCAAAGTTTCCCAAAAGTGAGTTCAATAATAACACCATTTTAAAATACCACTTTTAAAACATACAACCAAAACCAGTGCCTTATCCATTGAAATGGGGTCCGCCTATCTCAATCGTATGAGAATGGACTCTCCCACTTCACTAAATACTAGGAAAACTATCTCCTCGTCCCATCGGTGAAATTAGGATCCGTTGCCTTTGCCAATTGAAAGGATTTGAACCTTCCCAATGTTTCGAACATCTTTTCTTCTTTAGGAGGTTCATTTGGTCGAAGAATAGCCTCACAAAATAACTGCAATTCCAAGATCCCACCTGGCATATCATTCAAATTGACCATCTTTGATTGAATATTCTCAAACAAGTTCTTTAATTTGATGCAACGTTCCATTGAAGTTGAAGAGAAATTGATGGCGGGAGTATACATGTCTTTGAAAAATTGTGAAAATTGCTTCTCCACGTGTTCTGATGAATACCTTTGATTTTGCTCATTTACAAGACCGCACGTGATCTCAACTATGAACTCCTGAATCAAGGCGAGTGAAGTGCAGGCTTTCATTGCATACGCTCTCATAATGGATCATAGAATCCTCAAGAAGTGTCTTTCTTGATTTGAGATGCAGACACTAAAGAAAACGTGCCCCTCGACATTCAAATTCGAGAATTCCTTCAATGGCTAAAGTTGAAGACTCCATACTTGTCATCTCTTGTAGACTAGGTAATATCTCATCCAAATTTGATATGTTAGAAACAAAAGTTTCCTTGAAAGAAAGAATTGGATCAAGATATGCACTAATATCTTCATGGAGTTTAATGGCTATTTTGATCGTCTCTTGACCAAAAACAAGAATCTCTGAAAGCCAAGATTTAGTGACATAGCCCAATGTGTTTATTTCTTTTGACAAATTGAGCGTTTCTTCATCAGGGGCAGCCACTGCATCAGGTATTGGGAAAGTGGATGATATGGGATTTATCAGATATTTAACATATTCCACCAATTGATTCTTTTCAACCTTGAGCTGAGAGTTCTAAGACTTATATTTCTCAAGTCTCTTTAGCATGATATCAATTGAATCTCGGGCCATTGCCATGTCACTTTCCAATGTGGACTTCCCAAGTCCAAGTCTGGAAACTTCATAATCAACAGATGTCATTGCATCACGCTCCTTGTCAACTTGTGGGATGGTAAGATCCTCAAATCTATTTCCATCATCCACCATTATTCGAGAGAGCACTTTAGGCTTCTTGGGAATGACGTCATTCGAAAGTTTGAAAAGGGCATCGAAGTCAATGTCAATTGCCTTAACAACCTTCTTTCTTTTCTTGATTTCACAATCAACCCAAAAAGGAGTATCCTTCACTACTTCTGCATATAAAATCCTAGAGTCAAAAGTAATATTTCCATTGTTCTCAACATTATTATATTCTACAAGAATCCTTTCCACGACCTCAATTTCTGGAGAAATAACCTCGATATCTACCTCTTGATCATTAGGGAGATTTCGAGAAATTTCCTCGTGAGTTGTGGGTTCAGAAGCATTCGATATCTGGACTACTTGCACCTGAGTGGACTCTTGTGCAAGGCATGGCTGAGGATTGTTTGTTATGAGCTTCTGAGAACTATCAGCAATGTGAGTAGAAGAATCGCTACTTGAAGTGGAAAAGCCCAATACACGCTCTCTTCCTTCGCTAGGGCTAGGACCCTTAGATTTTTCACCTCGTGACACATTCTTTGGTGAAGTAAATTTTGGCAACCACTCCTTTCTTGCTTGCTATGTATGACTAGATGGCACGGAAGTTGATTGAGAAGAAGCTTTGGTTGACTGGAGACCTCCTCGAGTTGGCAGTTTTTGTAATCCTAAGGTATGATCTTGGATTGATTGTAACTTTGCAAGTTCTCTTTCATACCAAGATATGCTTTTTTCGAGAATTGGTTGATTCTTGCTATCAAGAAAATTCATCTCTTTTGGTCCAATCAATTTGTGGCAACAGGGTAAAAACAACTGCATCATATAAGGGATCAATAACATCTTCATCATCATCCACCAATGAATCTAGAGGGTTTTTGATGCGAAAGGCTTTGATCTGAACAAGGAATAGGCAAGAAAACTCTTGCCTTCTCACTTCATGTTCGTCAAAATAGGCAACCCAGAAATCTTCCATGGTAGGGTTGTGTTAATACTTTGCCCCAAGCATCTTCTGCATATATCCGTTGATATCAAACTGGAATCTCTTCATATATGGATGAATAGTGATGAGGGCAAACTCTTTCTCCGTGAGTTGTGCACTAAAGAGATTTGGACATTGGTATTCCCCAATTTGGATTAAGAAATGAATTCCTGAACGATGCTTGTCACTGAGAAGATAGTGAACTTGGAATAGTTGTCGCCAAAGCTCCATTAATGCCCACTTGTCACTGACGCACTTAGGAAGCTTCCATGGAGTACCCGCAAAGCCGCTTATGCGAATATAGGAAAAGGATGAAAATTGAATAAACCATGTTCCCCATTGGCAAATGACATCCATGGCCTCTTTGGAGAATCTTTCCTCTGTATTCTGATTCAGGTTTCGAATCATACGGAAAGTGAATGCATTGTTAAATCTTCTAAAATGATGAGAGCTATTTGTGAAACTTAGTTGCGGATCATAATGGAAGACATTATTTGATGGACCCATGACTCCCTTCGTTTCGAGCCCCGAAAATAGATTTCTTCTAGCCACTGCATAAGTTAAGTACGATGTCATGTAGAAACATCTAATTTTCTTTACTTCTATCAATTGTTTGTGAAGAGGTATCGTTGATGATGGTGGACCAATCAACAAACTCTTTCTTGGCAAGGATGATACCGATAAATTGATACATCCATGTGTGGAAAATCCTGGCAGAGGGTAGACCGAAGACTCGACTCAGGAGAGTGGTCATGTCCCCAATTTCTTTCACGAACTCAATGCGGTACAGTTCCTTAAGAAGCTGGTCAACTCGAGGCCTCTTGGTTACTAACTAGTTGTTATTAACCATGTTGCTCCATCTGGGGGGTTCTTCATCACAAAATTCTTGTGCTGACTTTCGAGTGATGTCAGCGTTCTCAGGGAAGTCATGTATGTTGAGAAACTCTTCAATATGCTTTGGTGTGATTAAGAGGAAATGTTCGTGATTATCTTTAGAAATTCCTCGCCTCTTGGGATCATAATGCTCCGCGCAAGCGATAACCAACTTTGAGCACTGCACTAAGACCGGAAATGCCGTTGCTTGGGGTAGAATGCTATGGTAAAGCCTATTCGAGAATATGGTTTTGCCTCCAGCGTTCACCTGATCAAAAAATTGTTGCACATTGATGTGACAAAGATTTGCATTGGTGATATTGTCAATACAGACTTGATAGAACTGGGAGGGATGATTCCTTGGAATTCCTACTTGAGTGTGGACTTATTCGATTTCTCCACTGGCTTCCTCGATCTTCTTGTAGATTTATTGGATTTTTCGACCATTATGAATTTTACAGAAAAATGACTCAAGCACGTAAAACAATGCAAATGACGTTGGGTCTCAATCTCCGAACCACTGTTTAATGCAAAAGAAATATAGTTCGTCTAATTTATAATTATAATTATAATTTTTTTAAAAAATAAAAATAATAATAATCGATTCCGGGTTACTAATTTTTTAAAAATGTCAATACAAACGTATCGAGACTAAGCTCGAATTCCACAGGCTGGCGATAACAATTTTTATTTTTGAATTAAAATCTCTTGATTTTAATATTTTGCACGAATTAATTTAATCTTTAAAAATAAAATCACCTTGCTTGACGTTCCTTGGTTGTGTTTCCTCCACGCATTCAATGGAGCTTCATTTCAGTGGTGGTTGGCTTTCTTATATCTTTCACGTACTCAATCTTCTACATTATTTTTCCACGCCGGTTGTGACTTTTGGCTTCTTTACACTTTTGGCTTCTTTACACCACGCTAGGAATGTATTATTCTACACACTTTTATTTGTATTATATTGATCTTTTATATCTCCTTCGCAGGTTTCCTTGTATGCCTGAGCTCATTCTAATTTCTTTTCAACACATTCTTTTACATAATAGCACATACTTTCTTGTTTTCCACGTTGATTATAGATATTCTTGTTTACTTGAGTGCATAATTCTACCCTTGTCCTCCACGTGCTCAATGTTGGCTGTGTATGATTTTGGGTATATGCATGCGTTTAAGTTTTCGTCTGCCCAATGCGTGGGCTCCTCTCCTTGTTCCCTCTCCCACGTGGCTTGCTCAACGAAACAAATGCTTTTTTCTTTAGATTGTTCTTTCCTTGTTTTTTTTTGGGGGTAAATTTACCTCCTTAAAATGAATGTGTGGACCTGTTTGGAGAATCGTCTTTTGCTGAGTGTGTGGAAACTTTGTTTTGTTGACAGTTTTTTTATCTATTCAAAGCATGCATTGAAGAATTCCCTCTGCCCAATGTGTGGAAATTGTTGTTATTCTCCACCTTTTTTACACCTGCGTGGATTGGATTGTTGGTTGAACGCGTGGAAGATCGTCTCTTCTTCCCTGATGTGTAGCTTGTCTTTTCTCCTTCATAATGCATGGACTATGATTTTAACAAAGATTTCTCAAATTTGACCAATTCATTGGAATAAAATCCTTTCAAAACTTGCGTGGACAACAGAGTGTTATTCTTCATTTTCTTCTTTGTAACAATTTAGCAATAACACTAATAAATCAATTAAACGGAGTAAGAAACAAAACTTCTTCCAACTAGTTTCACGGGGAAATGGTTACGGGAATTAAAGAAGCTTCCCTGTAACCATTTCTTCTTCTCGTTGAAATAACCAATTCCCTCTTTCTCGGATAATGACATTAATTGCCAGGGGAAAATGGGAAAAAGATAACCATTTGCCAGTGGAAATGACAAGGCGGGCTGACAATCCCCATTCTATTTCCCCATATGGGATATCAGGAGATTTTTTGTCCATTTGCCAACTGGTTGGATTGAAAATTAACATAAGAAATCCCACAAGTGAGAAAATAAGAAGTATTTTCCAGGAAAGCGGGAAATTTGGGTACGGGAAGCCAATTTGGCATCCTTGGCAATTGGAAGTGGAAGCTTTATTTTCCCCGAATATAAATTAAAACTTGTCGATTGACTTTTAATAAATATTATATTAATATTTAATTAATTAAAAACCCCAAAAATTAATAAAATTGATTTTATCAAATAAAGGGTAATAAATTAATTAATTATTAATTAATTAATTATTAACGCAGTTTGTGACTTGGTAGGAGTTCTCGCCCAAAATGGACGAAACGAAAACTAGAACGATCACAAGAACGAGACGATTGCGACGAGGGTGATAAAAAACGCAAAATAACACTTGTTTTTTTTCAAAATTTTCATCCTTTTTAATTTTGTGAAGTCAAAATTAGCTGATAACACGATCAACACAATTGATACTGAGAGTCCAAAGTGGATCCATACAAGGATGAAGTTGCACATATGGCATTACTACAAAGAACTATGATAATGATCATCAGCTTTCTATTGATGCAAGTTTTGACAAACGCTGCAACAAAAGACAAGAATTTAATGTAGGGTTCAAGGTACGGAATACCTTGGACGTATAGTTCACTGGGAACTATGTGACGTTTGTTACCTATGGAGGGGTTAATCGTTCAAATCGGATGACCAAGCTAATCTGCTGTGGATATTCACAATGAGGCAAATCCTACACTAAGTGAATTGAATTTCATAAAAAATATCAAAAAGGAGAGAAGGTTAGGGCAGAAAAGAACTTCAAACTCATGTCATGTCTCAAAGCAACTCGGAGCACACATAATCAACCTGAAATGATGGAAACCAGAATTTAGAAAAGCTAGCATAAAGCTCAACTTCTCAAATATCCTAGGCAAGAGTCTAAGGTGATGAAATTTCTTATATCCATAAGATCGACTTGACAACATTTGTCTAGCCATATGTTTGTGGATGGAAAGTGGCTGAGTGGTCCAATCGTGTATCTAATATGGCCCAAGGTATTTCCAAATATAGCTCACAAATCTCAAGCTGTGACCAACATGATACTAAAAGTCCAAAGTGGATCCATACAAAGATGAAGAGGAGGCTGGTAGTTTCAGTTGCACAAATGGCCGTACTACAAGGAACTATGATAATGATCTTCACAAATTGATCAATCACAACATAGATTGAACCATTTTGATTCTTTGTCATGGAAAGATCTGCCATGTAATCCATGATGACATATTTCCAAGGGCTTATGGAGACAGGCAATTGATACATATATCATGTTTTCAATTTGAAGGCTTGGCTATGTTTCATAATTTTTCACTTTACTTTTATAAATTAGTAGGTTTTTTTGTTTAAAGATCAGATTCTTTGTATTAAATAAGTCATGCTCTGGATCTATTTCCTAATAAGGAGCATGAAACAGACTTGGAAAATGTCCTGTCATTTTAGGCCTATTGTTCTGCATGATATGACATGTTTCTAGTCATGTTTTGTCCAAAATAGGGTAGAAAGTTAGGAACTATTGCTATGGATGAAAACGTCGTTCAGATAGCCAATAATAAAGGGAATTTTGAAGGGCTTGAGTATGCCATTCATGAGGTGCATGAAAATGGTCTGCACGTTGGATAGGTTCATGGGCACAACCTAGGACTCATAGAAACAATTTTTTTGTCTTGAGTGTTGTCTTCCAGATGTCCTCTACTCACCTAGGTACTCGATATGCAAATATCATATTGATATTGGTGAAGCTCTGTGCAGCCTACTCTTCAAAGTGATTTTGTTAAGCGATAGTCCATGCACAAGTGCCAAGTGTCATCACTCCTTCGAACTAAAACAATACAACTACAACAGGGACATGCGATGACCCTGATCTCTCCTTACATCAATCAATACCCAAATCAGCCTCCAAATTTCATTATTCTTCAATAATAATTTGCAATAGGGTAGGCTTTTAGGAAGCAACAGTAGAATAACATAGATTTGATGCAGAATTGAGCAGTGCATTAAGGTGCCTTTGGTTTCCTGAAATACATTACCATATTTATGTAAGAGTCTATCAAGTTGTTTCCTCTACACCAAAAGTTGCACTAGTTGAATTGTGATAGTGATTGCATTTTTGAGTGCAAAAATGATTCTGGAAAAGCCATCAAGAGTGCAAACTTCTGTGAATGCAAGATGAGCTACTTGAAGTGTTATCTTGATACCAAGCTGACATTTGTCTTTAGAAGAGATTTTAGGAAGTTGTAGATGCCAATGTTGAATCTGAAGATGTTTTCCACCCCAGACATCTATGAAAAGTGTGATTGAGTGTAATGTCCCCATTTCTGAGTAGATGGCATAGGAGGCTATTCATCCTTCTTAGCCTTGGTTATTCCCAAGGGGCTAGTGATGTTGATGGTTATTGGGTGTGGTTTGTACCTTCATTTCACTTATATGTTATGTTTTGGAGTTGGGCACGTACTTTGAGGTGACTTAAGTGAAATAAGGTTGTGAGATGCTCCCCTATGGAACTTTATGTGCTAATTTTTCGTTGGGGTGACTTAAGTGCACTTTTTGGCATATGGGTGATAAAATCACTTAAGTTATTTCTTTTGACACGTGGATTTTTCCCAAGGGGTCGATTAGGGTTCTTTTGGGCCCTTTGTTGCAATGAGAAATTATAAAAGGAAGCACTTGGGGAAAGGAAAGCATTCATTCATACACTCACTCTTTTATGATATTGAAGCCATTGTTGGTTGCATACTTTTTGCTTGTGGACTAAGATCCTACAGGAACCCTAGCTTCGATAGTGAGAGATCCATTCTAAGATAGCAAAGCACTCTTCGGTGGTGAAAGATTCTCCCTAGTTTGCTAATTTAGAGCCAACTTCAGATCACATGAAAAAACAGAGTCTATAGGGATTTCAGACAGATCTTTTCACAAGTTTGCAGAGATTGATTCAATGGCAGAGAGATATTTCCATCTCCAATGATTCAGAATATTTTCGAGCCTTGAGGAAGGATTGGCGACTTCTCTGGAGGAGTTTGGTGGAGTTTTTGGGCCCTTTCCTAGGTTGACGTCACCCATAGGGTGTTGCAGCAATTATTTTTAGGGTTTATGGTTGGCATTTTCCGTATTTGAAGGTTGGATCTAATTCCTTATATTTTATATATGTTGTTATCCGAAAATCATAATTTTATCAGTCCATTTCAGGAAGTTGTGAATTTTGGGAATTTGCGGCAGTTTTCAGCCGTAAAAATAAATAAATAAAATCAGATCTGGGAGATAAAAATTATTTCTCTCTTGTTTATTGTTCTATATATTTTTTTCTGAGTTGTTTGAAGCTTCTAGGTAGTGTTCGAAGTGATTAGTTTGCAAAATACAAAAATCTCTTTACTTTTGCATATTGATGTCATAAAAATCAGAAAAATCAAAATTCAGTTCGCTACTATTTTATACATATTTTGTGAATTCCAAGTAATATCGCACAAGGGATACTTCATTGAGGTATCATGATTGCCAGAATTGTTTTGTATCTTCTAACAAAGATATTGTAAAAAATTTATTCTCGTTTTACTTGCATGGGAATAAAGCTAGTTACATAAACAATGACTTACATTAAAAAAATATAAGCAATTGCCTAGTAATAGAATAACCTAAAATAGACAACACAGAAAAAAACAATGCATAAGCATATTTTGGACTAGAGAAGCTTAAGAATTATGATAGTTTTAGAAGGGCAAGGGATGTTTTTCACCGGGCACCATTAATGAGAAAAACAACAAACCTAAGCCAAGAGTCTGGATATTGAAATAGGCGTATTCTACAGATTTTTCAGCATTTAAAGGCTTGTTTCTAGGAACATTCTATCCAAAATAGGATGGAAACGTGACTGCAAACCTACCATCATACTTCCTCCAACAGATTCACCAGATGCTACACTCAAAATATATACCTCAAATTCAATATGTTCTTTCTATGCAACTAATCTTAATTCTAGAAAAGGTTTCCTCTAGGCTCAAAACCTATATTACTGATATGTACCCTAAAGGGTATTGGTACGGGTATGCACCGCACCCGATACACAAGACAGGTACAATACACTAACGATATGGCCAGGGGTACCTCCAACAGTGTCCAAAAACATCATGGGACATACCGAGGTGATCCCAAGCACTGCTGGAGGTACCCTGGCCATACCCAGTCGTACGAGTTGCAAAAAGAGGCATTTTTTGTTTTTTTCTTATTCTTTATTGAGTCAATAAAGGTCAAATCAAATTTTTTTATATTATTAAAGTCTTCTAACCCCTAAGATACGCTCCCAAACTCTATTTCAACAACACATTAACCTCACATTTGCATACATACCTCACATTTGCAACAAGTGCCAAGGAGTTCAAGGAGCCTACAACAAAGGTGTTTGGTGATTTGAGGTAAGTATTTTGTGTTTTTTTTTTAGTTTTTCAGTTTGTATTTACTAATTTGTAATAGTTTTTTTTTTTTTGTTATTGTAATATTGTTTTAAACTTCATTTTTCGACTTTTCATTTTAAACATTCTCTGAACACTTAATTGTTTTTAATTTATTTTAAATGCATTATGAAGTTACAATGGTTGTGAGTTCTAGTTCTGTTGGTCAAGGTGTTAAAGGTCTCCCTTGCAAATAAGATCCATACTTCCCCCTTTGGAGGCATGTCACACAGATAGAACAACTACCAGGTGGAGGGGTGTTATTTGGAATTGCTCATAATGTAATATGCAATTTAAGAGCTCCTTCAGTCGCATGAAAGCCAATTTCTGTGGGGTTATCAGCCACGGAATCAAACCATGTGGAGGGTTGGAGGGAAAGGGGTTGCCACATGCAAAGACCCTTACATACATCAATGAGCAAGAGAAAGTGCATGTAGCATCTGCCCTAAAATCCAAGCATCCTAAAGCAAAAAAAGGAAGATCAAGTAGCAACCCACTTGTTTCTCCTTTTGTTGATGTTGTGGCCTCAAATTACCCATTTTTGTCTATACCCGTTACAGCCAGAGAGGGATAGGATTCACCTCTTTCTCACAGAAGAAGAAAAGATGCAGGCCCATGGAAAGGGAATTCCACAATGAAAACAAGGACATAGTTGACCAAGGTATTGGGCGTTTTATTAGCACAAGTTGTGTCGCTTTTATTGTTGTTACATCACCCATACTAGCGGAATATGGTGAGATGTATTAATGAAACCCCTAAAGTGGACACTAGCCCAAGGTATGAAAACATGCGCACCACCATATTGTCAAAACAAAGAAAAAAGTTGAAATGGCGTTGTTGTCCATCAATCGCTCGAAACAGGCATCTCCATCATTTATGACCAATGGCAAGATACAACAAATAGATTGGTAATCAATGTGGTTGCAGTGTGCCCTAAACGGGCAATGTTTCTAAGGGCTATTGATTGTGAGGGGCAAGTGAAGGATGCCCAATTCATTGCCGACATCCACATACAGTCTATTGCGGCAATAGGGCCCCAAAACATTGCCCAAGTTGCAAAGGACAATGCAAAAAATTGTAGAATTGTAGGGTTGTTGGTTAAGGCAAGGTACAAGCACATATTCTGGACACCTTGCACGGTTCATTCCCTAAACTTAATCTTACAAAAATTCCTTGGATTAACCAAGTCTATGAGGCGAGTGAAATTCAAATGTTCATCAACAACCACCACACGTCCCAAGCCATCTTCCAGAGATTCTCGACATTACAACTATTAAGGGTAACCCGTAACAATCTTTTTTTTAAATAATTATTAAATTTTAAATTTTATTTTTATAAATTCATTGAATTAATTTTATAAGTTTGCAATTTGTAGAATTTTGATTTTGAATGTTTTAAATTTACCTGTCTTAATTTTATTTGTTTTAATTTCTTATTAGGTTGTTGAGACTCGATTTGCCTCGCACACAGTCATCTTAAGATGACTTGTGAACGTGTTAGCGACATTGAGTGGCATGGTTATCAACAACCTTCGGGTTATGTAGAGGCAAGCAAATAGTGACAAAGCCAGAAATGTGAAATTGTTGATCCTTGATGACGCATGGTGGGATCGTGTGGAGTACTTGCTCAGCTTTACCAAGCCCATCATGAGTATTATGAGATTTGTTGATATAGATCATCCATGTATGGGTGAGATTTATGATGGAATCAACTCAATGATTGAGTCGATTAAGACTATCATTAATACCAAAGACCATCATTAGTATCAAAGAACAAGATCCGATAGAGACTTTCTTCATGAAGTGCACTTGCCTCTTATTGAAAGGTGGAACAAAATGACCACTCCATTGCATCTTATTGAAAGGTTGAATAAAATGGCCACCCCATTGCATCTTTTTGCTTTTGCCTTGACTCCAAAATACTACAGTGTAGAGATCCTTTCTTTTCCCAGGAGGGTCCCACTATAATAGAGATGTCAAAGTTAGTAAAGGGTATAAGGAAACATTTATTAAGCTCTGCCCAACTCCAGAAGTAGAAGACATGGTCATAGTTTAGTTTGTGACTTTCATATCCTCCAAGGATCACTCCATTAGCTCTTCATGACAAATATAAGATGGATGTTGATTCATGGTGGTACCTCCATGGAAAAACATACACCTACCTCATGCCACATGCAATAAAAGTTTAATCACAAGTAACATTTTAATTGTTTTTAATTCTTAACTCTTTCTTTAAGTTTTTATGTTTTTTACTTTTATAAATTTAAAATTTTAATTGTGCATTGACTTTGCAACTTACTTCAATAGGTTTCGAGTTATTCATGTAATGTTACTTAATTTAAATATTAATGAAAAAACAGGGACTCATGAAAACCCTTTTGTTGAAAATGAAAATAACAGGGACTCATGAAAACCCTAGAAGAAAAATGCCAAATCACCGAAAAACACTTGCAAATAATTTTATAATTTTATTCAGCACTCATATGCAATTGCAAAACTCATATCTGGATTTATTTTAAACCCTTTTAGCCGAAAATTATGAGATTCGGATTTCTAGGGAAACTAAATGAAAATTACACTTTTTACTTGCTCAAAATGAAAAACAAGACAGAAAATGAAAAAAAAAAAATTTACTTGTTTACGGATGGTATTGCTAGGAATTGTTTGCTTGATAGATGGGCTGATGTTTGTCTGGTCGTCATGAAATACATCACTTTGGAAGGAAAGTTCTGGAAAAAATTTACCTATCATTTGTCCATTTTCAACTATTTGCGAAGAAACCAAGCCATGAGTCTTCCCTTGTCGATGGAGGATTTCAAAGATGATAAAATTGATACTCCCTTACACCATGGCCTTATCCTTCTACTGTATCAAAATGGGAATCATATCATTCCCCCCAACCTCAGGCCACGAATTCTGATGATGAAACACTAGCGGTTAGAATGAGAAATATGAAGAAGACGTAAGATGTTATGGGTAACAAGGAAGGTGAGGCAGCGGAAGTCCTTTTTAATTTGAAAAGCGGGGAGTCTTTCAAGGGGGAAGAGTATCGTTGAAGACAATACCCAGGACATTAACTTGGAAGCTCAATTGGCTAGCATGGAAGTCTTCATTGACACCCTGATCAAAGTCACTATAGAACCGGTGCAAGAAATTCAAGACAAAAGAATCAATGGCCTCAAAGTTGAACTCATTATACAGGAACAAAGACTGTCCATTATTCAGGACCAAGTCACTAGACTTCAGAATTGTGGGGCCCATATCACCCAGAAAAAAGACATGTCTTGTCTTAAGCACTTCAAATGAAAAGAAGGTCATAGTAACTAAGGACGGTGATATTCACGAGAGTGTGAAGACCAAGGACATCTAGAACCCGGGCCCTAGCTCCAAAACTAGAAGCAGGAAGAAAGATAAATGTTAGGTGATTGTTGGCTGACTGGTTCTATGTTTTGGTGTTTTTTCCTGTTATGATGGATCCTTTGTCATAATCTAATTATAGTATAAAAAAAATGTATTGAAGGCATTTTGTGCCTAGTTTCTCTTTGGGATTTTGTCTTGGCCAAGTTATTTTATAGGGTCTTGCCTTGGTTCCTTTGTGGGTTGCATTGCTTGCCCTTGCTTTTTTTTGTATGGCAATGTACTATGGGTTTTTGGTCCCCTTTAAATCCAATTTTTTTATCTAATCAAAACAATAAAAATTATTGATATTTTTGGCACTCAGAACAATCACGAAAAGGCTACCCAAACCTCCCCAGAGTGACGTCAACCCTAGGAAAGGCCTAAAATGATCCCAACAGTGTGGCGCCTCAGCTGGTATGAGGGGAATTGATGCCCTAGCTGATCCCTCGATGTAGATCTGACGCCCCTTGACTGATTGTCAATGAATTTCTAAATTTTGTGACCTTCTGCATTTTGTGACTTCCTGGATGATGACCTGAATCGAATTTCTGCAAATTCTAATCAGCCCTAGTTCTGTAAATCTGATCTTAATCTTTGAAAATCTGATTTGAGGCTCAAGTTTGACCTCCGTATGAGACCACCAAGGAGAAATTGAGAATTTTCGTGCCCAAAATCTTAATGCTAATGAGGGTTTTCATCCTCAACAACTTTCCAATGAGGGATTCCGTCCTCAACAGCTGAATATGGAAGCAAACTTCTCACACAGGAAATTAGATGATAAAAAGATGATTCCAAATGAATCCCACTACCTTCCTTTATACTTTTTCTTGTCCCAATCTCCCAAGTTGGGCACCCAAGTGGTAAAAATTACATTTTCTTATAAAGTCATCCCTTTAATTTCTAATTAGCATTGACTCAACTTAACTAGAAGAAGCCCCTTTATTTTAATATTAACATTTAAGTTGCTCAAACGAAGTTGTTTTTTGGCTAACTTAGTCTCTTTTGCACCCTGTTTCCCTTTTCTTCATCCCCTTAGCCTTCGCAAAACCAGATAATTAGGCTAAGGTTCTTCTCTTCCTCTAGTTTTGAGAAGGGGACATTACACTCCAGCTGAGAGAAATTGGGGTACATACTCCTGTATCCACTTAGTTAACCAAAACAAGTTGGGAGCAAAAAAGAGAGGATTTGGTCTTCTGGCATTTTAACTTGGATGCTTCCATTGCCCAACTTTCATTACAAGACCTTGGCCTAGAGCATACTTTGCATGACCTACATAGTCGAGCTAGCCGGAGTGGCGTTGCTGATGGTTGCGGTTCTACTCCTGATGCTTGTGGTTCTAATGAACCACATAATGGTGATGATGCTCTCATTGAAGACATTGGAGAAAAGGCAGAGCCATTTGATTTATGATTATAATTAGACTATTACAATGCCGATGTATCTACATTGTAACATTTGAACAATGTACTTGTAAGTTCAAACAATGAATATCATAACAAAATGCATTGAATTATCAATATATTTTGTGCATTATCAATATGGTTATATTTTTTTAATATTATATATATAGTACAGCCATACCTAAGTGTCATACATGTGCCCCCCAAAAAAAATTGGCGTACCAGCATATCGGATCCTCGTACCTATACCCGTGCTTGTACCGTCTACCTAGCTCAAAACCCATTTCTATAATTCAAGAACATTTCCACAATAGAAATCTCTTAATACTATAAGAGAGGCCCAAAAAACTTTAAAACCATTGATGGCAGCATAGAAATTAATTCCAACAATTTTCATCCATTTTGTATCAATTTCCAGAATTTAGACTCAACTTTTTGTCCAACCATTCCCAATCAATTCGAAGGCATCCAATACCATTTTCAAAAGTTTTTGGATGTTCACATCATTTATGATGGCATTTCCTTACGATTTTCCATCTCCTAATGTTTCCTCATGATGTTTGCCCCATGGTGGTTTCCACCTTTGTTTTAATACTCTACAAAACTCGATGATAACTCGCGAGTACTTAGCACTCTGCTATAGAACAAGAGCTTGTTCGAAAACTAATGAGCCGAGTAGTTGTCCAAAAAACTTGAGTTTCTACTTGCCAAAACTCACTAGTCTTTGAGGAAAAACTCGCCAATCGTTGCATAATCTCAAGCACATGGAGTAAAACAATGTTTTTATCAAAAAACTCATATTTTTATCTCCTCTACAAGGTGATTTTGAGCTTTTGAGAGTTGCCACTAGGAGATTGAGATTGGTTTGCACCAGCTCCAAACGATTTTCATAAGGATTTGATCAGGTAAGTGTCCTCATTTAGCTTTTTTGTCAAATTTGTTTTGAAAACTTTTTTCCATTTTGGATGCGAAAGATTGATTTTTTTCCATTTTCTTCTACTTCTTTTGATAGACATAAGCAACTAGGGTCGTAATCTAAAACTTCCTTTGGGGTTTTATAGGGTTTCTTCTTTCATCACACACTCATCTTTCATTATTTCTCCAAGTTTCTCTATATCTTTTCTAAACCCTCTCAACTCTTTCTCCTTCCATTATTCTTGTTTTCTTGACTCTTCTCTTTTCTTGGCTTCTTTTTTCTCTCTCTATCTCTTCTTGTCTCTTCTTGTGTCTAATCAATTTCACCAACTCTTCTTTGTCCATCTTCCCTCTTTCTTATTTTCTCAAGCAAGTTCTTCTCTTCTTGCTTCTCTTCCACACCTCACCTAGGATTCCAACCTGGTCTTTTGATGTCTTTCTCTCTCTTCTTTCACTTTCACACTTCCACTTCTTGCTCTTTTCTTGCACACACTCACGGAATTCACTATTAGCCACAATTTATTGTTAGCAAGAATCAATATTCAAACCCAAAATGATGCAAAGGGATATCAATTTTCATGCATTCAACAAGTTAAGAAGACCAAAGAACAAAACTATACACAATTGCTCTACAGAGAGGATCTTTCCAAGAAGCCCAAAATGGCTTAAACATGCATAAACTGACCAAATTTCACCTTAAGTAGCTTCACCAAGTGTTATTACCTGCTTTCAAACCTCATTCCATGCCAAGTCATCCTTCACAAAGTTCAAAATCACAATTACATGTTCTTACCTTCCATCATTCCTTCTTCACTAGTTCTCATTAGCACAAACAAGCAAATTTGGCTTTTATCATGCACTAGCTCCCTCAGACCTTGTACCTTATTTAAATACCTAAAACCAATATGAAAACCATCATCAAAATGATTAGAAACACCAACCTCATCAATTACCTTCAATTTACCCAAAACTGCCCTTTCCTAGCTTCTTAGGATCAAATTCATGTATGAGTCATGGTAGGAATAATCCATGCATGCCCAGAATGAAGTGAAAACCTTTTCAAGAACCCTTTAGGCTCAATATGGTGTGCCTTAAATTTTATAGACCAACTCATTATCCCCTTCTCACAATCCCACTTTTTCTCTCCTAGCTTTCTAGGTCTCAAGTAGCCCGGCCTACCCCCTTTTCCAGGCATAACTTTCATTGTGAGGGGTCCCTAATCATAATGAAGTGCTTTTACAATGCCCATTTGGGCTTGCTATCACTGTGCAAAGTTTTGGTATGGCTTCCTTAAGAAAAAGGTCCTTAAAAACAAAATTTTCAATTTCTATTATGTCTTTTAGCACTGTGACGATAGACTGTCAAGGTTTTCTCAACATGCACCCATTGAAAAACTCAAATTTTGCCAAAATCACCTTATATACTCTGTCACCTTATTCTCTTTCAAATTTTAGGTCAAAACTCCAAGTTTGAAGGCTTCAAATCTAAAATTTCACTAAACCCTAGTTGTGTCTTCTGTGCTAGCCCGAGAAGCATCAAACTTTTATAAAATGAGTTGCTCTTGTTTTCAAGGCTTCAAACTTGGTCCTAAAGTTTATTTTAACCTCCTTCAAGATTCTGAGCTATCACTTATGGTTATCAAGGCAGGTAACATCAATTTCAACTAAGAAAGGCCTATGCATGCTCGTTAAAACAAGGTATCTAAAACCCTCAAGTTTCAAATTGAAAGATCTAAGTCTTATTCGAAGGAATAGCTTATCTAATGCTCATGACATTCATCCACACTACCTCCCTAAGGATAGCATGCATCTCATACAACATTTCAATGACAAGTCTAAGTTTGTCAAATATAGAAAGCACAGTCACAGTCATGATCTTCTTAAGGTTTTCAAACATGCAAAGGAAAGTATCAAATCAAGCAACCTTCAAACCTTTGGAGTAATCAAATTCTTCATCTCCCAACACATGAACACTTTTGAATACTTCATTATCATAATTATCATCAAACACGTTAGGAAACCTTATACCACTCAAACTCACTGACATGCACAGTCCCATGCATTATATGCAAGTAACACGGTATTCATATCTCAACCTCCATTTATCTTCTTGAGATGATTTCAGTAAATTAATCATGCATTCATAAAAAGAGACCAATAGGCATTAAGTCATACACATCAAACTCAGAATCACAACACCAAGGACAAGATTTTAATACAAAACAGAGCTTTCATTTCTACAAAACAGTATTTACATTTCTCCGTTCTTCATCTCGTCAAGGCTCGAGGAGTCCTTCCACTTACTCTCTCACCTTCCTCAAAAGGTTTCTCCCTTACTGACTCCACTCCATTCGAGTTTCAAACTCTCTATCTCTTGTTAAAAACCCTAACTTTTTAAAATCCATACATAGCACCATAGGCTTAATTTCATCATGTTATGACTCATTATGACTTAAGACTTGTTTTCATATGACTAGGCTCTTTACATGTTCTCATTCACACTTCAAAGCCATCAAGACTCTTTGACAAACCATCTTGCCTCTCTTACATGCTTAGAAATTTAAACTTAAAAATGGAGGGACAGCTTGAATTTTGATATTTTGAATAACTTGACTCCACTTAGAACTTAAAATTGCATCCTAGATTCTTCCTCATGACTTTAAGACCCATATCCATCTTCCTTGCCTCCATAAACATGATTAGAAGGACATCTTGACATTTTTGTAGCTTCTTCCCTTAATGTTCCTGCATCCAGATGTTTGTGAATACATGGTGCTTCGAGTCTCCCTATATGCTAAAAAGGTTGAAGGACAAATGGTCATGAAGACCATTTTTTATGATGTGTTTGTAAAACACACATGATATCTTTAAGCTAACCTTAAACTTAACTATTTTTTAGATCATTTATTTTTGTAATTTTTTTGGATCAAACTTCTCTTACTTTTGATTTTAAAATTGCATATTATTTTGTTTTAAGTGTTACAACCTTTGGTTAGAACTCTTCATTTGGTGGATGGGGAAAAAATGGATGTGGTCACGGAGACCATACAAAATTATTATAGGCAAATAAAAAAGAAAAAATGAACCCATTTGGCACATAATTAATCAGAGATGGAACAAATAGCTCCATTGACATACATGCAGCAGCCTACCGCTTGAACCCCAAGTTTTTCTATTCCAACTCATGTAACGTCGATTAGGGGGTTATAGAGGGCCTCAACACACACATGGGATGATTGCAGACACAAATACTAGAGATGCAATTCTTGATGAGCTGCAGATTTATAAGACCACAGAGGGGAGGTTCTTTTCTTCGGCTCTATGTATTCTAAGGATAAATACCCAATAACCCAATAAAAAACAAATTGAGTCATTTATTTTTTGTCCCACTACTCATAGATACTAGATTTCTTTCATTTATTCAATCCTAGTTGACTTACAAAATTGAAAATGTTTTAATGTCTTATTTGCATATTTGTGGTGAGAAGATGTTATGACCTAGGTTACCGGAAACGCCGGTACAGGCGGCCGGAGCGGGAGCGGGAGCGGCCAGGGAGCGGACCGGCGCTGTGGAAATGCCCGGGTACGTCCTCCGTACCCGGGCGTTTCCACAGCACCAGCCAGCTCCTTGGCCGCTCCCGTGTGGAAAAACACGTGTTTTTTAATTTTTTTTAATTTTTTCCATGTTTTTAAAGGCGCACAACAATAAAAAATAATAAATTCTTCTAATCTAAAACCTAAAAGCTACCTCTAAACAATAAAACAAAAGAACAACACACAAACAAAACATAAAGCAAACAAACTCACATTGCGGCTCTCCAAAATTGCATTGTGCTTGTCTAGGGTTTGAAGAGTGTGAGGTGCTATTGCTAAGCTTGGAGGAGTGTGAGGAGCTGCAAAGGAGGATTTGTGAAGGATTTGATTTGTGGTTTACTAAGTGAAGGTAAGTTTTTTTTAATTTCTAGCCTTGTTCCTCTATTTTTTTATTATTATTTAATCTTTCACACATTACATTTATTTGCTTATGTTCATTTTTATTTTGCTCTTTCCATTAATTTTTTAATTTTCATTGTTCAATCACAATGCAAGTGCATGCCATTGTTTTCTTTGCTTAATTTGTTTTTTAAACCTTGTAGGTATTTCTACAATGGCAACAAGTTTTGCTTCTTCTGGGCAATCTTTGGCCAAAGACTTTGACCCAAATTCACCGTTATGGAGGCACGTAACAATAGTTCGACAACTTGCAGGAGGTGGTTGTTTTGAATGGAAATGCAATGAGTGTGATGGAATATTCAAAGCTCTTACAGTAGGGTGAAAAGCCATTTGTATGCCATAACGGGTAATGGTATAAGAGTATGTAGGGGGAGGAATAATGCTGGGGTGCCAAAAGAAAATGTTTTGGCATATATCAAAGAGCAGGAGGATGCAGAGGCTAGAGTGGCTCTGAGAGTGAGTCATCCATTGGCCAAAAGAGGAGGTTCATCTCGTTCAGCAAGGCCTCCAGTTGCTTCCATCACCTAGTGGATCCCCAATTGTGGCCATGCCACATCCATTTGTGGCTCCTATCTCCACAGATGAGGATGTTTCCCTTGCACGAAAGAAAGTAAGACAAAAGGGCCATTGGAAAAGGCCTTTAAGAATGAGAACAGGGAGATTCCAGATGAATGCATTGCAAGATGTGTATATGCTAATGGTCTTTCTTTTAATGTTGTGAGATCACCTTATTGGCATGAGATGGTGAAAGCCATCAATGAGGCACCAAAAGGGTATAAACCACCAGGATATGAGAAGATCCGCACCACCCTTTTGGATAGACAAAAAAAATATGTGGAAACCTCCTTGCAACCAATTAGGGACTCATGGACCAAAACTGGTGTGTCCATTGTTTCTGATGGATGGGAAGATGCAAGAAACCGCCCTTTAATCAATGTGATTGCAGTATGCCCTAAGGGGCAATGTTTTTGAAAGCAGTTGATTGTGAGGGGCAAGTGAAGGATGCCCAATTCATAGCCAACATTCTCTTTGAGTCCATTGAGGCAGTGGGGCCTGAAAATGTTGTCCAAGTGATAACGGACAACGCCAAAAATTGCAAAGCTGCGGGGATGCTAGTTGAGGCACGGTATGGGCATATTTTTTGGACACCTTGTGTTGTGCATTCATTGAATTTAATGCTAAAGAAAATGGCAATCAAAATAGAGTGGATCCAGCAAGTGTATGCAGAAGCTGAAGAAATCCAAATGTTTGTCACCAACCACCACATGTCACAGGGCATTTTTAGATCATTCTCGCAGTTGGAGCTACTGAAGGTAAGGAAAAGCTTATTTCTTTCTTTCTTTTTAATTTAATATTTAATATAAGTTTTTAGTATTCTTTTAGCTTTCAATTTTATAATTTAAATTTTATTTTTAATTTTTGTTCCTCGTTCTTATTAGGTTGCTGAGACTCGGTTTGCATCACACACAATCGTCTTGAGACGACTAGTGACGGTGCGAGAGGCACTCATGAAGATGGTAACATCCAATCTTTGGTCTGTATGGAGGCAATCAAACACTCAAGGGGCTCAAAAAGTGAAGAACTTGATCTTAGAGGACTCCTGGTGGGATAGAGTGGGTTATCTGTTGAGTTTTACGGAGCCCATATGAGCATGATCCGGTTTACTGACACGGATCAGTCATGTCTAGGAGAAATATATGACGGCATCGACTCAATGATTGAGAAGATAAAAGCCGTCATAAATGCAAAGGAACAAGATCCCGAGGAAATATTTTTCAAACAAGTGAAGTCAATCCTCATTGAGCGGTGGAACAAAATGACCACCCCATTACATCTACTAGCTTTTGCATTGACTCCTAGATTTTATAGCACAGAGATCCTTTCCTTGCCAGGGAGGGTAGCACCATACAGGGATGCAGAAGTCAGTGAGGGATATATGGCGGCATTAGCTAGGCTCTTCCCTGATCCTGAGGCCCAAGACTAGGTTATGGTAGAGTTTGGCAATTTCATAGCAGAAACGGGTCATAGCCTTCTCGCTCTTCAGAGTAAATACAAGATGGATGCACATATGTGGTGGTACCTCCATGGTACTTCATCGGCTTATTTGCAACCTCTTGCAATCAAGGTCTTGGCACAGGTAAGTTTTTAATTTTTTTATTCTCTTTTCTTTTAGTTTTTTAAAATTTAAGTTTGAGTGTTTAAATCTGAAGTTGAACTTTGCATTGACTTTGAAGTTTGGGTTGCCTTAATAGGTTACAAGTTCATCTTCCTCTGAGCGCAACTGGAGTACGTATAATTTCATCCACTCACAGAAGCGCAACAGATTGGGGGCTGAAAGGGCTGAAGATTTGGTATACATACATTCCAACTTGCACCTTTTATCCCACAAGTAGCCAGAGTACAAGGAAGGGTCAACAAAACATTGGGACATTGATCCAGAGATAGTTGACTTGGATGCTTCCATTTCCCACCATGGAGCATATGATGATGAGAAGAGTTCTGTGGCACCACGAGACCTACATGCACAAGGGGGTGCAACTGGCAGTGGCCCTAGTGCGAGTGGTTCCGAGCCCATGTGGTTCTAATGAACCACATAATGATGATGATGTAGCTGGTTTTGATCCTCTTGATGAAGAGGAATATGATGAATATTGACAATGAAAGATAGTTTGAGCTTTGAATATTGATCTATGATTGAATTTAATATATCATGAGATTCATGACATTCACATTGTGTTTGATTTAAGTATTTTAAATTTTAATTTAACTTTTAAGCTTTTAAGTTTCTAAGTTTTATCGGTATCCTAGCTTGTTTGTTGTGGTTAGTCACTTATTTAGCTTATAACTTGTCTTTTATCTTGTCTTTCATATGCATAATATGTGGTTAATAATTAAATTCCTATTTAGAAGGCTGAAATTTATATATTTTTTAATTTTTATATAGTTTTTGTACTGCCATATCCTACACCGTATCCGGGGTCAAAAAAAAATTTGCCGTTTCCGCGTATCGGATACCCCGCTCCCGCTCCCGTATCCAAAACGTTTCGGTAACTTAGGTTATGGCCTCTACCTGATTTTTTCTCCTTGTTTTTTTCGTAATCAGAATGCTGATAGGAAGAAAAGAATAATGCATTGCATCAACAAAGTAGACCTTAATAATAACAGTGGGACAGTATTCTATTGATAAAATCTACTAGAATACAACAATATAGAAATAATACTAGTGTGGAACTAATCAGAAATCAAGCACATGGAGAAAAATATTTTCCAAATCAGAATTGATGTTGTAAAATGTTGCTCCAACTGCCCCACAAATCAGATTACCGAAAAATAAAGAATGCTTTCAGTATAATGCAATTTCTAGATGAGATTTTTTTTTTTAAACCAAAATTATATTACTATGAATAAGATATTAACAATACAATGCCAAGCCATGATACTCATACTCCATGATCTTATCCTTAGATTTCCAACAACATAAGAAAGAAGAAAGAGAGCATAGCATCAACTTATGCATCCGATAAATGTAACTTAAGGATCTTTTCAATCTGATTCCGTTTCTCTGGAGACCATTGCAAAGGTAAAGGGCCAAAGTTGATCAAATTATGATGATACAAAGCCCAATTCGCCAACACATCCGCCACCTTATTCTGATCTCTAGGTACATCTTGATATGAGATGGTCTGAAATTGTCTAGCAATAACCTGAATATTAGCCTGATCCTGGCAAATCTCCAATTTTTGGATCTATGTTGTTGTTTAGTTGACAGGAGTTTGATAATTACCTTTGAGTAAAATTCCACTATATTTCTAAGACATCCCAATTTAGTTACTTCCTGGAGTGCTCGCTGAATTGCCAAGATTTCAGCCACATTATTAGTGAAGTAACGCAATTGATGAGCAAAGAAGAAGAGGGGGGTTCTCATCGAATCATGAGATATCCCTCCAATACTAGTTGGGCCTGGATTTCTAGTTGAGATTGCCCACAAGATACCAGAAGGGTTTCGTCCATTGATCTCTAAATCTAAGGGTTTATGTCCCTTAATCGATAGATGAGGTCTGCCTACAGTAGTAGCCCACTCCAGGTCTGAAAATATGTGAAATGTGCATAGAATGATTCTCTCAAGATTGCGGAGCCTCTATTTATTCATTGACATGCTCCCAACCGTAGACGCTTAGCCTTAGTGTCAAATAATAAAGATTATTTTTATTTAATGTGACACTAACATCATTTAATAATCATGAACCACAACATGCAACTAGTGTAAAAACATTAAAATTCCCAAGTAGTTGATAAACCTTGATCTCTCATAAATGAATTAACCATAGCTTGAGAACCACTGGGCAGAAAGATTTGAGATAAATCATTATAAACAATAACTCACATGTATCCAATAATAGACTACATTGTGAACAATTAACTTACACGAGTATCCAACAATAGGTTGCATGACATGGTCCTATTCATGTAGCCCTCCAAAAGCCCTTAAGAAATAGGAACAAGTTTTCCCTTGGGCACTAATAACAAACTCAAACATTGAAAAATTTCCAACGGCATGAACAATGTCAACAATAAAGAGGCCCCTTTGGGTAAATCGCCCATGAGGAGACACATGGTAAGGGCCCTACCTCCAACCAACCTCCTAAAATTTAGGAAATGCCCCTAAAATATAGGGAATAGTCCAAAAGTCATAAAAATACCAATGACAAATGAATTGAACAGATCCTCACCGGTATATACTCCTCTAGCATGGACTCGTAGGTCACACACGTGTTGACTTGGTACAGAGGGAGCATTACATGTCCACCCTTCCCGATATTATTTTCCCACAAGTAATGCAATGTCGGATGTTCAAGTATCTTTGGTCCCTCCCAACCAATTAGCATCCTCTATGAGTTGGTCCCTCCAACGAACCAAATACTCCCTAATGGTCTTATTACTCAATCTCTTCTCCCATGTGTCAATAATGGCATTTAGAACTAATACAAGTTCTCCTTCATCATCCAATGGTGGAAAATCAGCTGAGGGTACAGCATGTTGTCCAAATTCCTTTTTAAGGCAAGACACACGGAAAACATTGTGAATCGAATTGCTTGTTTGCAACTCCAACAAACAAGGCACACCTCCAATGCTCCTCAACACTTTGTATGGTCCATAGAAGCGAGGTTTAAGCTTTTCAGCTCGACTTTGTTTCACATAAGTATTCTTATACGATTGCAAGCGTTGAAAAACCATATCTTCAAACTCAAATTCTCTCAATATGGTGCCGGTCTACATAAAAAAGTTGCTAATTTGTGCCCACTTTGCTATGCTCCACAAAGTCAACGAATATCAATACATGACTGTTACTAAACACCGAATCAGTGAATATAGGTGCATCATATCCATATAGTGCCTTAAATGGTGCCATGCCAATGGACATGTGGTAAGTGGTATTATAGCAATGCTCTCCACGGTACAACCACTTAATCAACAATGTATGTTGATCTATGACATAGTTCCTTATGTATCCTTTGGTCTATTGTAAATATTGTCACTGATGTCAAAAGAGGTGTTGAATTGGTAAATGGAAATCTTTCAGAAAGTAACGGAATTATTTACGGAAATGGTAGAAAGTAACGGAAATAACCAGCAGTATAGAAGGGTACAAAACGAAAGTTTAAATACATGAAAAGAAGCGATTTTGCATGAGGATTATCATGGTATAAGCAAGATATACACAACTATACATAAGAGAGAGATATCCGCATTTTAAGGTGTTCATATGCAATGTTTTATGGTGAAAAAGAAGATTTAATGATGGCTGGCAACAATTTAATGATAACAGTGATTTGTCTGAGGGGCAGTGCTCCTATCAAGTGGTTAATTGCATTGATTAATGTGCATTTAATAATTATGGGCTGCATAAATTATTCTTTAGTTTTAGCCGACTAATGCACTTAATTAAGTTGTGTTAATGGAAAGGTTGTGTCGGTTGGAACGATGTGTCTTTTCGAAAAGTTACGAAAGGCTATATAAGAAGATTCATATGAGACTTATTAAGCATGGATTCAAGTTGAATATCTTAAGGAAAAAGAAGAAGAAGAGGAAATGTAAGGGCAGAATTTTAGAACAACAAATCTGAAAGTAAGAAGAAGAATTTTCCATTATTCATTAAGGAAGCAACAAGTTCAAAAGTGGAAAGCAAATTTTGTAAGAAAGGTTGGTGCCTTCATATTCAAAGAGATCAGTGTCTCTTGCTGAGTTGGTGGTTAGCAAAAAGAGTGGGTGCTCCTATAGGTTGGTGCCTACAAAACTGTAATTTGGGGATTGGTGTCTCCAGTAGGTTGGTGCCTACAAATTTTTGAGAAATATATATAAAGAAAAGAAGTTTCTCCGTGGTTTTCTCCCGAAAGGGTTTCCACGTATATCTGTGTCTACTTGCATTAAGTTTTGTGTTCTTTGATTGATTTGATATCTTCACATTGCTCGTGATTATAGATCTAAGTTTAAGAATTGAAGTTTGAAATAATATCATAATACTGATTCACCCCCCCCTCTCAGTATTATCTTGTGCTCAACACTTGGTATCAGAGCAGGTTCCTTCAGGAACAATCTAACAGTTGGAAGGTAGATCTCGGGAGCACATATGGCTAGTCAAGTACAAGAAGGTTTTTCCTCGAACAAGGCTCCGTTGTTTGACGGAACAAACTATGCATTTTGGAGCATAAGAATGAGAACCTATCTGATGGCACTAGGGTTTGATATTTGGCAATCAGTAGCGGTCGGATATATCATTCCATTAACTCCGCCAACAGACCAAGCCGATAAGAAGGCTTTTGAGAACAATGCCAACGCGATGAATGCAACCTTGTGTGGTTTGTCAGAGTCCGAATTTGTCAAGCTAATGCAATGTGACACAGCAAAGGAAATATGGGATAAACTTCGAACAATAAATGAAGGTGATAATAAGGTCACAAAAGCTAAGCTTCAAACCCATAGGAGAAAATTTGAGAGCCTAAAAATGAAGGATGAGGAAGATGCTGCAGCTTATCTTCTGCGGGTGGATGAAGTTGTCAACACCATAAGAGGGCTTGGAGAAAAGATTGAGGAACCTGTGATCATCCAGAAGATCTTAAGATCTTTACCATTACGATTTGATGCTAAGGTGTCTGCCATCGAAGAAATCAAGGATCTTGACAAGCTAAGCATGGATGAACTACATGGAATATTGATGGCATATGAAATGAGGACTGAGTCTAATAAACCAACAAAGAAGGAAGCCGCATTCAAAGTCTCGAAGAAAAAGGCAATCAAGGAATCTGAAGTGAATGATGAATCAAACAACGAAGAAAATGAAAAGGAAGCTTTATTCATTCGAAAGCTAAAGAAAGGATCCGGGAGATACAAAGGTAAGTTACCATTTAAATGTTTTAACTGTGGTAAAATTGGTCATTTTGCAGCTAAATGCCTAGAGAAGGAAGATAGTGAAGATGAAGAAAGCAAGCCCAAGTTCAAAAGAGAATTCAAGCAAAGCAGAGACAAGAAAAGATTTGAAAAGCAAAGAAGAGTCTATATTCAAAAAGAGGGTAGCAGCTCATCCGAAGAAAGCGGAATAAGTGATTCAGACAGTGATGATGAAGAAACATTGTTTATGGCTATAGAAGAAGGTTCATCAACTAGCAAAGTTGATTTGGAAGGAATAGAGGACATAGAAGAAGGTGAGGTAAACCTCGAAGAAGAACTCATTTGTGCGTTGGGTGAAATAAAAGCACTCAAAAAGAGGAATCAAAAGCAAAGACTTCAGCTCTAGAAATATGAAGAACAAAATCAATCTTTCGAAGCTAAGTTAGCACAGAGTCTTGAAGAATCAAAAAATCTAATCATTGCCCTGAAGACCCAGATTGAAGAAGCAAAGAGAATTGAGGAAGGGTTGAGAAGTTAGCTCAAGGTGAAACAAGAAGAATGTGAAAAGCGTGAGTCAGAGATTGTCTGCGATGAGAGAAAGACTTAGAAAAGGTAAATACCAAACTAATGAACAACTTGAAATTTGAAAAAAGTACTAAGGTTCTAGATGAGATTCTAGAAATCAAAGATCACCATCCAACAAATCAGGACTCAGATATGAAGAAAAACTAGAGAAAGCTTCAAATTCCATTGAGATTCCAGAGAAGAAAGGTTTAGAAAAGGCAAAAAGTTATGTAGAAATTCTAAATGCACCTACGAAGAATAAAAGCAGAAAGGAAGAGGAAACTACAAATACCAGTTCCATCCACAAGGAAGGTATTAAAGAGAACGACATCGAAAGACCATTTATTCCACGACATAGGAATATGAACAGGTTCAAAAGTTCCTTTCATGGTTATTGTTTTTATTGCAATATATATGGGCATAAAAAGATAGAGTGTAGAAAGCGAATGAGAGATAATGAAGCCTGGAACAACACCAAAATCTGCTCATAGAGTCTGAATATGAACTATAATTCATTTGCTCCACTATCCTATTATAACGAGGAAGCCATTATCTGCTACAAGCGCAATAATATGGACATATAGCACGCTTTTGTAGAAGTGTGTTTGACTTGAGACAAGATCAAAAGACAAAGCCTTTAGATACAAAGAAAAGGGAGGCTACGAAATCCTGGACAAGGAAGCAAGAGAAAGATGGGCTAGACAAAGAAAAATCCATGCTCGTTTAAACAGCTTTTCATGCTCGAGATGAAGGACAGCAGTGGTACATTGATAGCGGATGTTCAAGACATGACTGGTGATAAAAGTAAGTTTCTCTCCTTAAAGAAAGTAAATGAAGGTACAGTAAAATTTGGTGATAATGCTACAACGAAGATCGTTGGCAAAGGTACGCTGAGTCTGGATAATGGAAAAACAAAAACAGAGAATGTTTTGTATGTTGAAGGATTAAAACATAACCTCTTGAGTGTGAGTCAAATGTGTGATCAGGGACACACTCTTAAGTTCTATGCCGAAGGATGTGAAATAAGGAAAGCAGATACATGAGAACTAATTGCAGATTGCCACCGAACTGCAAATAATCTATATATGCTCAGAGAAATAAAAGAAGAAAAATGTTGCCTAAGTCAAGTTGAGGAGAGTTGGCTATGGCATAGAAGGATGGGACATATAAATTTTGATAATCTTGTGAAGATAAGCAATAAGCAGGCCGTACAGGACATGCCTAAAATAACAAAGCCTTCGAGTACTCTATGCAAGCAGTTCCAGCTTGGGAAGCAGACTAGAACAAGATTCAAAACAAAGGAGTATTCATCCAACAAACCATTGGAGCTAATTCACACGGATTTGTGTGCACCTACCAAAACGAAAAGTATTCAAGGTGAAAGTTATTTTATGTTACTCATTGATGACTACACTAGAATGACATGGGCAGCATTTTTGAAAGAAAAATCTAAAGCATTTGAAAAGTTCAAAGCTTTCAAGGCATTAGTAGAAAATGAAACAGGGCTGAAGATAAAATGTCTAAGGTCAGATCGTGGAGGTGAATTCATGTCAAATGAATTTATTGAATATTGTGAAAACCATGGAATTAAAAGACAATACTCAGCTGCAAGAACTCCACAACAAAATGGAGTAGTAGAAAGGAAGAACAGAACCGTTCAAGAGATGGCCCGAACAATGTTGAATGAATCTAAGCTATCAGATAGATTCTGGAAAGAAACGGTAAGTACTGCCGTTTATATTTTGGATAGAGTGCAAATCAGAGTTAACCATGACAAAACTCCATATGAATTATGGAAAGGAAGACCAGCCTCAGTCAAATATTTTAAGGTATTTGGGAGCAGATGTTTCATTAAAAGAACCGAAGAGGACTTAGGCAAATTTGATTCAAGATCCAATGAAGGGATTTTTCTTGGGTACTCCACTAAAAGTAAAGCCTTCAAATGTTATAACAAGAGGTTACGAACTATCATAGAAAGTGCAAGTGTCAGAGTGGATGAGGGTCTGGATCTAAAGACAAAAGAAAATTCAGAAGAGTATTTAGAAATACCAAGTCTTGTGAAAGAAGAACAAGAGGAAGAAGAAGATATTGAAGAGTGGAGTAAATCAAAAAGGCAGGATACCAAGACGCAATCTCGCTTCATTCAGAAAAATCATGATGAAATTCAGATTATTGGAGAACTTGATACCGGGGTTCAAACCAGAAGAAGAATTACAAACGCTTCTGAGCAAGGGTATTTTTCTCTGCTATCTAAGGTAGAACCTAAGAACTTTTTAGAAGCAAGACATGATAAACATTGGTTGAAGGTGATGGAAGAAGAATTAGATCAAATTGAGAAAAATAAAACTTGGGAACTGGTTCCCAGACCAAAGAGTCAGAATGTGATTGGCACTAAGTGGGTATTTCGGAACAAACTAAATGAAGATGGTCAAGTCACTCGAAATAAGGCAAGTTTGGTATGGAGGAGTGTGCATCTGTCAGCACACCGATGATCACCGGAACCAAGTTAAGCAAAGATGACGAATCTCCGGATGTTGATCAATCTCTCTATAGATCAATGATTGGGAGTTTATTATATGTGACAGCATCCAGACCAGATATCATGCAAGCAGTGGGTATGGTGGCATGTTTTCAAGCAGGGCCGAAAGAAACACATGTGCAAGTTGTAAAACGCATATTCAGATATCTAAAGGGAACTATGGAATACGGGTTGTGGTATCCAAAAGGAAAAGATTTCACATTGATAGCTTATACAGATTCAAATTGGGCAGGATGTGTAGATGATAGAAAAAGTACAAGCGGAGGAGCATTTTTTCTTGGAAACAGCCTGGTATCTTGGCTAAGTAAGAAGCAAAATTTTGTATCCCTATCCACAACAGAAGCAGAGTATATAGTAGTGGTACTATGTTGCACACAAATTTTATGGATGAAGCAGACCTTGAAGGATATCAAAGTAGAGTATGATCATCCCATCTCAATATTATGTGATAATACCAGTGCAATAACTATTTCAAAGAATCCGGTTATGCATTCTAGAACAAAGCACATTCCCATAAGATATCACTTCTTAAGAGAGCAGGTGGCAGAGAAACAGGTAAAGTTGGAGTATGTTGCTACATCCGAATAGATCGCAGATATTTTCACTAAGCCACTTCCAAAGGAGACATTTGAATATCTACGACATAAGCTGGGAGTAATTTCTTTTACATCTTTACATTGAAGAGTCAAGGGTAGCACTGGTTAAGGGGGAGCTAAAACTTTGAAAAAAATTCAGCTCCTAGGATGACCCTTTGCCATTCATGTCAAAGGGGGAGAATGGTAGTAAGGGGGAGCTACGGCAAGAGGAAGCTGCAGAAGGGGAGATTATTTTTTGGGGTTGCCATCAATGACAAAGGGGGAGATTGTTGTAAATATTGTCATTGATGTCAAAAGAGGTGTTGAATTGGTAAATGGAAATCTGTCAGAAAGTAACGGAATTATTGACGGAAATGGTAGAAAGTAACGGGGTATAACCAACAGTATAAAAGGGCAGAAAACGAAAGTTTAAATACATGAAAAGAAGCATTTTTGCATAAGGATTATCATGGTATAAGTGAGATATACACAACTGTGCATAGGAGAGAGAGATCAACATTTTAAGGTGTTCATATGCTATGTTTTATGGTGAAAAAGAAGATTCAAATGACGGAATTAAATCTCCATGTTTAGTATGATAAGGTGTGATCAAAGGAGCAATAAATATGCTCCTATCAGGATGGTTTGAAATACAAATAAAAATGCTTTTTTTTTGGACAACTCCCTTTGGAAAATAGTGCCACTTTATAGTTATGGCCGACATGTGTATTTGCGTTATTAAAATAAAAGATGGTTAATTAAATTAAATGAAAGGGAGTGTCGGTTGGTAGAAAAGATACCTTTTCGAAAGGGTGCGGAAGACTATAAAATAGATGTTTGAGGGAGAAAGGGTATGAAATTTGAAATAAAAAATAAGAAGTAAAGAAGCAGATCTGAAAAACCTTTTAAATGAAGAGTTGTAGCGATTTATATATGTGAAGAGATTGATATAAATAAGAAGAATATTCTGAGCAACAGTTTTGTAAGAAAAGTACAATTGATCTGAGTTAGAAAGGAAGTGTTCTATCATCTGTTGAAGCAGCAACAACATAAAAGATAGCAAAGAGTTTGTTTTATGTAAGAAAGGTTGGTGCCTTCATATTCGAACAGATCGGTGTCTTTTGCTGAGTTGGTTCTTAACAAAAAGGGGTTGGTGCTCTTGTAGGTTGGTGCCTAGAAAATTGTAATTTGGGGATTGGTGTCTCCTGTGGGTTGGTGCCTACAAACATTTGAGAAATATAATAAAGAAGATTTTCTTTGTGGTTTTCTCCCGAAAGGTTTTCCACGTAAATCTGTGTCTATTTGCATTTTGTTGGTTTGCTTTGCATTTATTGATTGCTTTGATATAGTCACTGTGAAATTGATTAATTGTGATTACGGTTCTGAGATTAAGTGTTAAATTTAAAAAATATCATAATACTGATTCACTCCCCTCTTAGTATTATCTTGTGCTTAACAAGAAGTTGGTAAAAATCTACGATGATGTCAGATCCAATTTGGTGAGAATGATAGGAAAAGAGTCAACCATGTGGGAGAAAGAGTTTCTCAGATTTAGGACAAGCTATCGTTCATATCATTCATTGCTAAAATAGATGAAGCAGAAGTACATTACATGTTGCATCAACATGTAGAGTGTGGAAGAAGAACAAAACGAAGAGTGTTGCAGCTGGAATAATTTCTTCTCCTCTATCTGAGTTGCTTTGAACTCTGGTATTTTCTCCGACAAAGTAATGGGCATACTTAATTGACAAATCCACCTCGTCGAAAATGTAGTTCTTGCTATTCACTTTAGGAAGGCCTGTTATAAAATTCATCGATATACTTTCCCATTTATGGTTTACGATGGGCAAGGGTTGTAGCAAACATGCAGAATAGAAGGTTTTATTCTTCAGTTGTAAATCATGCATGTCATGCGAAGAGGAATTCTAGGAGGTAAGATTGCCTACTGAACATGCTCACATGCGGGAATTCCATAGAAAACTTCTCTCATTTGTCTATAAGCTCTCTATGCACTATAAGACTAGGGTGAAGAGCCTACGGGTTAAAAGGAGGTACAATTTGTCCTAGCAGAGCATTCTCCTGAGATCTTCAGACTCAAGTGCAAGAAACCCTTGGTATGATTTTTGTGAAAGCTGGGGGATTGAATAAAAGGTGGATTTTTGGAGAACTTACTGTGTCATCCTTCACATTCCCATCCAACAAACTAGTAGCAAAGGCCTTCTTGGCATAAACTCTGCCATGATAGAAGCTTAGATCTAGCAGCAATAGAAGCGTAGAAAGTAGGCATACTGCTAAATGTTGTGATCAGCAACCACATTATTCTTAACCTTCATGTTCTCAATGTCAAAATCATAAGCTTGAGGCTTACTTAACCACTTCTATTGCCGAGTATTTAAATCACATTGACCAAGGAAGAATTTCAAATTGTCACGGTCTGTTTTCACCACAAATTTTTACAAACAAATTATTATTGAGCTTAGCCAAAGCATGCATTATGGCAAGCATTTCCTTTTCATAAATAGAGAATGTCCTCTCCGTAGCTTTTAACTTTCTACTCTCCAAGGCTATGGGCTGACCCTTTAGTATCAGCACAGCTCCTATCCCCTCACCTAAAACATCACACTCTACAATAAATGGTAGTGAGAAATTTGGAACGTCAAAAACAAGGCATGAACACATCACTTGCTCGGCCTTCTCAAAAGCTCTTTGAGTTGAGTCATTCCATATGAAGGTTCCTTTCTTCGTCATTTCAGTCAAGAGTGTTGCCATCTATGAAAATCTCCTAATGAATCTCCAATAGTAACAACATAGGCCTAAGAAGCCTCTCAAATTGGTCAACGTAGTAGGGCCGGCCAATCCTAAATAGCCTCGATCTTCTACTGATCCACATAAACACCTTAAGCACTAATGATGTGGCCCACATATAGGATCTCTAGTTATGCCTGGATCACACTTGGATTCTTTTCCAAAGAAGACATGCTGCTGCAATATCTTGACAACTGTATGTAAGTGTCTTAAGTGGCCCTCTCAGATTTTACTATAGAAGCAAGATGTGGTATTAAAGAATAAGACAACACAAATTTTCTCAACTGAGCTAACTTAACACCTGTATTCTATGGCTGTTGTAAAGTCAGCTGGTAGCATTTGTTAGCTCAAATGGCATGACCATGAACTCGTAGTATCCACAATGACACTTGAAGGCTGTCTTGTGCACACTTACACAAATCTAGATGATAGCCCAGACCTTCAAGTCAATTTTCAAAAATAGACTGTCTCCATGTCAACTCATCAATAACGCGGCTCATCAAATGAATTGGAATGGGATATATGGACTCTTTGAATTGTTTTGCTTTGTTCAAGGCCCAGTAATCTATGCACATCCTCATTGTACCATCCTTCTTCTTTACAAGCACTAATGATGCAGATGAAGCAAATGGACTAGAATTGGATCTGTTCTGACCCATCTCTAGAAGTTCTTGTATAGCCTTCTCTATTTCCTCTTTATATATTCATGGATGGTGGTAGGGGGTGATCATGTTGGGCTTAGATCCATGGCTCCAAAAGTCTATGATGTGTTGGAATCCCCTATTTTGTGGTAAACCTATAGGCATATCACTGAAAACAATACTATGTTTGTCCAAAGTAGTGTGAATGTCAACATGATAAGTGAGCTGCCCATTTAAAAGTTGGTAGGCAAGTTAAAATATTTACCTTTCATCATAAAGCAACTGTATGCCCATAAAACTTGTCCCTTATGGAAGATCCTCTCCATCCTCTTGGTTTTAACTTCATGTGGTGAGTCATCATGTATGCCTTAAACTACCAAGTCTTGTCCCCTACAACTTGAACTTCAACTCCATGGACTGATAATTCTGGGAAAATTCCCCAAGGGAATGCAACCACTATATACTCAAGATGATGTGTATGAAGAGATTTCCCCAATTCCAGTTACATGGGCTGAGTCATTGCATACTAATGGTATAATCACCCAACTTGATAACTTGCAGCATGTCAGAATTACCTTGATACATGGGATAGCGAAACCATAAGGCTTCATGGAACATTGAACCCCGAGAAGTCTTCCGCCTTAAATCTTTATTCAGCCACAAGGCCCTCATAAATAAAATTGTGGGTAGCCCCACTATCAATGAGCATAGTAATCCATTGTCTGGGCTAGACTCTCCACAAACTGATGAATTTTGGATGATATCGTGAGTGCTCCTCAAAAGAGCTGCAAATGTACCTTTGCTAGTGCCCGTATTATTCTCCACCAATTGCTCAAGTTAAAGCCCAACAATAAAATGCTCCTTTGTTGCCTGTTGCTCGTTGTTGTTCTGATTCATCAGTTTCATAACCAGCCTCCTCATCAGAGAGTCCCTCATGTAATGGACTTGGCCCTTGTCAAGGCATCTATAACCCGGCTCCCAATGCTCCTTTCACGTAAAGCACAACTTCTTTCTTCAAAATTTATTCCTAGTTTTCTCATCAATCTTTTTATCTGTAGTGGGGCAGTAGTGTGGAGGTGTATCTACTTTACCTTGAGCTGTATATAGAATTAAACATGTTTCCTTGAAATGTCAGATTCTAATCCTCTGAAAATCCAAAACTCTCTACTGCCCAGTACTAGGTGCTCTAGCAACCTAAGGGTTTCAAAAATAGGTTCCTACGCATGAAAGGCTCAAGTGTCAATGCCCTCTTAATACCATCTTGTAGTGATGAGGGTGCAAAGGCCTCAACCAAACCTTCGAGGGGCTCAAATAAACCCTCAATAAAGAGAAAAGTAATTCTCCTTTTTGATACATCTAGTACCATGACCACGACTCACTAAAATTCAGCGACATATGACTCCATTGAAGTCTGTGGTCTTAATCTAGCAAGCTCCCTAAGATACTCTTCATCCTTCCACTCAAAGTGGTCCAAAAACCTCAAGATATTAGTCATGAAATGGTTGTATACAAGGTCTGTGCCTCCTTGATTGTAATCAAACTCTGGTGCCAGTCAGTCATAGGCAACATCCTCCAAATGCAATGTAGATCGCTTGTATGGCATCCTCTTCCACCATAGGGCTGATTGTAAAACTATGGATATGTACCTTCTGCAAAATATGCTCAAGATATGAATTTTGTTGCTACCATTGAAATAGTAGCATTAAAGTTTCATTCACCTGATTATGTTGCAAATATCTTTTATAAAGCATCATTTCAATAGCTA